>OX246740.1:25781686-26259186 GCA_945910005.1 Isoperla grammatica
GTGTCGCGTCATTGCAGGTGGGCGTGACGTCATCGTGAGGTATAGCGAGGCGGCCAGCTGTCAGTGCGGCCTCTGACAGGGCTACTTGTGTCGCGTCATTGCAGGTGGGCGTGACGTCATCGTGAGGTATAGCGAGGCGGCCAGCTGTCAGTGCGGCCTCTGACAGGGCTACTTGTGTCGCGTCATTGCAGGTGGGCGTGACGTCATCGTGAGGTATAGCGAGGCGGCCAGCTGTCAGTGCGGCCTCTGACAGGGCTACTTGTGTCGCGTCTTGCAGGTGGGCGTGACGTCATCGTGAGGTATAGCGAGGCGGCCAGCTGTCAGTGCGGCCTCGACCAGGGCTACTTGTGTCGCGTCATTGCAGGTGGGCGTGACGTCATCGTGAGGTTTAGCGAGGCGGCCAGCTGTCAGTGCGGCCTCTGACAGCTGGCTACTTGTGTCGCGTCATTGCAGGTGGGCGTGACGTCATCGTGAGGTATAGCGAGGCGGCCAGCTGTCAGTGCGGCCTCTGACAGGGCTACTTGTGTTGCGCCATTGCAGGTGGGCGTGACGTCATCGTGAGGTATAGCGAGGCGGCCAGCTGTCAGTGCGGCCTCTGACAGCTGGCTACTTGTGTCACGTCATTGCAGGTGGGCGTGACGTCATCGTGAGGTATAGCGAGGCGGCCAGCTGTCAGTGCGGCCTCTGACAGGGCTACTTGTGTCGCGTCATTGCAGGTGGGCGTGACGTCATCGTGAGGTATAGCGAGGCGGCCAGCTGTCAGTGCGGCCTCTGACAGGGCTACTTGTGTCGCGTCATTGCAGGTGGGCGTGACGTCATCGTGAGGTATAGCGAGGCGGCCAGCTATAAGTGCGGCCTCTGACAGCTGGCTACTTGTGTCGCGTCATTGCAGGTGGGCGTGACGTCATCGTGAGGTATAGCGAGGCGGCCAGCTGTCAGTGCGGCCTCTGACAGGGCTACTTGTGTCGCGTCATTGCAGGTGGGCGTGACGTCATCGTGAGGTATAGCGAGGCGGCCAGCTGTCAGGGCGGCCTCTGACAGGGCTACTTGTGTCGCGTCATTGCAGGTGGGCGTGACGTCATCGTGAGGTATAGCGAGGCGGCCAGCTGTCAGTGCGGCCTCTGACAGGGCTACTTGTGTCGCGTCATTGCAGGTGGGCGTGACGTCATCGTGAGGTATAGCGAGGCGGCCAGCTGTCAGTGCGGCCTCTGACAGGGCTACTTGTGTCGCGTCATTGCAGGTGGGCGTGACGTCATCGTGAGGTATAGCGAGGCGGCCAGCTGTCAGTGCGGCCTCTGACAGCTGGCTACTTGTGTCGCGCCATTGCAGGTGGGCGTGACGTCATCGTGAGGTTCAGCGAGGCGGCCAGCTGTCAGTGCGGCCTCTGACAGGGCTACTTGTGTCGCGTCATTGCAGGTGGGCGTGACGTCATCGTGAGGTATAGCGAGGCGGCCAGCTGTCAGTGCGGCCTCTGACAGGGCTACTTGTGTCGCGCCATTGCAGGTGGGCGTGACGTCATCGTGAGGTATAGCGAGGCGGCCAGCGGGTCAGTGCGGCCTCTGACAGCTGGCTACTTGTGTCGCGCCATTGCAGGTGGGCGTGACGTCATCGTGAGGTATAGCGAGGCGGCCAGCTGTCAGTGCGGCCTCTGACAGCTGGCTACTTGTGTCGCGCCATTGCAGGTGGGCGTGACGTCATCGTGAGGTAAAGCGAGGCCTCCAGCTGTCAGTGCGGCCTCTGACAGCTGGCTACTTGTGTCGCGTCATTGCAGGTGGGCGTGACGTCATCGTGAGGTATAGCGAGGCGGCCAGCTGTCAGTGCGGCCTCTGACAGGGCTACTTGTGTCGCGTCATTGCAGGTGGGCGTGACGTCATCGTGAGGTATAGCGAGGCGGCCAGCTGTCAGTGCGGCCTCTGACAGGGCTACTTGTGTCGCGTCATTGCAGGTGGGCGTGACGTCATCGTGAGGTATAGCGAGGCGGCCAGCTAACAGTGCGGCCTCTGACAGGGCTACTTGTGTCGCGTCATTGCAGGTGGGCGTGACGTCATCGTGAGGTATAGCGAGGCGGCCAGCTGTCAGTGCGGCCTCTGACAGCTGGCTACTTGTGTCGCGTCATTGCAGGTGGGCGTGACGTCATCGTGAGGTATAGCGAGGCGGCCAGCTGTCAGTGCGGCCTCTGACAGGGCTACTTGTGTCGCGCCATTGCAGGTGGGCGTGACGTCATCGTGAGGTATAGCGAGGCGGCCAGCTGTCAGTGCGGCCTCTGACAGCTGGCTACTTGTGTCGCGTCATTGCAGGTGGGCGTGACGTCATCGTGAGGTATAGCGAGGCGGCCAGCTGTCAGTGCGGCCTCTGACAGGGCTACATGTGTCGCGTCATTGCAGGTGGGCGTGACGTCATCGTGAGGTATAGCGAGGCGGCCAGCTGTCAGTGCGGCCTCTGACAGGGCTACTTGTGTCGCGCCATTGCAGGTGGGCGTGACGTCATCGTGAGGTATAGCGAGGCGGCCAGCTGTCAGTGCGGCCTCTGACAGCTGGCTACTTGTGTCGCGTCATTGCAGGTGGGCGTGACGTCATCGTGAGGTATAGCGAGGCGGCCAGCTGTCAGTGCGGCCTCTGACAGCTGGCTACTTGTGTCGCGTCATTGCAGGTGGGCGTGACGTCATCGTGAGGTATGGCGAGGCGGCCAGCTGTCAGTGCGGCCTCTGACAGCTGGCGACTTGTGTCGCGTCATTGCAGGTGGGCGTGACGTCATCGTGAGGTATAGCGAGGCGGCCAGCTGTCAGTGCGGCCTCTGACAGCTGGCGACTTGTGTCGCGTCATTGCAGGTGGGCGTGACGTAATCGTGAGGTATAGCGAGGCGGCCAGCTGTCAGTGCGGCCTCTGACAGGGCTACTTGTGTCGCGTCATTGCAGGTGGGCGTGACGTCATCGTGAGGTATAGCGAGGCGGCCAGCTGTCAGTGCGGCCTCTGACAGGGCTACTTGTGTCGCGTCATTGCAGGTGGGTGTGACGTCATCGTGAGGAATAGCGAGGCGGCCAGCTGTCAGTGCGGCCTCTGACAGCTGGCTACTTGTGGTGCGCCATTGCAGGTGGGCGTGACGTCATCGTGATATAGCGAGGCGGCCAGCTGTCAGTGCGGCCTCTGACAGGGCTACTTGTGTCGCGTCATTGCAGGTGGGCGTGACGTCATCGTGAGGTATAGCGAGGCGGCCAGCTGTCAGTGCGGCCTCTGACAGGGCTACTTGTGTCGCGTCATTGCAGGTGGGCGTGACGTCATCGTGAGGTATAGCGAGGCGGCCAGCTGTCAGTGCGGCCTCTGACAGGGCTACTTGTGTCGTGCCATTGCAGGTGGGCGTGACGTCATCGTGAGGTATAGCGAGGCGGCCAGCTGTCAGTGCGGCCTCTGACAGGGCTACTTGTGTCGCGTCATTGCAGGTGGGCGTGACGTCATCGTGAGGTATAGCGAGGCGGCCAGCTGACAGTGCGGCCTCTGACAGGGCTACTTGTGTCGCGTCATTGCAGGTGGGCGTGACGTCATCGTGAGGTATAGCGAGGCGGCCAGCTGTCAGTGCGGCCTCTGACAGCTGGCTACTTGTGTCGCGTCATTGCAGGTGGGCGTGACGTCATCGTGAGGTATAGCGAGGCGGCCAGCTGTCAGTGCGGCCTCTGACACGGCTATTTGTGTCGCGTCATTGCAGGTGGGCGTGACGTCATCGTGAGGTATAGCGAGGCGGCCAGCTGTCAGTGCGGCCTCTGCCAGCTGGCTACTTGTGTCGCGTCATTGCAGGTGGGCGTGACGTCATCGTGAGGTATAGCGAGGCGGCCTGCTGTCAGTGCGGCCTCTGACAGGGCTACTTGTGTCGCGTCATTGCAGGTGGGCGTGACGTCATCGTGAGGTATAGCGAGGCGGCCAGCTGTCAGTGCGGCCTCTGACAGGGCTACTTGTGTCGCGTCATTGCAGGTGGGCGTGACGTCATCGTGAGGTATAGCGAGGCGGCCAGCTGTCAGTGCGGCCTCTGACAGCTGGCTACTTGTGTCGCGTCATTGCAGGTGGGCGTGACGTCATCGTGAGGTATAGCGAGGCGGCCAGCTGTCAGTGCGGCCTCTGACAGGGCTACTTGTGTCGCGTCATTGCAGGTGGGCGTGACGTCATCGTGAGGTATAGCGAGGCGGCCAGCTGTCAGTGCGGCCTCTGACAGCTGGCTACTTGTGTCGCGTCATTGCAGGTGGGCGTGACGTCATCGTGAGGTATAGCGAGGCGGCCAGCTGTCAGTGCGGCCTCTGACAGGGCTACTTGTGTCGCGTCATTGCAGGTGGGCGTGACGTCATCGTGAGGTATAGCGAGGCGGCCAGCTGTCAGTGCGGCCTCTGACAGGGCTACTTGTGTCGCGTCATTGCAGGTGGGCGTGACGTCATCGTGAGGTATAGCGAGGCGGCCAGCTGTCAGTGCGGCCTCTGACAGGGCTACTTGTGTCGCGCCATTGCAGGGGGGCGTGACGTCATCGTGAGGTATAGCGAGGCGGCCAGCTGTCAGTGCGGCCTCTGACAGGGCTACTTGTGTCGCGTCATTGCAGGTGGGCGTGACGTCATCGTGAGGTATAGCGAGGCGGCCAGCTGTCAGTGCGGCCTCTGACAGCTGGCTACTTGTGTCGCGTCATTGCAGGTGGGCGTGACGTCATCGTGAGGTATAGCGAGGCGGCCAGCTGTCAGTGCGGCCTCTGACAGGGCTACTTGTGTCGCGTCATTGCAGGTGGGCATGACGTCATCGTGAGGTATAGCGAGGCGGCCAGCTGTCAGTGCGGCCTCTGACAGCTGGCTACTTGTGTCGCGTCATTGCAGGTGGGCGTGACGTCATCGTGAGGTATAGCGAGGCGGCCAGCTGTCAGTGCGGCCTCTGACAGCTGGCTACTTGTGTCGCGTCATTGCAGGTGGGCGTGACGTCAACGTGAGGTATAGCGAGGCGGCCAGCTGTCAGTGCGGCCTCTGACAGGGCTACTTGTGTCGCGTCATTGCAGGTGGGCGTGACGTCATCGTGAGGTATAGCGAGGCGGCCAGCTGTCAGTGCGGCCTCTGACAGGGCTACTTGTGTCGCGTCATTGCAGGTGGGCATGACGTCATCGTGAGGTATAGCGAGGCGGCCAGCTGTCAGTGCGGCCTCTGACAGCTGGCTACTTGTGTCGCGTCATTGCAGGGGGGCGTGACGTCATCGTGAGGTATAGCGAGGCGGCCAGCTGTCAGTGCGGCCTCTGACAGGGCTACTTGTGTCGCGTCATTGCAGGTGGGCGTGACGTCATCGTGAGGTATAGCGAGGCGGCCAGCTGTCAGTGCGGCCTCTGACAGGGCTACTTGTGTCGCGTCATTGCAGGTGGGCGTGACGTCATCGTGAGGTATAGCGAGGCGGCCAGCTGTCAGTGCGGCCTCTGACAGCTGGCTACTTGTGTCGCGTCATTGCAGGTGGGCGTGACGTCATCGTGAGGTATAGCGAGGCGGCCAGCTGTCAGTGCGGCCTCTGACAGCTGGCTACTTGTGTCGCGTCATTGCAGGTGGGCGTGACGTCATCGTGAGGTATAGCGAGGCGGCCAGCTGTCAGTGCGGCCTCTGACAGGGCTACTTGTGTCGCGTAATTGCAGGTGGTCGTGACGTCATCGTGAGGTATAGCGAGGCGGCCAGCTGTCAGTGCGGCCTCTGACAGGGCTACTTGTGTCGCGTCATTGCAGGTGGGCGTGACGTCATCGTGAGGTATAGCGAGGCGGCCAGCTGTCAGTGCGGCCTCTGACAGGGCTACTTGTGTCGCGTCATTGCAGGTGGGCGTGACGTCATCGTGAGGTATAGCGAGGCGGCCAGCTGTCAGTGCGGCCTCTGAAAGGGCTACTTGTGTCGCGTCATTGCAGGTGGCCGTGACGTCATCGTGAGGTATAGCGAGGCGGCCAGCTGTAAGTGCAGCCTCTGACAGCTGGCTACTTGTGTCGCGTCATTGCAGGTGGGCGTGTGGTCATCGTGAGGTATAGCGAGGCGGCCAGCTGTCAGTGCGGCCTCTGACAGCTGGCTACTTGTGTCGCGTCATTGCAGGTGGGCGTGACGTCATCGTGAGGTATAGCGAGGCGGCCAGCTGTCAGTGCGGCCTCTGACAGCTGGCTACTTGTGTCGCGTCATTGCAGGTGGGCGTGACGTCATCGTGAGGTATAGCGAGGCGGCCAGCTGTCAGTGCGGCCTCTGACAGGGCTACTTGTGTCGCGCCATTGCAGGTGGGCGTGACGTCATGGTGAGGTATAGCGAGGCGGCCAGCTGTCAGTGCGGCCTCTGACAGGGCTACTTGAGTCGCGTCATTGCAGGTGGGCGTGACGTCATCGTGAGGTATAGCGAGGCGGCCAGCTGTTAGTGCGGCCTCTGACACGGCTACTTGTGTCGCGTCGTTGCAGGTGGGCGTGACGTCATCGTGAGGTATAGCGAGGCGGCCAGCTGTCAGTGCGGCCTCTGATAGGGCTACTTGTGTCGCGTCATTGCAGGTGGGCGTGACGTCATCGTGAGGTATAGCGAGGCGGCCAGCTGTCAGTGCGGCCTCTGACAGCTGGCTACTTGTGTCGCGTCATTGCAGGTGGGCGTGACGTCATCGTGAGGTATAGCGAGGCGGCCAGCTGTCAGTGCGGCCTCTGACAGGGCTACTTGTGTCGCGTCATTGCAGGTGGGCGTGACGTCATCGTGAGGTATAGCGAGGCGGCCAGCTGTCAGTGCGGCCTCTGACAGCTGGCTACTTGTGTCGCGTCATTGCAGGGGGGCGTGACGTCATCGTGAGGTATAGCGAGGCGGCCAGCTGTCAGTGCGGCCTCTGACAGCTGGCTACTTGTGTCGCGTCATTGCAGGTGGGCGTGACGTCATCGTGAGGTATAGCGAGGCGGCCAGCTGTCAGTGCGGCCTCTGACAGCTGGCTACTTGTGTCGCGTCATTGCAGGTGGGCGTGACGTCATCGTGAGGTATAGCGAGGCGGCCAGCTGTCAGTGCGGCCTCTGACAGCTGGCTACTTGTGTCGCGTCATTGCAGGTGGGCGTGACGTCATCGTGAGGTATAGCGAGGCGGCCAGCTGTCAGTGCGGCCTCTGACAGCTGGCTACTTGTGTCGCGTCATTGCAGGTGGGCGTGACGTCATCGTGAGGTATAGCGAGGCGGCCAGCTGTCAGTGCGGCCTCTGACAGGGCTACTTGTGTCGCGCCATTGCAGGTGGGCGTGACGTCATGGTGAGGTATAGCGAGGCGGCCAGCTGTCAGTGCGGCCTCTGACAGGGCTACTTGTGTTGCGTCATTGCAGGTGGGCGTGACGTCATCGTGAGGTATAGCGAGGCGGCCAGCTGTTAGTGCGGCCTCTGACACGGCTACTTGTGTCGCGTCGTTGCAGGTGGGCGTGACGTCATCGTGAGGTATAGCGAGGCGGCCAGCTGTCAGTGCGGCCTCTGACAGGGCTACTTGTGTCGCGTCATTGCAGGTGGGCGTGACGTCATCGTGAGGTATAGCGAGGCGGCCAGCTGTCAGTGCGGCCTCTGACAGCTGGCTACTTGTGTCGCGTCATTGCAGGTGGGCGTGACGTCATCGTGAGGTATAGCGAGGCGGCCAGCTGTCAGTGCGGCCTCTGACAGCTGGCTACTTGTGTCGCGTCATTGCAGGTGGGCGTGACGTCATCGTGAGGTATAGCGAGGCGGCCAGCTGTTAGTGCGGCCTCTGACAGCTGGCTACTTGTGTCGCGTCATTGCAGGTGGGCGTGACGTCATCGTGAGGTATAGCGAGGCGGCCAGCTGTCAGTGCGGCCTCTGACAGCTGGCTACTTGTGTCGCGTCATTGCAGGTGGGCGTGACGTCATCGTGAGGTATAGCGAGGCGGCCAGCTGTCAGTGCGGCCTCTGACAGGGCTACTTGTGTCGCGTCATTGCAGGTGGGCGTGACGTCATCGTGAGGTATAGCGAGGCGGCCAGCTGTTAGTGCGGCCTCTGACAGCTGGCTACTTGTGTCGCGTCATTGCAGGTGGGCGTGACGTCATCGTGAGGTATAGCGAGGCGGCCAGCTGTCAGTGCGGCCTCTGACAGCTGGCTACTTGTGTCGCGTCATTGCAGGTGGGCGTGACGTCATCGTGAGGTATAGCGAGGCGGCCAGCTGTCAGTGCGGCCTCTGACAGCTGGCTACTTGTGTCGCGTCATTGCAGGGGGGCGTGACGTCATCGTGAGGTATAGCGAGGCGGCCAGCTGTCAGTGCGGCCTCTGACAGCTGGCTACTTGTGTCGCGTCATTGCAGGTGGGCGTGACGTCATCGTGAGGTATAGCGAGGCGGCCAGCTGTCAGTGCGGCCTCTGACAGCTGGCTACTTGTGTCGCGCCATTGCAGGTGGGCGTGACGTCATGGTGAGGTATAGCGAGGCGGCCAGCTGTCAGTGCGGCCTCTGACAGGGCTACTTGTGTCGCGCCATTGCAGGTGGGCGTGACGTCATCGTGAGGTATAGCGAGGCGGCCAGCTGTCAGTGCGGCCTCTGACAGGGCTACTTGTGTCGCGTCATTGCAGGTGGGCGTGACGTCATCGTGAGGTATAGCGAGGCGGCCAGCTGTCAGTGCGGCCTCTGACAGGGCTACTTGTGTCGCGTCATTGCAGGTGGGCGTGACGTCATCGTGATATAGCGAGGCGGCCAGCTGTCAGTGCGGCCTCTGACAGGGCTACTTGTGTCGCGTCATTGCAGGTGGGCGTGACGTCATCGTGATATAGCGAGGCGGCCAGCTGTCAGTGCGGCCTCTGACAGGGCTACTTGTGTCGCGTCATTGCAGGTGGGCGTGACGTCATCGTGAGGTATAGCGAGGCGGCCAGCTGTCAGTGCGGCCTCTGACAGCTGGCTACTTGTGTCGCGTCATTGTAGGTGGGCGTGACGTCATCGTGAGGTATAGCGAGGCGGCCAGCTGTCAGTGCGGCCTCTGACAGGGCTACTTGTGTCGCGTCATTGCAGGTGGGCGTGACGTCATCGTGATATAGCGAGGCGGCCAGCTGTCAGTGCGGCCTCTGACAGGGCTACTTGTGTCGCGTCATTGCAGGTGGGCGTGACGTCATCGTGAGGTATAGCGAGGCGGCCAGCTGTCAGTGCGGCCTCTGACAGCTGGCTACTTGTGTCGCGTCATTGCAGGTGGGCGTGACGTCATCGTGAGGTATAGCGAGGCGGCCAGCTGTCAGTGCGGCCTCTGACAGGGCTTCTTGTGTCGCGTCATTGCAGGTGAGCGTGACGTCATCGTGAGGTATAGCGAGGCGGCCAGCTGTCAGTGCGGCCTCTGACAGGGCTACTTGTGTCGCGTCATTGCAGGTGGGCGTGACGTCATCGTGATATAGCGAGGCGGCCAGCTGTCAGTGCGGCCTCTGACAGGGCTACTTGTGTCGCGTCATTGCAGGTGGGCGTGACGTATTGTGATATAGCGAGGCGGCCAGCTGTCAGTGCGGCCTCTGACAGGGCTACTTGTGTCGCGTCATTGCAGGTGGGCGTGACGTCATCGTGAGGTATAGCGAGGCGGCCAGCTGTCAGTGCGGCCTCTGACAGCTGGCTACTTGTGTCGCGTCATTGTAGGTGGGCGTGACGTCATCGTGAGGTATAGCGAGGGGGCCAGCTGTCAGTGCGGCCTCTGACAGGGCTACTTGTGTCGCGTCATTGCAGGTGGGCGTGACGTCCTCGTGAGGTATAGCGAGGCGGCCAGCTGTCAGTGCGGCCTCTGACAGGGCTACTTGTGTCGCGTCATTGCAGGTGGGCGTGACGTCCTCGTGAGGTATAGCGAGGCGGCCAGCTGTCAGTGCGGCCTCTGACAGGGCTACTTGTGTCGCGTCATTGCAGGTGGGCGTGACGTCATCGTGAGGTATAGCGAGGCGGCCAGCTGTCAGTGCGGCCTCTGACAGGGCTACTTGTGTCGCGTCATTGCAGGTGGGCGTGACGTCCTCGTGAGGTATAGCGAGGCGGCCAGCTGTCAGTGCGGCCTCTGACAGGGCTACTTGTTTCGCGCCATTGCAGGTGGGCGTGACGTCATCGTGAGGTATAGCGAGGCGGCCAGCTGTAAGTGCGGCCTCTGACAGCTGGCTACTTGTGTCGCGTCATTGCAGGTGGGCGTGTGGTCATCGTGAGGTATAGCGAGGCGGCCAGCTGTCAGTGCGGCCTCTGACAGCTGGCTACTTGTGTCGCGTCATTGCAGGTGGGCGTGACGTCATCGTGAGGTATAGCGAGGCGGCCAGCTGTTAGTGCGGCCTCTGACACGGCTACTTGTGTCGCGTCATTGCAGGTGGGCGTGACGTCATCGTGAGGTATAGCGAGGCGGCCAGCTGTCAGTGCGGCCTCTGACAGCTGGCTACTTGTGTCGCGTCATTGCAGGTGGGCGTGACGTCATCGTGAGGTATAGCGAGGCGGCCAGCTGTCAGTGCGGCCTCTGACAGGGCTACTTGTGTCGCGTCATTGCAGGTGGGCGTGACGTCATCGTGAGGTATAGCGAGGCGGCCAGCTGTCAGTGCGGCCTCTGACAGCTGGCTACTTGTGTCGCGTCATTGCAGGTGGGCGTGACGTCATCGTGAGGTATAGCGAGGCGGCCAGCTGTCAGTGCGGCCTCTGACAGCTGGCTACTTGTGTCGCGTCATTGCAGGTGGGCGTGACGTCATCGTGAGGTATAGCGAGGCGGCCAGCTGTCAGTGCGGCCTCTGACAGCTGGCTACTTGTGTCGCGCCATTGCAGGTGGGCGTGACGTCATGGTGAGGTATAGCGAGGCGGCCAGCTGTCAGTGCGGCCTCTGACAGGGCTACTTGTGTCACGCCATTGCAGGTGGGCGTGACGTCATCGTGAGGTATAGCGAGGCGGCCAGCTGTCAGTGCGGCCTCTGACAGGGCTACTTGTGTCGCGTCATTGCAGGTGGGCGTGACGTCATCGTGAGGTATAGCGAGGTGGCCAGCTGTCAGTGCGGCCTCTGACAGGGCTACTTGTGTCGCGTCATTGCAGGTGGGCGTGACGTCATCGTGATATAGCGAGGCGGCCAGCTGTCAGTGCGGCCTCTGACAGGGCTACTTGTGTCGCGTCATTGCAGGTGGGCGTGACGTCATCGTGATATAGCGAGGCGGCCAGCTGTCAGTGCGGCCTCTGACAGGGCTACTTGTGTCGCGTCATTGCAGGTGGGCGTGACGTCATCGTGAGGTATAGCGAGGCGGCCAGCTGTCAGTGCGGCCTCTGACAGCTGGCTACTTGTGTCGCGTCATTGCAGGTGGGCGTGACGTCATCGTGAGGTATAGCGAGGCGGCCAGCTGTCAGTGCGGCCTCTGACAGGGCTACTTGTGTCGCGTCATTGCAGGTGGGCGTGACGTCCTCGTGAGGTATAGCGAGGCGGCCAGCTGTCAGTGCGGCCTCTGACAGGGCTACTTGTGTCGCGTCATTGCAGGTGGGCGTGACGTCATCGTGAGGTATAGCGAGGCGGCCAGCTGTCAGTGCGGCCTCTGACAGGGCTACTTGTGTCGCGTCATTGCAGGTGGGCGTGACGTCATCGTGATATAGCGAGGCGGCCAGCTGTCAGTGCGGCCTCTGACAGGGCTACTTGTGTCGCGTCATTGCAGGTGGGCGTGACGTCATCGTGAGGTATAGCGAGGCGGCCAGCTGTCAGTGCGGCCTCTGACAGGGCTACTTGTGTCGCGTCATTGCAGGTGGGCGTGACGTCATCGTGAGGTATAGCGAGGCGGCCAGCTGTCAGTGCGGCCTCTGACAGGGCTTCTTGTGTTGCGTCATTGCAGGTGGGCGTGACGTCATCGTGAGGTATAGCGAGGCGGCCAGCTGTCAGTGCGGCCTCTGACAGGGCTACTTGTGTCGCGTCATTGCAGGTGGGCGTGACGTCATCGTGAGGTATAGCGAGGCGGCCAGCTGTCAGTGCGGCCTCTGACAGCTGGCTACTTGTGTCGCGTCATTGCAGGTGGGCGTGACGTCATCGTGAGGTATAGCGAGGCGGCCAGCTGTCAGTGCGGCCTCTGACAGGGCTACTTGTGTCGCGTCATTGCAGGTGGGCGTGACGTCATCGTGAGGTATAGCGAGGCGGCCAGCTGTCAGTGCGGCCTCTGACAGGGCTACTTGTGTCGCGTCATTGCAGGTGGGCGTGCCGTCATCGTGATATAGCGAGGCGGCCAGCTGTCAGTGCGGCCTCTGACAGGGCTACTTGTGTCGCGTCATTGCAGGTGGGCGTGACGTCATCGTGAGGTATAGCGAGGCGGCCAGCTGTCAGTGCGGCCTCTGACAGCTGGCTACTTGTGTCGCGTCATTGCAGGTGGGCGTGACGTCATCGTGAGGTATAGCGAGGCGGCCAGCTGTCAGTGCGGCGTCTGACAGGGCTACTTGTGTCGCGTCATTGCAGGTGGGCGTGACGTCATCGTGAGGTATAGCGAGGCGGCCAGCTGTCAGTGCGGCCTCTGACAGGGCTACTTGTGTCGCGTCATTGCAGGTGGGCGTGACGTCATCGAGAGGTATAGCGAGGCGGCCAGCTGTCAGTGCGGCCTCTGACAGGGCTACTTGTGTCGCGTCATTGCAGGTGGGCGTGACGTCATCGTGAGGTATAGCGAGGCGGCCAGCTGTCAGTGCGGCCTCTGACAGCTGGCTACTTGTGTCGCGTCATTGCAGGTGGGCGTGACGTCATCGTGAGGTATAGCGAGGCGGCCAGCTGTCAGTGCGGCCTCTGACAGGGCTACTTGTGTCGCGTCATTGCAGGTGGGCGTGACGTCATCGTGAGGTATAGCGAGGCGGCCAGCTGTCAGTGCGGCCTCTGACAGCTGGCTACTTGTGTCGCGTCATTGCAGGTGGGCGTGACGTCATCGTGAGGTATAGCGAGGCGGCCAGCTGTCAGTGCGGCCTCTGACAGCTGGCTACTTGTGTCGCGTCATTGCAGGTGGGCGTGACGTCATCGTGAGGTATAGCGAGGCGGCCAGCTGTCAGTGCGGCCTCTGACAGGGCTACTTGTGTCGCGTCATTGCAGGTGGGCGTGACGTCGTCGTGAGGTATAGCGAGGCGGCCAGCTGTCAGTGCGGCCTCTGACAGGGCTACTTGTGTCGCGTCATTGCAGGTGGGCGTGACGTCATCGTGAGGTATAGCGAGGCGGCCAGCTGTCAGTGCGGCCTCTGACAGGGCTACTTGTGTCGCGTCATTGCAGGTGGGCGTGACGTCATCGTGAGGTATAGCGAGGCGGCCAGCTGTCAGTGCGGCCTCTGACAGGGCTACTTGTGTCGCGTCATTGCAGGTGGGCGTGACGTCATCGTGAGGTATAGCGAGGCGGCCAGCTGTCAGTGCGGCCTCTGACAGGGCTACATGTGTCGCCCGATCCTCCACACATCAGCGAACATGTATAAATCAGTCAGATGTCGCATTACAAAATATGGTGCATGGTGCCAATGTGTACAAACACTACTTTTAGAACACCAGACAAAATATTTATTTCATATCCCAAATGACCCAAATTGGAGACAGACGTGGTTCAAAGCTGCAAGACTTGATGTAAACAAACACGCGCCTTCTACTGAATTCAGAGCTTTACTAGCCTATAGTTTATACATACTATTACGCCCTCGCCCTCCCCCCCCCCACGATGACGTCACAACCAATCAAGTCCAAACCCGGGAACTTTGAACACGCATACAATTAATCCACAGATTTCATTTTTTTTTTTTAGTAGGGATGTTTATTGAATAATACAAATGACAAAATACGTGTAAGATATATTTGAAACTATAAGGACAGTTCCCTATTGTAAAGAACTTATTATTTGGGCGTTCTACTACGACAGGGTTCAAATGCTTTTTCATGGCAACAGCTTCGAAGTTGGGTTGCAAAGGTGACACTGCACAGATATGTGACGTAAGTTACGTGCGACCGGGTTTCAGTGCAGCTGCTCACAGGGACGGACGTATTTCTAATAAACATGGGCAACTCGCACATCTTGATCAACCTCTAAAAGTACAGCTCACAGTCACACCTTTTGACTGACTATTTATTTCTACACACAAATCTCTAAACAACAAAATGAAACCAAAACCAAATTGGCTACAAATTCGTTTTTATTTAATTCTTGATTTCGCTGAAATAACGACATTTATTCGGTTGAATGATCGATTTTCACAAACAATCACATTTTAATTACTATTACCAAAGATTACTGCAGTAATCTTTGCTATTACATAGTCTATTGACACAAAATGTTACGTTTAGTTGAAATATGAGACCGTTCGCATAAATTGCTATTGCGAAAATATTTTACATTTGTTAAGTAATAATATTATTAATACAAAATATAAACAACTAAAAACGAAATAAACACAAAATTGATTCAAAAGTTGTAATCAGAGTACTGAAATAGGGTTGCGTTATGAGTTTAATTTAATTTATGACATAATATATTACAAATATATTTATTTATTATGTATCACATTTTTGCCTAGTAGGCAAACTAAATATATTTCAGTTTATAATAATGATTTGAATTGTAATTCTATGAAGCATTCCTCTTGCTGATCATAGACAGATACCATTGATTGTTGCTTGTGACCGCCATGACCATGACGCTCATGATCACTCGAGATTCAGGAGTTTCCCTCGCTTGATCACAAGTTATCATAATTTTGGTGCAGCGTTGTTTCGAAAACAAGCTTTTCCCCATGCGACAATCTTTCTTCTGATTGATAACCTGAAACATGAACATAACTTATTTGCTACTTAGAAAACAGTTTTACACATATTGTATATATAGACGATATGCAATCAACAACCTAACAAGTGTGTATAACAAATAACTCACTCCCGTAAAAATAGAATAAAATAAATAAATGTAATCGATCAGCTTTACAGTGGTTCGCGTACTTTGAAATATCCTGAACAATCGTTATTATTGTGGATGTGTGAGCTAAGATAACACTGCATAAACGGCGTTCACATGCAAGTAACGCAATCAAGGTTTGACGCAATGAAAGTTCAGACCGATAGAGGTGGCTCAGCGGTAACACGCGAGACTAATTCGGGAGGTCGCCGGTTCGATACCGGTCACTGGCAGTCCTGATTGAAGTTTTTTTTCCGAGGTGTTCCTCAGTCATAAGGCGAATTTTGAGATTGAGATCAGCATTCAGCCCACAGATATTCCTTTCCAACAATTTCAAATACCACAATGGCCTGATAGTCACCCATAGTTAGACAATATCCAGTTAGTCACCTGAAGAGGGTGACATGACTTGTTCCTGGGCATATATCCCACGAAATTATTATTAAAATTATTGAATAAAAACTAATTGTACTATTTACTGTGGTTTGTCATGAACATGTTATACACATGTTCCCTCCCAAAATACTCGTCTCAACCACATCTTTCACCTTTCCATCCCTAGAATCACTCTGCTACAAAGATCATTATCACACCGCCTTCCTTCTACCTTTAACAAATTATCTTCCGATTTAACTCATTGTTACTTGTGTTGTGTTGTTTTTTTTTTTGTATTTTTTTTGTAAGTTGTTATATGTTTCAATTTAAACTGGCATTTGCTGTATTTGAAACTTTGAGAATAAATAAATATAAAAAAAAAAAAAAAAATTAAAAATTACGCAATATTTCGAGCGCTATCAGCACCCTTCGACAGGCTAATAGCAACTCAGCCTGTCGAAGGGTGCTGATAGCGCTCGAAATATTGCATAATTTTTAATCTTGACAAGGAACAGTGAATAGTCCAATTAGTTGTTGAGTTTCCGTTTTTAATTATTAGCAAGATCGAGGCTGGCTATCAGAAAGTGGATGCATTAGTTGGTGTAAAGGCTCGTGTACATCCACTTTGCGTACGCGTGAAAATTATAGAAAATTATAGAAATTACGTTAGCCGTTCCCATCGAATGTTGATAATTTTCGTAAGTAAACGTAAACCAATCAGAGCTCACGAATTTCCCACCAATAGGGAACTTGCAACTGACTTCAGAGCCAACAAATGAATCAAACTGATAAACAGACAAGGAGCTGTCAAAATAATAAAATTTTAACATTATGAAGAAAACGAGGTATGGCGATAGTTTAACTGCGCACCAGTTAAAACTTTTAATTATGGGCAACCAAGTTGTGAGAGTTTTGAATGTTTCTTGTTTGTTTAGAAGATTTATTTTCAAAATAGAAATGTTGTGATGTGGTTTGGTTTGACACTTCGATAAAGAAACAATGTAAGCTGTTGGTATGTTTGCTCTCTATTGCGCATGCGCCAATTAACCAAATTCTAGAAATTGGAAAAAAGTTGGAGTTGAATCAACTTTTCGCGTCGTGAAACGTATGTTAATTTTCCTAATTTCAATGTGCATGGTTACATGTAAATTCAATATGGCCAACTCGCTAATTTCTGGAAGTTACGTACGCTAAGTGGATGTAGACGGGCCTTAACGCAGGCGGCTGTACCATAACCTAACTTTTGTTTTGTTTTTGTTATGTTACCTCTTCACACGACCACACGTTTCGTTTAGCGGTATGACGCTTTAAACCGCGGGCTGATCGCCGTCACCTGTCACAATACACACGTACAACAACAACAACCTTGGTGAATTCGATACGATACAAGAAAGTCGTTTACATGCACAGATTCAATACAATCTCTCAATACGATCCCAGCTTTTAGGGGATTGGATTCAACCGATCCAATCCGAGTTTAAAGTGGTTGAACAACCGGATCGTACTGAATACCGTATTGAATCCTCCAGTAAACATGGCTAATCATTCTAAACCTGGTATGGCCTTCTAAATATAGGAACGATTACCAACTACGTCATGTGAATCAGAACCATTGCACATCACGGGGATTGTCAAGGGAATACGACACACACAAGGGGATTGGAGGGTTTAGCGTTTGAGAGGGCTTGGGGGTTGGTGGGTGTTTGGATCGCAAATAGAGCCGGCGATTGTATGAAGAAGACATGAGAAATTGGTATAAGGACTGAAAATGACGAAGGCCACATGAGATGAATAAAGGAATGACAAGAGATGCACGAGAGCCCTCTTTGCGAGCACCCATCTCCACCTTGGCAAGGATATCACCAGAGAATTGATATGATTTGTACTTACTAATGTAGCCGTGATCGAGTTGCATAGTTCAATATGTTGTTAAACAATGGAGCAGAGTCAGCAGAGTGATAACCAAACCGGGTTTCCAATGATTCGTAATCACTATAAAAGATAAAATTAATTTATATTATAGTTATTACAGTCATGATTTCTTGTAAGTGTGTTTTAAGATATAATATCACATGATATCTTATAATGATGTTACGAGAGTTTCCATGGCAATGGTCGTATCTGTTCTTTACATTTGTGCGACAGTACGACTCGTATAAAATTAGTATTTGTCTAACATTATTATACAGTTGGAATGTTTGTTCTAGTACGTAAAACAGAAAGATACTCATAATGCTGAAATGAAATGTAATGGTGTGTGACGTACACGTCATCGTGAAGTAAGCTACGCTGTAAATGAAAGAATCTACTGATCATTGCAATACAGTGTGGAATTTTTCAGGAGTTACTTCCATACGATAAATAAATAAATCTCACAAAAAAGCGAATGGTTTTGTTCCAAATAAAATAATCCAGCGCGGATTAGCCTGACGTCATTTTCTGCTTATCTAGCAAACTCAGCAGCTGTATTCTGGCACACGACTTATGATGTCATGCCTTGTTTTCCCACCATAAATATGTGACCCATTTCCACCTAGCCGAATCTAGCATTTTAAATTTGAATATGTTTGCATTCAGAGCAACGTATCTAATTCAGTATAGAATATAAAACTAAAACTAGGAATGTTCCCTTCCCGGATGTTACCTGCGCCACTGCCAGCGCCACCGATCAGGTCCGCCGTGTCGTCGTTCCTGTTGGCGGAGGGAAGTGACGTAGTCGACGTTAAGTCACCAGTCTCGGTGTCACCGCTTTCGTCCGTCACGACGCCACTGGAAGACGAACCAGAGGGAACGACCGCCGTACTACTTGCGCACAACCCCTGATACTTTGAGCTACACTTTAGTTCATCTGCGCACGCTGTACAATGTTTCCCCCTCTTGTACATTGGTTGAGATTGAACGTTCCCACCTCCCGCGTAGTTGCAGACAAGATACTCAGACATTCCCCAGTCAGAGAAGTCGAAGTAGACCCGCGCACAGCCTACCTTGCTCGTATCAGCCCAGACTAGTTGGGTGTAATGCCCGATGGCACCGCTGTGAACAATTTACTATTTATTATTGTCCGTGTCGTCATTCCTGTTGGCGGATTAAAATTAAAAAGGCTTAGGGGGATGGGAAGGCGAAGACCTCATTTCGTCGCCTCGTACAACTGGCAGAGTCACCATGGGTCGAAATAAGGGAAATGTAGGAACACGCAGTCCGTTATAACCACGCTAAGTAGAGGTTAGGCATGTTTGGATACGTGGACAGCAGGGGCGTATCGAGGGGAGATCTGGGTATTCAACCCCCCCCCCCTCACACCGGAATTGAATAAAAAGCACACGTATTCAATATAATGTATTGATCATAACATTAATGATAGTTATGTTATTAAGAACCTTTCTAAACTTGCAGCTAATGGCTCCAAATTAAACATACTATATTCATCCCGGTGTTCACATAACTGCTCACGGGGACGCCGTTTTGGCCGTTTTTGTAAACATATCGATTTCACGCTGGTTCATAAGCGTAAAACACTAAACAAACTAATAGTAATACTTAGCTTTTGATCATTAACCCAAAATAAACCATTCTTGCTTGCACTGATCGTTGCATACGCAAACCAAGACTACCTTACAATTAAATATGCTTTCGTCACAGGCGAGGCACTCGTAGCCAACCAGCGAACCGCCCGAGACCAGCGCGTGCAGATAACGATCGCTGATTGGCTACGAATACCTCGCCTGTGACGAAAGCATGTGTAAAGTTGTCTTGGGTTACCTTATAAATGCTGTTTTGAGGATGAAAATAGACCCAAAAATTTTAGCTTCCGGCGGCTGGGGCTTTACCTCAGAGCCCTTACACTTACACTTTGCGCACTACAAGCCACATACCACTAACCGGTAGCCACTCGGTAGGTACCACTTTGTCACTTTTAAAACAAAACACCTTGTGTATATATATATATATATATATATAGTGGCCACGCAAAACCTGTTATTACTGAGGAGCAAGACTCCTGCCTCCCCACCCCACCCCACGTAAAGGTAGAATTGATCTCCCCTGAACAAAAATCCTGGCTACGCCTCTGGCGGACAGGATTATGTTATGTCATGTTCGGTCAACTGAAGTCAGGTAGTACACTCAGTACAGTGTATTCCACGTAGAGAATGCAGTACTTAGGTTATTTCTCTGCCACTGTCTACCCCCACACATCCCTTGTGGAGGGTGCTAAAGACTATATAAGGGCCATCTTGGCACGTATATTTCACATACCAAGTTTTGCAAACGCCACAATGGACTATCAGCATGGAGCTGCGTAGCCTTACACTAGAATATAAGTAGCCATCTTGCATCGATCAAAGTCTGTCGCGACATGAAAGCTCTAACTTCTAGCACAGATAACTGTGCTTCTAGTAAGTGTTTGTTTTGAGCTTTACAATACCAAACGCCCTCAAACGAGTGTCTTATGATAACGACACAACTCAATAAAAAGAAAAGTAGCAACACTCCGCTGCATAGATTATTTCTGAACACAATCGACAAAATACTGAAATGAACCTGCTTTACAAGACTTACGCTACAAACTGATTGATAGGCTTCAGATATTCCGTCCCAAGTATACAAACATAATCGACTATACTAAACATAACGGTGCCTAAACACAAAAAGTCTCAGACTTCAGATCCTATTCTACCACCCATTTCATGCATGATGTTTGAACAAAAATTAAAATATTGCTGGCGTTCTTTTCGAGTGCACACTACCATTACCGACAAAACTATGTTCGTCCTTGCCCCAATATACCACAATCCTGGGTACGCCACCGTACTTGCCTGGGGGTGTAGCCTGACTGAAAGTTGTCGACAGTATCCTTGGGCATCAACTCCACCTCGTCGTACCAGGACAACACCATTTTCTCAAGGTCATTCAGAAACCCTGTCGAGTCGTACGTGATAGCCAGATTCTGCCCGGCGTACACACGGTCTTCTAGAATGAAGCAAACATTCGCTTACGTCACACCCTGCCCATCACAAGTCAGATAGTCAGACCACGTCAGACCATGGATTTATAATATACAACTCCATGGTCAGACGTTCTGGTAATGGACAAGCCAGGTTCTGCCCGGCGTACACACGGTCCTCTTGAGTTGAAGTAAACATTAACTCACGTCACACCCTGCTCATCACATGCACAGACGTTCTAGTAATGGACAAGCCAGGTTTTGTCCGGCGTACACACGGTCCTCTAGAGTTGAAGGGAACAAAATACTTCCGCGTGAAATTACGGTAACAAAGATCAAATTGTATTTAAAAGAGCAATAATATTTCTAAAAAAATGTTTGTGTATCATAATTTGTATCGGTGTTCTTTGTAATTTACTTGATAACGAAGGTATGCAAGGTGCACACATATATGTAGGGTGCGTATTTTTTATGGCCCGACCGCATGTCGAAACTATGTACATATGTTAGGTTGTATTTGCAAAATAATCCTAGTATTTTTCATTTAGGAATTGGATATGAGTCTAAGTATAACCTTCTTGTTGATCGGCACTGGTCGTGCTTATAGACAGCTGCTTGCCTTGATCCTCTACCCAACGTCTGTGTCTTTATACACAGAGGTATCACTATAACCTACTTGTTGATCGGCACTGGTCGTGCTTATAGACAGCTGCTTGCCTTGATCCTCTACCCAACGTCTGTGTCTTTATACACAGAGGTATCACTATAACCTACTTGTTGATCGGCACTGGTCGTGCTTATAAACAGCTGCTTGCCTTGATCCTCTACCCAACGTCTGTGTCTTTATACACAGATGTATAACTATAACCTACTTGTTGATCGGCACTGGTCGTGCTTATAGACAGCTGCTTGCCTTAATCCTCTACAACGTCTGTGTCTTTATACACAGAGGTATCACTATAACCTACTTGTTGATCGGCACTGGTCGTGCTTATAAACAGCTGCTTGCCTTGATCCTCTACCCAACGTCTGTGTCTTTATACACAGAGGTATCACTATAACCTACTTGTTGATCGGCACTGGTCGTGCTTATAGACAGCTGCTTGCCTTGATCCTCTACCCAACGTCTGTGTATTTATACACAGAGGTATCACTATAACCTACTTGTTGATCGGCACTGGTCGTGCTTATAGACAGCTGCTTGCCTTGATCCTCTACCCAACGTCTGTGTCTTTATACACAGAGGTATCACTATAACCTACTTGTTGATCGGCACTGGTCGTGCTTGTAGACAGCTGCTTGCCTTGATCCTCTACCCAACGTCTGTGTCTTTATACACAGAGGTATCACTATAACCTACTTGTTGATCGCCACTGGTCGTGTTTATAGACAGCTGCTTGTCTTGATCCTCTACCCAACGTCTGTGTCTTTATACACAGATGTATCACTATAACCTACTTGTTGATCGGCACTGGTCGTGCTTGTAGACAGCTGCTTGCCTTGATCCTCTACACAACGTCTGTGTCTTTATACACAGAGGTATCACTATAACCTACTTGTTGATCGGCACTGGTCGTGCTTATAGACAGCTGCTTGTCTTGATCCTCTACACAACGTCTGTGTCTTTATACACAGAGGTATCACTATAACCTACTTGTTGATCGGCACTGGTCGTGCTTATAGACAGCTGCTTGCCTTGATCCTCTACCCAACGTCTGTGTCTTTATACACAGATGTATCACTATAACCTACTTGTTGATCGGCACTGGTCGTGCTTATAGACAGCTGCTTGCCTTGATCCTCTACCCAACGTCTGTGTCTTTATACACAGAGGTATCACTATAACCTACTTGTTGATCGGCACTGGTCGTGCTTATAGACAGCTGCTTGTCTTGATCCTCTTCACAACGTCTGTGTCTTTATACACAGATGTATCACTATAACCTACTTGTTGATCGGCACTGGTCGTGCTTATAGACAGCTGCTTGCCTTGATCCTCTACCCAACGTCTGTGTCTTTATACACAGATGTATCACTATAACCTACTTGTTGATCGGCACTGGTCGTGCTTATAGACAGCTGCTTGCCTTGATCCTCTACCCAACGTCTGTGTCTTTATACACAGAGGTATCACTATAACCTACTTGTTGATCGGCGCTGGTCGTGCTTATAGACAGCTGCTTGCCTTGATCCTCTACCCAACGTCTGTGTCTTTATACACAGATGTATCACTATAACCTACTTGTTGATCGGCACTGGTCGTGCTTATAGACAGCTGCTTGCCTT
This sequence comes from Isoperla grammatica, assembly GCA_945910005.1. NCBI lineage: Eukaryota > Metazoa > Arthropoda > Insecta > Plecoptera > Perlodidae > Isoperla > Isoperla grammatica. The sequence goes on from OX246740.1 coordinate 25,804,106, forward strand.
GATCCTCTACAACGTCTGTGTCTTTATACACAGAGGTATCACTATAACCTACTTGTTGATCGGCACTGGTCGTGCTTATAGACAGCTGCTTGTCTTGATCCTCTACCCAACGTCTGTGTCTTTATACACAGATGTATCACTTTAACCTACTTGTTGATCGGCACTGGTCGTGCTTATAGACAGCTGCTTGCCTTGATCCTCTACCCAACGTCTGTGTCTTTATACACAGAGGTATCACTATAACCTACTTGTTGATCGGCGCTGGTCGTGCTTATAGACAGCTGCTTGCCTTGATCCTCTACCCAACGTCTGTGTCTTTATACACAGATGTATCACTATAACCTACTTGTTGATCGGCACTGGTCGTGCTTATAGACAGCTGCTTGCCTTGATCCTCTACCCAACGTCTGTGTCTTTATACACAGAGGTATCACTATAACCTACTTGTTGATCGGCACTGGTCGTGCTTATAGACAGCTGCTTGCCTTGATCCTCTACAACGTCTGTGTCTTTATACACAGAGGTATCACTATAACCTACTTGTTGATCGGCACTGGTCGTGCTTATAGACAGCTGCTTGTCTTGATCCTCTACCCAACGTCTGTGTCTTTATACACAGATGTATCACTATAACCTACTTGTTGATCGGCACTGGTCATGCTTATAGACAGCTGCTTGTCTTGATCCTCTACCCAACGTCTGTGTCTTTATACACAGATGTATCACTTTAACCTACTTGTTGATCGGCACTGGTTGTGCTTATAGACAGCTGCTTGTCTTGATCCTCTACACAACGTCTGTGTCTTTATACACAGATGTATAACTATAACCTACTTGTTGATCGGCACTGTTCGTGCTTATAGACAGCTGCTTGCCTTGATCCTCTACCCAACGTCTGTGTCTTTATACACAGAGGTATCACTATAACCTACTTGTTGATCGGCACTGGTCGTGCTTATAGACAGCTGCTTGTCTTGATCCTCTACCCAACGTCTGTGTCTTTATACACAGATGTATCACTATAACCTACTTGTTGATCGGCACTGGTCGTGCTTATAGACATCTGCTTGCCTTGATCCTCTACCCAGCGTCTGTGTCTTTATACACAGAGGTATCACTATAACCTACTTGTTGATTGGCACTGGTCGTGCTTATAGACAGCTGCTTGCCTTGATCCTCTACCCAACGTCTGTGTCTTTATACACAGAGGTATCACTATAACCTACTTGTTGATCGGCACTGGTCGTGCTTATAGACAGCTGCTTGCCTTGATCCTCTACCCAACGTCTGTGTCTTTATACACAGAGTTATCACTATAACCTACTTGTTGATCGGCACTGGTCGTGCTTGTAGACAGCTGCTTGCCTTGATCCTCTACACAACGTCTGTGTCTTTATACACAGATGTATCACTATAACCTACTTGTTGATCGGCACTGGTCGTGCTTATAGACAGCTGCTTGCCTTGATCCTCTACCCAACGTCTGTGTCTTTATACACAGAGGTATCACTATAACCTACTTGTTGATCGGCACTGGTCGTGCTTATAGACAGCTGCTTGCCTTGATCCTCTACCCAACGTCTGTGTCTTTATACACAGAGGTATCACTATAACCTACTTGTTGATCGGCGCTGGTCGTGCTTATAGACAGCTGCTTGCCTTGATCCTCTACCCAACGTCTGTGTCTTTATACACAGAGGTATCACTATAACCTACTTGTTGATCGGCACTGGTCGTGCTTATAGACAGCTGCTTGCCTTGATCCTCTACCCAACGTCTGTGTCTTTATACACAGATGTATAACTATAACCTACTTGTTGATCGGCACTGGTCGTGCTTATAGACAGCTGCTTGCCTTGATCCTCTACCCAACGTCTGTGTCTTTATACACAGAGGTATCACTATAACCTACTTGTTGATCGGCACTGGTCATGCTTATAGACAGCTGCTTGCCATGATCCTCTACCCAACGTCTGTGTCTTTATACACAGAGGTATCACTATAACCTACTTGTTGATCGGCACTGGTCGTGCTTATAGACAGCTGCTTGCCTTGATCCTCTACCCAACGTCTGTGTCTTTATACACAGATGTATCACTATAACCTACTTGTTGATCGGCACTGGTCGTGCTTGTAGACAGCTGCTTGCCTTGATCCTCTACCCAACGTCTGTGTCTTTATACACAGATGTATCACTATAACCTACTTGTTGATCGGCACTGGTCGTGCTTGTAGACAGCTGCTTGCCTTGATCCTCTACCCAGCGTCTGTGTCTTTATACACAGAGGTATCACTATAACCTACTTGTTGATCGGCACTGGTCGTGCTTATAGACAGCTGCTTGCCTTGATCCTCTACCCAACGTCTGGGTCTTTATACACAGATGTATCACTATAACCTACTTGTTGATCGGCACTGGTCGTGCTTATAGACAGCTGCTTGCCTTGATCCTCTACCCAACGTCTGTGTCTTTATACACAGAGGTATCACTATAACCTACTTGTTGATCGGCACTGGTCGTGCTTATAGACAGCTGCTTGCCTTGATCCTCTACCCAACGTCTGGGTCTTTATACACAGATGTATCACTATAACCTACTTGTTGATCGGCACTGGTCGTGCTTGTAGTCGCATTGTAGGGCCCAGCGTTTCGCGATCAACTCCAGTTCATCGTCCCAAACCTGTAACACAATACGTGAAACAGTATCTAGTCGCAATTGCAGCTCTGGCTATCACACATGTCAGTATACTTATGTCAAGTTTACCTTTATATGTAATTTTTTTCTCAAATATTTACCAGATTATTAAATTCAAAACCACTCAAAATTACCCTTATTTGTTCATATCTGAAGTTATACGGGAATGAGTATTATAACTGCACTTTATTACGTTTTTTTTTTATTATAGCGTGGGAACGCTTCCAAATATTGAAAAAGTGTTTCCGATCCTGCCTTTTGTTTCGTGTCAGCTACGCAATGGGTTGTAAAAGTAAAAACAAATTTTTTCGATCGTTTTTTCATTTGTAATAAATAATTACTAAATTATAAATAAAATAACAATCGTAGCGATAACAAATGGTGATTGTTTTTCATTCCATTTTGTATCTAATACAAAACCAAAGACAGGACCAGAATCACTTTGTCAATATTTGAAAGCGTTCATTAATTTTTGTTTTTTAAGCGAGCGAAGCGAGCGTCTCCACTTGACTCTTATTCTTATGGCACTTCGTTCTGTTTTTTTTTTTTTTTATGTCAGTCGATAGCGGTCGAACGGAAAGTCCGATCAACTTTAAATTTATACCATCCACAAGCCTCGATGTGGATTGAAGGTGTATAGTTTTGAGGCAAAATCGTTTGAAAAGTTACAAAGTTACACCATAGTTACTGCAAAACAAATTTCTGAAACAAAATGGCGGCAAAATGTGAGATAGCCATATTTTTTGAAAGCTTTTTCCGGTTACGAATATGTTCATTTTATGGCGATCTGATAAATATTGGCAAAGTTACACAGAAGTTACTCGAAAATATATTTCTGAAACCCTGTACCGGTAACAGCAAAATGTGAGGTGGCTATCTTATAGTAAAGGTTTGTCCGGTCACGAATATACTAATGCAAACGCAATTTGATACGTATTAGAGGCAGAAATTACATTTTAAATGCTGTCAATAACTGTTAGTAACGGTGGCGGACCGCGGCGAAAACACTAGACAGAATGGCAACGAAAATTCTTAGCAACGCACATTGCACTGCATTCAACAATATCGGGAAGTATAAAAGCTATGGAAATTAGAAAAATTTTTGTAATGCGCATTCTTGAATTGTTGTTAATTGTTGTTTTTATTAGCTTTGAGATCTTTTCGCCAGAACGTTCGTAGATATGGACGCGCTCGCTTATCAACGCGTCAAACAGAGCGTTTGCCTAGTTTATAAACATTCACCTAAATAAACAAAACAAGAATTATTAAGATTATAACTATACCATAAATAAACTCACTTTTTTTTATTATGTTGCAACTTGTTATTTCAATCTTACAAACTCTTTAAATAATAAGCATAAATTGTGGTAAAATGGATGATCATTTTTTCAATCTAAGTTTATTTTTTATTTGTTAAAGCATGAATTTGGAAGTCGTTAAACCACCACTTATTCACACACATCTGTGATCACATTACTCACTAGCTCTATCATGTTGGCTGAAGCTGGCTGAGGACCGGGGCTGCCTCGCGTCTCCTTCCCCTCAGCCACCTTACTACGGAGTTCGTTGTGTATCTTGACTAAGTGTTCCTTGTCCTCCTCAGACAGGTCCTTGCCCAAGTCAAGGGCCTTGCACATTGGACCGGGCACCTAAAACATATAGCTATAGTAAGAGTCTAGCTATGTGCAGCAGTCTAAGGGCCTTGCACATTGGACCGGGCACCTAAAACATATAGCTATAGTCTAGCTATGTGCAGCAGTCTAAGGGCTTTGTACAGGGCATAGTCCAGTTACAAAAATAATTTTTGAGTATATACTAGCCCCAAAGTATAAGTATTCGTATACTGACGTGAGATACTTATCTACTACCTCTTTTGTTTATGCAGTATTCCGTTAACTAGAGTGCAATCGCCTGTTTGGGCACGCCCACCGTTCCAGGTAACCAACGGAAATCGTAAATTATCCATAATGGGCAAGTTTTATTTAAATGGTAGCAACCAAGTATAAAATTGACTTTATTGCCTTTTACCGGTACGCCTCATGTGTTAGCCGGTACGTACCGGCTCGTACCGGCCGAAAAAAAGCCCTGTTGTTATACAAATAAAGTACAAGTTGGTACCATTGTACTCTGCTATAGCGTAACTATGAGAATACTTACTTTGGGCCAACTTTATGTCATTGCGGTAGTGTTTGAATGCTCAAAAGTGTATACTTAATCTGTGCTCAAAGATTTTATGAAGTATACTGATCTTATACCCAACGCTAACCAAAAATATAGCGTATGTTGATTGTGACGGCTGTGAATTTTGTAAAATATTGTATATGCCTACCGTCAATGGTTTGGTCTGGCTAATCTGAAATAATTGTTGACTATTCACGACTACAGTACTGCTCATACAAGTTTGGAGAAGGTACTTTATATTCTATGACTATCACAATATGCTTCCTGACTGCGTAAATAGGTTCTTCACACATTACTATTTTCTTTAATACGCTACTAAATCCACGTAGTGAACTAGTTATCTGTGCTAAAACTGTCAAGAGATAGTCCTATTGTCGGCGCCATTTTAAGCTCAACACAGGAGGAGAAATTAATATATTCAACAACAGCTGTCAGCTAAACGTTACCGTAGTTTCACTTCATTTTGTTGTAACCAGAATCCATACAGTCTGTGTTTAGTGCCATAGTTTCACGCTGCTTGCAACTATACAACATGTTAATATTGAAACTTTCATACATTTACAATACACAGAGTTGATTGATTGATTGATTGATTGATTGGATCTTTATTGACAACGGGTCAGTGACCCACTAGTGCAATACAATATAATAACAGCTTACAATACAGTACAATGCAACAAGTCCCACTAGACTAGTGTTTTAACTTATAAGTAACAAGAGAAATGTAAGAAAACAAAAAACAAAAGCAACTTACACATACGCACACACACACACTCACGCACTCACGCACACTCGCACACACTCACGCACAAATGCGCACACTCGCACACATTAATACACACTCACACATGCTCACGCACACTCACACATACTTCGTACACTCGCACATTCGCGCACACACGCACCACACGCACCACACGCACCACACGCACCACACGCACGCACGCGCACGAACAAATTTCTGTGAGGGTTAACACGCAGAAATATATCATCGTCTAAATAACAGTTCTGGTGTGGCCTTCTTGAAGCTATAGGTAGAGAGATGTTGAAGATATATAATTGTGGATTGAGAGAGTTGAATGTGTCTTGAATTCTGTTCATTGTTGAATATTTAAAGATGTCTATGGGGCTGCTGGGAATGTTGAAAGTTATCTTTTGCCTGGTGTTTCTGGAAGGTACATGAAAATTAATAAACTGAATGAGGTCGGAATCTAGAAGATTGTTGATCTCTTTAAAAGGAAAGTTAAATCAGTGTGACAGCGTCTTGAATGTAGAGTGAGCAGGTTGTGTTGTTGGCAATGGGAGGGAGATGAGCGGGTGGCAGATGATTGGGGGGCAGTTGACACAGACCCCAATGGGAGAGGTAGTCGCACCTGTGATACTGTACACCCTGTTTTGCGCACACTATCTTGATGAAGCGCTGCTGCACACGTTCCAGCCTACTGATGTGGGTTGCATGGTGAGGATTGAAAATCACGGAAGCATAGTCTAGGTGAGGCCGCACTAAACCTGTGTAAAGGTTTCTGTGTAAAGGTAGAGTTTTCGTAGAGAAATCTTTGGCGCAGTTTCTTCGTATAAAACCGAGCAGTTTTAGCGCCTTTGAAGTTGAGAGGGAGATGTGCGTTGTGTACGAGAGGTCGCTGCTGAGCGTGACACCGAGGTCTCTGACGTGGTTGACTTTAGTTAGGGTTTTTCCATTGAGTTGATAAATATTGTTAAAGCGGTGTTTACGGGTTTGAACGTTATGTCATTGGGTTTGAAACTTCAAACCCAATGGTTATGTGATTACACTTAGATATGTTGAGATCGAGTTTCCACGTTGAGCACCATTCACTGAGCCTGTCTAAATCATACTGGAGCTGACGGTTATCTGTAACGGAGTTTATGGGAAGAAATATGTTCAGGTCGTCAGCAAACATTAGACACTTGCTGAATTTTAGGAGTTAAAATACCACATTCATATAATAGGCAACTAGATATTTTGACAGTTCTAATATGTTAACCAACACTTTCATTGTTCATTAAAAGTGCATTGTAAATAGTTATTGTTAGATATCATTTGTTATATTGATTATTACGTTGTACCTGTGCAAACAATGTTCATTGTTCACCGATCGATTTATTAACATTGATTTTTCTTTTAAAAAATGGAATACATGCATTTTCTTTGGACCTTCAGACTTTTGTATTACGCTGGTGTCTTTTGCGCATGCATAAGTTTTCAAACCGAGTCGAGCCATAGGCTCTTAATGAAGGAGATAAATTGTAGCATTGTTGAGAGAACTCTTATAAAAGAGTTTGAAAGCGTTGTGAGATAGGGGTGTATTTAAGTCATGGACATATTAACTCCACGTTCTTGTGCAGTAGTAGTTTCGCCGGACTCAGCTACGTAGGAACGTTCCAATGGATGCCGTAGAAATAGGATTTGATAGAAGAAGAAAAATGAGGGGGGATGCCACAGTTGCGACTCCTCAAAAGGCATTTTAACTAATTTTTTTGCATCACGTATTAATCCGCCTTTCGGTATGATGGAGCAACAGTAATCTGTATTAATGATGTTATTAACGCATTCAAATCAAAAGCGAGTAACGTATATAATCAAATAACGTAATATAGTTCCAAGCAGCCATTGATGAGCGCCATATTATGCGGTGAGCCAGACCACAAGACAATTTATGTGAAGGTTAAATTAAAACCGCATGTGCAGCTGCACACAGGGGAGTCTAAATACACTGGCGGTCAAGGAAATGCAGCTTATGTTATTGCTATAGAAACACGGTTTTTTGTGTTTAAGATTTTAGAAGCTAAATCGGTGAACATGTATTTCTTTAAACGCTAATGATAATTATGCTAATTTTACAAAAAATAAAGGGTTGCCATTCCTAATGAGCCATCGTTACGCATTTCATTTGAAATATCTGCTTATAATTTTCTAATAGAAGTGTAAGAAACTCATATTCAATTTATTTTTTCCTAGTAGGAATCCCTGTTAAAGTGCACTCCATTTACCTGATGCGCCCTCTTCAGGTGGCTAACTAGGTATATTAGGGTGCTTGGATAGTTGGGAAGGAATGATCTAGGGCTGATTGTATGACTGTCCCAGCATAACTGAGGAAAATCTCGAAAAATCCTTAAGTCATTACTGCCGGTGGCCGGAATTGAACCGACGACCCCCGAATCAGAGTACCTACAAATCTCCGTTTTCCCCAACGATTTAAACTGTTTTCCCGCCATAATGACGTGTGAAAGTGTCAGGTGATTTTTATGGATAAAATCGTTTCTAAAACACACGAAAATTAGTGTTAATATATTATATATATATGGTATTCAACTTGATGGAACAATAAAAAAAAACGAAAATTCAATATTGATTGATTATTTGTTTTTTTAACGACGTACTCAACAAATATGATTTTATGACGTCGGGGGGTTGTTTGGAGAAAAGAGACAAGTATAACGTAATGGGGAGGGGGGAAATGGTAAGGGGAGGATGTGGACTGCATTTCGTCTGGCTTCTCCCCCTTGACCTGTCCGCTTAGGGTGGCCCTACCAGAAGCATACGCTTCCGCCGGCATAGCTCTCGGGACCAGCAAAGCACGCAAACCTGCCCACTACGATAAGGTAGCAGTCCCTTTGGCAACCTCATATTGAAGGATTGGGTTAAAAGAAAAAATATATGCTACAAAATGCCAAATTTAAAATAATGAATGCTAAACTTAGAGAAAATTAATTCTAAAAAGACGTATCTCTAGTTATTGCTACAGTGATGGAGGTTTCAACAGGAACCGAACCAGAATTTATCTTGGTTCACCGTACATTTATCAACATTACTGTTTCCGGTTCAAACTTTTTATGTTTTCGATTAGATTTCCCCATAACTCGTGATTTTTCGTGCTGGAAAGTAATTTGATACAACGTTTAACAATGAAGCATGTTTTCGCGTCTGCACAAATTACAAGATCAAAAATTTTCTTTGTATCAAAATCTTTCCGTTTAATGTTAATATTCCTAATAGGCATCACTGTGAAGGAGAAAAGTTATATTACATTGCGTATGGGATTGTGAATTTATTTAGTCACAGCACAGAACACAGTTTTGTAATAATAACATATCCAGTGTGAATTATTTGGACATGGATTAAAAAATTGAAAAGAAAGATTCGTGGGGGCTTAAATCAACCCACACTTTTGAATATGTATGTTTAAGTAAATACCGTATAAAAATGAGCCGAGAAGAATGCGGAATAATTAATTTAGTGAACAAGATAAATTTAAATTACAAAATTGAATCATCCTATTATTATTATTATTATTATTATCATTATTATTATTATTATTATTATTATTATTATTATTATCATTATTATTATTATTATTATTATTATTATTATTATTATTATTATTATTATTATTATTATTATTATTATTATTATTATTATTATTATTATTATTATTATTATTATTAATATTTGTATTATTATTTTATTGTTGCAATACATACAAACTCGGTCAAAACCGGCATAAACATGTTGTACGGACACAAATGTCAAGTATTTCCATGTGTTTACCTTATTAAAATCTACTTAGAACTACTTAATATATCTTCTTCTACTTCTTCTTCTTGTTCTTCTTCTTCTTCTTCTTCTGCTTCTCAAATGCCCACATTTGGCTATACTACTTAATATATCATTGTCCACATTATTTTTTCCAACCCGAATTGTGGATGCTATGTACGGTCGTGGCCGATTTGTACTCATCCCAGCATTCGCTCTTTGTACGGTGGAAACCACGAAAACCACCATCGGGATGGAGAACTTCTTGATGTCTTCATTCTTCTTAGTTAAAAAATTTTCGCACTATCCTACACGTGTTCAAAATAATTGCTTTTTGCATCTCGATGTATATGTTCGGTTGGAGACAAATTAGTTTAATACTGTCATGGAGTTTACGTGGAACAATGCCATTTGCTGATATAATTAACGGTATAACAGTTACATTATTCTGCTTCCACAACCTTTTTATTTCAATAGATAATTCCTTATATCTGTTTATCTTTTCCCGCCAAGTTGTCTCTACATTGTGGCATAAAGGGACGGCAACATCAATTAAAATCGTTTCTTGTTTCTTCTTGTCAATAAATATAATATCCGGTCTATTGTGATGTATGGTTTGGTCTGTTATAACTGCCCGGTCATAATATAATTTGTAGTCTTTACTATCTAATACCTTTTCAGGCTTGTATTTGTAATATGCAGTGGTTGTGTTTATAAGTTTATACTGCATGGCTAATTTTTGATGTACAATGTTTGCAACTTGGTTATGCCTATGAAGATAATCTGTTTGACAAAGCATTTTGCACCCAGATACGATATGTTCAATTGTTTCGCCGTTCATATTACATTTTCTACATTTATCTTGCACTGTGACGTCTTTCAGTATGTATTTTTTGTAATTGTTAGTCTTGATTACTTTATCTTGAATAGCGATCATAAATCCCTGTGTTTCGCTGAAAATGTCCCCGGACGTTAACCATTTGTTCGATGCTACCCTATCGACGTTATCCTTAAGAAGTTCTTTATAATGTCTGCTATGTAACGTCTTTTCTGATATTCTGATCTCTTTTGCTGTGTCAGAATTTAGTTTTTGAAGCAAGTTTAAATTTCCGTCATTTAAATTGAGGGGAGAAAGCGACTTGTCTGCCGATACTATAGCTCTATGAAGTTGTGAATGTGGGCATTTTGTATAAAAGTACTTTCTTAGAATTCCAATTTGTTTATAATATAAATTGTTTAAATCAATCAAGCCTCTTCCCCCTTTTTCTCTAGGCAGAGTCACTCGTTCTATTGCTGACTTAGGGTGATGACTTCTGTATTTAGTGAATGTTGTGCGGGTGAGAATTTCTAGGGCATGAAGTTCTGTCTGTGTCCAGTTAATAATTCCAAATGAATATGTAAGTACCGGTAAAGCATAAGTGTTAATTGCTTTGATCTTGTTTTTACCATTGAGTTGTGTTTTTACAATGGATCCTATTCGTTTCTTGTATGCAGAAATTAGTTTACTTTTCATCAGTTTATGATCAATTCGTTTAGCCTGCGCAAATCCTAGATATTTGTATATGTCTTCTTCGTCCATTACTCCAATCCGGTTGTCTTCGTCAATTTCAAACTCTTCTAATTTCGTAATCTTTCCTTTGATGACATGAAGTGACTTACATTTATCAATTCCAAAATCCATACATATATCTCTACTGAATTCTAACGTTGAGATTATTATTATTATTTTATTGTTGCAATACATACAAACTCGGTCAAAACCGGCATAAACATGTTGTACGGACACAAATGTCAAGTATTTCCATGTGTTTACCTTATTAAAATCTACTTAGAACTACTTAATATATCTTCTTCTTCTTCTTCTTCTTCTTCTTCTTCTTCTTCTTCTTCTTCTTCTTCTTCTTCTTCTTCTGCTTCTCAAATGCCCACATTTGGCTATTCTACTTAATATATCATTGTCCACATTATTTTTTCCAAACCGAACTGTGGATGCTATGTACGGTCGTGGCCGATTTGTACTCATCCCAGCATTCGCTCTTTGTACGGTGGAAACCACGAAAACCACCATCGGGATGGAGAACTTCTTGAAGTTTTCATTCTTCTTAGTTCAAAAATTTTCGCACTATCCTACACGTGTTCAAAATAATTGCTTTTTGCATCTCGATGTATATGTTCGGTTGGAGACCAATTAGTTTAATACTGTCATGGAGTTTACGTGGAACAATGCCATTTGCTGATATAATTAACGGTATAACAGTTACATTATTCTGCTTCCACAACCTTTTTATTTCAATTGATAATTCCTTATATCTGTTTATCTTTTCCCGCCAAGTTGTCTCTACATTGTGGCATAAAGGGACGGCAACATCAATTAAAATCGTTTCTTGTTTCTTCTTGTCAATAAATATAATATCCGGTCTATTGTGATGTATGGTTTGGTCTGTAATAACTGCCCGGTCGTAATATAATTTGTAGTCTTTACTATCTAATACCTTTTCAGGCTTGTATTTGTAATACGCAGTGGTTGTGTTTATAAGTTTATACTTCATGGCTAATTTTTGATGTACAATGTTTGCAACTTGGTTATGCCTATGAAGATAATCTGTTTGACAAAGCATTTTGCACCCAGATACGATATGTTCAATTGTTTCGCCGTTCAAATTACATTTTCTACATTTATCTTCCACTGTGACGTGTTTCAGTATGTATTTTTTGTAATTGTTGGTCTTGATTACTTTATCTTGAATAGAGATCATAAATCCTTCTGTTTCGCTGAAAATGTCCCCGGACGTTAACCATTTGTTCGATGCTACCCTATCGATTATTATTATTATTATTATTATTATTATTATTATTATTATTATTATTATTATTATTATTATTATTATTATTCATATTATTATTATTATTATAATTATTACTATTATTATTATTATTATTATTATTATTATTATTATTATTATTATTATTATTATTATTATTATTATTATTATTATTGAACGTAATAAGACATGAAGTAGAGGAAGAACTACAAATAGATCAAGAAAATGAAGAGGATTTGGCGAACGAGGAGCACATCATGGAAGCATCAAGAAACGATGACCATCTACGACAAGAATTAATGGAACAAGTAGATCTACCAGAAGGTCAGAACACACAAGAGGTACATCACCAACATACACCTATTAATAACATTGAACAAGAAGAGAATACAAGAGGGAACACACAAGAAATAGACGAGTTAAAGAACATATTACATTATTATTATTATTATTATTATTATTATTATTTTTAGATTTGACGTTCTGACTAGCATTCGTATGTTAACATTGAACAAACAAAATATCGAGATAAGAAACATGAAAATGGGATAATGTATAACAATATGATAATTTTAAACCCTCAATTTATTATGAACAATGTTATGAAAAGCAAACTTACAATAGTTATATTAATTATTCTAATTGTCGGCCGACTTATCTTTGCGATTATTCTGACGTCTTGAGGAAACCATGTGTTCCATTTATCTCACTCAGTACGGTAGGGAAAATAGGGCATCATGATAAACTACCGTGGCCTTGCAAGCAGACAGGACGCCCTTTCCTAACTGCATCCATGCAGTGTGCATATCACGCACGCACACACGCACGCCACGATAATAATAGTAATAATAATAACAATAATGATAATGATAATAATAATAATAATTATAAAAAAATAAAATAACAATAATAATAATAATAATAATAATAATAATAATAATAATAATAATAATAATAATAATAATAATAATAATAATAATAATAATAATAATAATAATCAAAAAATGTATTACACATTCTATTTATCAAGCTAAACTCGCTAACATACTGGATTATTTAAATATTATAAAGTATGAAATAATATGAAGTTTATCTGTAAAAAGAACGGAAACGTGATACACTTGACGTGTTCAAAAACAAAATAAAATGTTCCAGTACAATAACGAAATATATAATTTGTATCGTATTGTATTGTATTGTAAAGAAACCGTTACTAACACTTAAACTATTGACATCAATAGAAATGTAATTTCTGCCTCTTATACGTATCAGAACGCGTATTCGTGACCGGGCAATAGTTTACCATAATACAGCGACCTCACGTTTGGCCGTTACTGTGTTTCAGAAAAATATTTTCGAGTAACTTATGTGACACTTAGCTAATTCTACAGGTCAATTTTCAATTTCAATTTCAATTTAATTCAATCGGATCGCCATAAAATGAACATATTTATAACCGAAAAAATATGATGGCTATCTCACATTTTGCCGCCATTTTGTTTCAGAAAAATATTTTTCAGTAAAATATATGGTGTAACTTTGTTATAACTTTTCGAACGATTTTGCCAAAAACTAAACAGGTTCAATCCACATCGAGGCTTGTGGATGGTTACAACCGCTATGGCGAGATATAAAAAAAAAAACAGAACGAGTGCCATGTCAGTCTAGCAGAGACGCTCGCTTCGCTCGCTTACATTCGTTCGGATTGTTTTTTTGCTTTTTTATGTCTCGCGATAGCGGTCGAACGCATGGGTCGAACGGAAAGTCCGATCAAGTTTAAATTTGGACCGTCTACAAGATTCGATGTACGTTTAATGTGTATTGTTTTGTGGGCTAATCGGTCGAGAAGTTACAAAGTTACACCATCGTTAGCCTACTGAAAAATATTTTTCTGAAACAAAATGGAGGTAAACTGTGAGAAAGCCATATTTTTGTAAAAAATTTTCCGGTCACGAACACGAATATGATCATTCTATGGCAATATGATTAGTATTGGCAAATTTACACAAAAGTTACTCGAAAATATTTTTTTTAAACGCAGTAACGGCCAAATGTGAGGTGGCTTTATCATGGTTTTTTTCAGACGGTTGAATTTGAGATCGGTTGTACTAAGACCCACCACGTCAGCTTGGCCCTGGTGGTGCCACCTCTATCGGTTGTACAAAGACCCACCACGTCAGCTTGGCCCTGGTGATGCCACCTCTACCGGTTGTACAAAGACCCACCACGTCAGCTTGCCCTGGTGGTGACACCTCTACCGGTTGTACTAAGACCCACCACGTCAGCTTGGCCCTGGTGGTGCCACCTCTATCGGTTGTACTAAGACCCACCACGTCAGCTTGCCCTGGTGATGCCACCTCTATCGGTTGTACAAAGACCCACCACGTCAGCTTGGCCCTGGTGGTGCCACCTCTATCGGTTGTACAAAGACCCACCACGTCAGCTTGGCCCTGGTGGTGCCACCTCTATCGGTTGTACAAAGACCCACCACGTCAGCTTGGCCCTGGTGATGCCACCTCTATCGGTTGTACAAAGACCCACCACGTCAGCTTGGCCCTGGTGGTGCCACCTCTATCGGTTGTACAAAGACCCACCACGTCAGCTTGGCCCTGGTGGTGCCACCTCTATCGGTTGTACAAAGACCCACCACGTCAGCTAGGCCCTGGTGGTGCCACCTCTATCGGTTGTACAAAGACCCACCACGTCAGCTTGGCCCTGGTGGTGCCACCTCTATCGGTTGTACAAAGACCCACCACGTCAGCTAGGCCCTGGTGGTGCCACCTCTATCGGTTGTACAAAGACCCACCACGTCAGCTAGGCCCTGGTGGTGCCACCTCTATCGGTTGTACAAAGACCCACCACGTCAGCTTGGCCCTGGTGGTGCCACCTCTATCGGTTGTACAAAGACCCACCACGTCAGCTTGGCCCTGGTGGTGCCACCTCTATCGGTTGTACAAAGACCCACCACGTCAGCTGGTGGTGCCACCTCTATCGGTTGTACTAAGACCCACCACGTCAGCTTGGCCCTGGTGGTGCCACCTCTATCGGTTGTACAAAGACCCACCACGTCAGCTGGTGATGCCACCTCTATCGGTTGTACAAAGACCCACCACGTCAGCTTGGCCCTGGTGGTGCCACCTCTATCGGTTGTACAAAGACCCACCACGTCAGCTTGGCCCTGGTGATGCCACCTCTATCGGTTGTACAAAGACCCACCACGTCAGCTTGGCCCTGGTGGTGCCACCTCTATCGGTTGTACAAAGACCCACCACGTCAGCTTGGCCCTGGTGGTGCCACCTCTATCGGTTGTACAAAGACCCACCACGTCAGCTTGGCCCTGGTGGTGCCACCTCTATCGGTTGTACTAAGACCCACCACGTCAGCTTGCCCTGGTGGTGCCACCTCTATCGGTTGTACTAAGACCCACCACGTCAGCTTGGCCCTGGTGGTGCCACCTCTATCGGTTGTACAAAGACCCACCACGTCAGCTTGGCCCTGGTGGTGCCACCTCTATCGGTTGTACAAAGACCCACCACGTCAGCTTGGCCCTGGTGATGCCACCTCTATCGGTTGTACAAAGACCCACCACGTCAGCTTGGCCCTGGTGGTGCCACCTCTATCGGTTGTACAAAGACCCACCACGTCAGCTTGGCCCTGGTGGTGCCACCTCTATCGGTTGTACAAAGACCCACCACGTCAGCTTGGCCCTGGTGGTGCCACCTCTATCGGTTGTACTAAGACCCACCACGTCAGCTTGGCCCTGGTGGTGCCACCTCTATCGGTTGTACAAAGACCCACCACGTCAGCTTGGCCCTGGTGGTGCCACCTCTATCGGTTGTACAAAGACCCACCACGTCAGCTGGGCCCTGGTGGTGCCACCTCTATCGGTTGTACAAAGACCCACCACGTCAGCTTGCCCTGGTGGTGCCACCTCTATCGGTTGTACTAAGACCCACCACGTCAGCTTGTCGGCCACCTCTATCGGTTGTACAAAGACCCACCACGTCAGCTTGGCCTGGTGGTGCCACCTCTATCGGTTGTACAAAGACCCACCACGACAGCTTGCCCTGGTGGTGCCACCTCTATCGGTTGTACAAAGACCCACCACATCAGCTTGGCCCTGGTGGTGCCACCTCTATCGGTTGTACAAAGACCCACCACGTCAGCTTGGCCCTGGTGGTGCCACCTCTATCGGTTGAACAAAGACCCACCACGTCAGCTTGGCCCTGGTGGTGCCACCTCTATCGGTTGTACAAAGACCCACCACGTCAGCTTGCCCTGGTGGTGCCACCTCTATCGGTTGAACAAAGACCCACCACGACAGCTTGGCCCTGGTGGTGCCACCTCTATCGGTTGAACAAAGACCCACCACGACAGCTTGGCCCTGGTGATGCCACCTCTATCGGTTGTACAAAGACCCACCACGTCAGCTTGTCCCTGGTGGTGCCACCTCTATCGGTTGAACAAAGACCCACCACGTCAGCTTGGCCCTGGTGGTGCCACCTCTATCGGATGTACTAAGACCCACCACGTCAGCTTGGCCCTGGTGGTGCCACCTCTATCGGTTGTACAAAGACCCACCACGTCAGCTTGGCCCTGGTGATGCCACCTCTATCGGTTGAACAAAGACCCACCACGTCAGCTTGGCCCTGGTGATGCCACCTCTATCGGTTGAACAAAGACCCACCACGTCAGCTTGGCCCTGGTGATGCCACCTCTATCGGTTGAACAAAGACCCACCACGTCAGCTTGTCCCTGGTGATGCCACCTCTATCGGTTGAACAAAGACCCACCACGTCAGCTTGGCCCTGGTGATGCCACCTCTATCGGTTGAACAAAGACCCACCACGTCAGCTTGCCCTGGTGGTGCCACCTCTATCGGTTGTACAAAGACCCACCACGTCAGCTGGGCCCTGGTGGTGCCACCTCTATCGGTTGTACAAAGACCCACCACGTCAGCTGGGCCCTGGTGGTGCCACCTCTATCGGTTGTACAAAGACCCACTACGTCAGCTTGGCCCTGGTGGTGCCACCTCTATCGGTTGTACAAAGACCCACCACGTCAGCTGGGCCCTGGTGGTGCCACCTCTATCGGTTGTACAAAGACCCACCACGTCAGCTTGGCCCTGGTGGTGCCACCTCTATCGGTTGTACAAAGACCCACCACGTCAGCTTGGCCCTGGTGGTGCCACCTCTATCGGTTGTACAAAGACCCACCACGTCAGCTTGGCCCTGGTGGTGCCACCTCTATCGGTTGTACAAAGACCCACCACGTCAGCTTGGCCCTGGTGGTGCCACCTCTATCGGTTGTACAAAGACCCACCACGTCAGCTGGGCCCTGGTGGTGCCACCTCTATCGGTTGTACTAAGACCCACCACGTCAGCTGGGCCCTGGTGGTGCCACCTCTATCGGTTGTACTAAGACCCACCACGTCAGCTTGGCCCTGGTGGTGCCACCTCTATCGGTTGAACAAAGACCCACCACGTCAGCTAGGCCCTGGTGGTGCCACCTCTATCGGTTGTACTAAGACCCACCACGTCAGCTTGTCCCTGGTGGTGCCACCTCTATCGGTTGTACAAAGACCCACCACGTCAGCTTGGCCCTGGTGATGCCACCTCTATCGGTTGTACAAAGACCCACCACGTCAGCTTGGCCCTGGTGGTGCCACCTCTATCGGATGTACTAAGACCCACCACGTCAGCTTGGCCCTGGTGGTGCCACCTCTATCGGTTGTACAAAGACCCACCACGTCAGCTTGGCCCTGGTGATGCCACCTCTATCGGTTGTACAAAGACCCACCACGTCAGCTTGGCCTGGTGGTGCCACCTCTATCGGTTGTACAAAGACCCACCACGTCAGCTTGGCCTGGTGGTGCCACCTCTATCGGTTGTACAAAGACCCACCACGTCAGCTTGGCCCTGGTGGTGCCACCTCTATCGGTTGTAAAAAGACCCACCACGTCAGCTTGGCCTGGTGGTGCCACCTCTATCGGTTGTACAAAGACCCACCACGTCAGCTTGCCCTGGTGGTGCCACCTCTATCGGTTGTACAAAGACCCACCACGTCAGCTTGCCCTGGTGGTGCCACCTCTATCGGTTGTACTAAGACCCACCACGTCAGCTTGGCCCTGGTGGTGCCACCTCTATCGGTTGTACTAAGACCCACCACGTCAGCTTGGCCCTGGTGATGCCACCTCTATCGGTTGTACAAAGACACACCACGTCAGCTTGCCCTGGTGGTGCCACCTCTATCGGTTGTACTAAGACCCACCACGTCAGCTTGGCCCTGGTGGTGCCACCTCTATCGGTTGTACTAAGACCCACCACGTCAGCTTGCCCTGGTGGTGCCACCTCTATCGGTTGTACTAAGACCCACCACGTCAGCTTGGCCCTGGTGGTGCCACCTCTATCGGTTGTACTAAGACCCACCACGTCAGCTTGGCCCTGGTGGTGCCACCTCTATCGGTTGTACAAAGACCCACCACGTCAGCTTGGCCCTGGTGGTGCCACCTCTATCGGTTGTACTAAGACCCACCACGTCAGCTTGCCCTGGTGGTGCCACCTCTATCGGTTGTACTAAGACCCACCACGTCAGCTTGTCGGCCACCTCTATCGGTTGTACTAAGACCCACCACGTCAGCTGGGCCCTGGTGGTGCCACCTCTATCGGTTGTACTAAGACCCACCACGTCAGCTTGGCCCTGGTGATGCCACCTCTATCGGTTGAACAAAGACCCACCACGTCAGCTGGGCCCTGGTGGTGCCACCTCTATCGGTTGAACAAAGACCCACCACGTCAGCTTGGCCCTGGTGATGCCACCTCTATCGGTTGTACTAAGACCCACCACGTCAGCTGGGCCCTGGTGGTGCCACCTCTATCGGTTGTACTAAGACCCACCACGTCAGCTTGGCCCTGGTGATGCCACCTCTATCGGTTGAACAAAGACCCACCACGTCAGCTGGGCCCTGGTGGTGCCACCTCTATCGGTTGTACTAAGACCCACCACGTCAGCTGGGCCCTGGTGGTGCCACCTCTACCGGTTGTACTAAGACCCACCACGTCAGCTTGGCCCTGGTGATGCCACCTCTATCGGTTGAACAAAGACCTTGGCCCTGGTGGTGCCACCTCTACCGGTTGTACTAAGACCTTGGCCCTGGTGGTGCCACCTCTATCGGTTGTACTAAGACCCACCACGTCAGCTGGGCCCTGGTGGTGCCACCTCTATCGGTTGTACAAAGACCCACCACGTCAGCTTGGCCCTGGTGGTGCCACCTCTATCGGTTGAACAAAGACCCACCACGTCAGCTTGGCCCTGGTGGTGCCACCTCTATCGGTTGTACAAAGACCCACCACGTCAGCTTGGCCCTGGTGGTGCCACCTCTATCGGTTGTACTAAGACCTTGGCCCTGGTGGTGCCACCTCTATCGGTTGTACTAAGACCCACCACGTCAGCTGGGCCCTGGTGGTGCCACCTCTATCGGTTGTACTAAGACCCACCACGTCAGCTTGGCCCTGGTGATGCCACCTCTATCGGTTGAACAAAGACCTTGGCCCTGGTGGTGCCACCTCTACCGGTTGTACTAAGACCTTGGCCCTGGTGGTGCCACCTCTATCGGTTGTACAAAGACCCACCACGTCAGCTTGGCCCTGGTGGTGCCACCTCTATCGGTTGAACAAAGACCCACCACGTCAGCTTGGCTCTGGTGGTGCCACCTCTATCGGTTGTACAAAGACCCACCACGTCAGCTTGGCCCTGGTGATGCCACCTCTATCGGTTGAACAAAGACCCACCACGTCAGCTTGGCCCTGGTGGTGCCACCTCTATCGGTTGAACAAAGACCCACCACGTCAGCTTGGCCCTGGTGATGCCACCTCTATCGGTTGAACAAAGACCCACCACGTCAGCTTGGCCCTGGTGGTGCCACCTCTATCGGTTGTACAAAGACCCACCACGTCAGCTTGGCTCTGGTGGTGCCACCTCTATCGGTTGTACAAAGACCCACCACGTCAGCTTGGCCCTGGTGATGCCACCTCTATCGGTTGAACAAAGACCCACCACGTCAGCTTGGCCCTGGTGGTGCCACCTCTATCGGTTGAACAAAGACCCACCACGTCAGCTTGGCCCTGGTGATGCCACCTCTATCGGTTGTACTAAGACCCACCACGTCAGCTTGGCCCTGGTGGTGCCACCTCTATCGGTTGTACAAAGACCCACCACGTCAGCTTGGCCCTGGTGGTGCCACCTCTATCGGTTGAACAAAGACCCACCACGTCAGCTTGGCCCTGGTGGTGCCACCTCTATCGGTTGTACAAAGACCCACCACGTCAGCTTGGCCCTGGTGGTGCCACCTCTATCGGTTGTACAAAGACCCACCACGTCAGCTTGGCCCTGGTGGTGCCACCTCTATCGGTTGAACAAAGACCCACCACGTCAGCTTGGCTCTGGTGGTGCCACCTCTATCGGTTGTACAAAGACCCACCACGTCAGCTTGGCCCTGGTGGTGCCACCTCTATCGGTTGAACAAAGACCCACCACGTCAGCTTGGCCCTGGTGGTGCCACCTCTATCGGTTGTACAAAGACCCACCACGTCAGCTTGGCCCTGGTGGTGCCACCTCTATCTGTTGTACAAAGACCCACCACGTCAGCTGGGCCCTGGTGGTGCCACCTCTATCGGTTGTACAAAGACCCACCACGTCAGCTTGGCCCTGGTGGTGCCACCTCTATCGGTTGTACAAAGACCCACCACGTCAGCTTGGCCCTGGTGGTGCCACCTCTATCGGTTGTACAAAGACCCACCACGTCAGCTTGGCTCTGGTGGTGCCACCTCTATCGGTTGTACAAAGACCCACCACGTCAGCTTGGCCCTGGTGGTGCCACCTCTATCGGTTGAACAAAGACCCACCACGTCAGCTTGGCTCTGGTGGTGCCACCTCTATCGGTTGTACAAAGACCCACCACGTCAGCTTGGCCCTGGTGGTGCCACCTCTATCTGTTGTACAAAGACCCACCACGTCAGCTGGGCCCTGGTGGTGCCACCTCTATCGGTTGTACAAAGACCCACCACGTCAGCTTGGCCCTGGTGGTGCCACCTCTATCGGTTGTACAAAGACCCACCACGTCAGCTAGGCCCTGGTGGTGCCACCTCTATCGGTTGTACAAAGACCCACCACGTCAGCTTGGCCCTGGTGGTGCCACCTCTATCGGTTGTACAAAGACCCACCACGTCAGCTGGGCCCTGGTGGTGCCACCTCTATCGGTTGTACAAAGACCCACCACGTCAGCTGGGCCCTGGTGGTGCCACCTCTACCGGTTGTACTAAGACCCACCACGTCAGCTTGGCCCTGGTGATGCCACCTCTATCGGTTGAACAAAGACCTTGGCACTGGTGGTGCCACCTCTACCGGTTGTACTAAGACCTTGGCCCTGGTGGTGCCACCTCTATCGGTTGTACTAAGACCCACCACGTCAGCTGGGCCCTGGTGGTGCCACCTCTACCGGTTGTACTAAGACCTTGGCCCTGGTGGTGCCACCTCTATCGGTTGTACTAAGACCCACCACGTCAGCTGGGCCCTGGTGGTGCCACCTCTATCGGTTGAACAAAGACCCACCACGTCAGCTTGGCCCTGGTGGTGCCACCTCTATCGGTTGAACAAAGACCCACCACGTCAGCTAGGCCCTGGTGGTGCCACCTCTATCGGTTGTACAAAGACCCACCACGTCAGCTTGGCCCTGGTGGTGCCACCTCTATCGGTTGTACTAAGACCCACCACGTCAGCTGGGCCCTGGTGGTGCCACCTCTATCGGTTGAACAAAGACCCACCACGTCAGCTTGGCCCTGGTGGTGCCACCTCTATCGGTTGAACAAAGACCCACCACGTCAGTTTGGCCCTGGTGGTGCCACCTCTATCGGTTGTACAAAGACCCACCACGTCAGCTTGGCCCTGGTGGTGCCACCTCTATCGGTTGTACAAAGACCCACCACGTCAGCTTGGCCCTGGTGGTGCCACCTCTATCGGTTGTACAAAGACCCACCACGTCAGCTTGGCCCTGGTGGTGCCACCTCTATCGGTTGTACTAAGACCCACCACGTCAGCTGGGCCCTGGTGGTGCCACCTCTATCGGTTGAACAAAGACCCACCACGTCAGCTTGGCCCTGGTGGTGCCACCTCTATCGGTTGTACTAAGACCCACCACGTCAGCTGGGCCCTGGTGGTGCCACCTCTATCGGTTGAACAAAGACCCACCACGTCAGCTTGGCCCTGGTGGTGCCACCTCTATCGGTTGTACAAAGACCCACCACGTCAGCTGGGCCCTGGTGGTGCCACCTCTATCGGTTGTACAAAGACCCACCACGTCAGCTTGGCCCTGGTGGTGCCACCTCTATCGGTTGAACAAAGACCCACCACGTCAGCTTGGCCCTGGTGGTGCCACCTCTATCGGTTGTACAAAGACCCACCACGTCAGCTTGGCCCTGGTGGTGCCACCTCTATCGGTTGTACTAAGACCCACCACGTCAGCTGGGCCCTGGTGGTGCCACCTCTATCGGTTGAACAAAGACCCACCACGTCAGCTTGGCCCTGGTGGTGCCACCTCTATCGGTTGTACTAAGACCCACCACGTCAGCTGGGCCCTGGTGGTGCCACCTCTATCGGTTGTACTAAGACCCACCACGTCAGCTGGGCCCTGGTGGTGCCACCTCTATCGGTTGAACAAAGACCCACCACGTCAGCTGGGCCCTGGTGGTGCCACCTCTATCGGTTGAACAAAGACCCACCACGTCAGCTTGGCCCTGGTGGTGCCACCTCTATCGGTTGTACTAAGACCCACCACGTCAGCTGGGCCCTGGTGGTGCCACCTCTATCGGTTGAACAAAGACCCACCACGTCAGCTTGGCCCTGGTGGTGCCACCTCTATCGGTTGTACTAAGACCCACCACGTCAGCTGGGCCCTGGTGGTGCCACCTCTATCGGTTGTACTAAGACCCACCACGTCAGCTAGGCCCTGGTGGTGCCACCTCTATCGGTTGAACAAAGACCCACCACGTCAGCTTGGCCCTGGTGGTGCCACCTCTATCGGTTGTACTAAGACCCACCACGTCAGCTGGGCCCTGGTGGTGCCACCTCTATCGGTTGAACAAAGACCTTGGCCCTGGTGGTGCCACCTCTATCGGTTGAACAAAGACCCACCACGTCAGCTTGTCGGCCACCTCTATCGGTTGTACTAAGACCCACCACGTCAGCTTGGCCCTGGTGGTGCCACCTCTATCGGTTGAACAAAGACCTTGGCCCTGGTGATGCCACCTCTATCGGTTGTACAAAGACCTTGGCCCTGGTGGTGCCACCTCTATCGGTTGAACAAAGACCCACCACGTCAGCTTGTCGGCCACCTCTATCGGTTGTACTAAGACCCACCACGTCAGCTTGGCCCTGGTGGTGCCACCTCTACCGGTTGTACAAAGACCCACCACGTCAGCTTGGCCCTGGTGGTGCCACCTCTATCGGTTGTACTAAGACCCACCACGTCAGCTGGGCCCTGGTGGTGCCACCTCTATCGGTTGTACAAAGACCCACCACGTCAGCTTGCCCTGGTGATGCCACCTCTATCGGTTGTACAAAGACCCACCACGTCAGCTTGGCCTGGTGGTGCTACCTCTATCGGTTGAACAAAGACCCACCACGTCAGCTGGGCCCTGGTGGTGCCACCTCTATCGGTTGTACTAAGACCCACCACGTCAGCTAGGCCCTGGTGGTGCCACCTCTATCGGTTGAACAAAGACCCACCACGTCAGCTTGGCCCTGGTGGTGCCACCTCTATCGGTTGTACTAAGACCCACCACGTCAGCTGGGCCCTGGTGGTGCCACCTCTATCGGTTGAACAAAGACCTTGGCCCTGGTGGTGCCACCTCTATCGGTTGAACAAAGACCCACCACGTCAGCTTGTCGGCCACCTCTATCGGTTGTACTAAGACCCACCACGTCAGCTTGGCCCTGGTGGTGCCACCTCTATCGGTTGAACAAAGACCTTGGCCCTGGTGATGCCACCTCTATCGGTTGTACAAAGACCTTGGCCCTGGTGGTGCCACCTCTATCGGTTGAACAAAGACCCACCACGTCAGCTTGTCGGCCACCTCTATCGGTTGTACTAAGACCCACCACGTCAGCTTGGCCCTGGTGGTGCCACCTCTACCGGTTGTACAAAGACCCACCACGTCAGCTTGGCCCTGGTGGTGCCACCTCTATCGGTTGTACTAAGACCCACCACGTCAGCTGGGCCCTGGTGGTGCCACCTCTATCGGTTGTACAAAGACCCACCACGTCAGCTTGCCCTGGTGATGCCACCTCTATCGGTTGTACAAAGACCCACCACGTCAGCTTGGCCTGGTGGTGCTACCTCTATCGGTTGAACAAAGACCCACCACGTCAGCGAAGTTTACGCCTACCGCGTACTTCCCTTCTGAGTAAATAGTGAGATACGACGAACACGAATATCAAAATATATGATGTTAGATAATCATATCAAATAATAATACATATTGCGAAATTTGCGTTTTGCACAAGCACCAATCAACAATTTGCAGTTCCTCTTTTTTTCAGATAATACATTTTGCACAAGCTCAAGTCAACAATATTTGCAGTTCCTCTTTTTTTTTACAGGATAACTTATGGATGACTTATCACAAATATCCGTTTCTCTCAAGGACCCATCCTCAACCCCATAGCCAACGCCTGAAAGAATTGGTAGCATTATCTAGTGAAACTCGATAGGCGCATAGAACATAGGGCTTGCGGATGTCTGCACGCGTAATGTTCTACAATGTCTAACAGTTGACATCCGTTGTAAGACCTATCTGTACTATTACAAAATCTGCCTCAAGTCTATACTATCAACCCAAAGCTCAAGTTGTACTATTCTTATTATTCTTCTATTATTTGTATCGACTCTTCCACATACCACTGTGCTAGGCCCACAGCCTATAGCAATATTTATTTATTTTATTGTAGTTAAGGCCAGTGTAGGGACAACACCCTCTTTAGCCTGATGAGTGATGATTGATGAATGATTATGAGGAAGGGAGGAGGGGAAGCCTTGTACCGGCACGTAGCCTACTCCTGTCGAAAAGTAAAAATGGGACCATCGGCTTAACGTCCCATCCGAAAGGACGGTGTAACTTTGACCAGTCATAAAGGTTCCTTCACTAACCTGAGCCTTGATTCTCTATGGTCAACGATAAGGTGATCACCGGTTTTGGTCGTTATGAGAAGGCTGTGACCCAATCACAGCCATCCATTCGCCTTCCGTAACGACAGAAACCGGTGAGAAATTTACCACAGATTTAGAGAATCGGGCTCCTGGACTGCCAAGCAGTTGATGAGAAGAACGAAGCTGTTACACAAGCTTTCGAACCCTCCAATCTGCTCTAACCAACAGAGGAGAGTGGTCACCCATCCACCTCCTGTCCTAGCCCGAGAAGAACTCCGCGCGCATTTTGTGTTGGCTGTAAGAAAATTTGTCGAGGTTCTCTACTCGTGTCCAGACAAAGAGGGACTCACTGAATGATGTATTATATACTTGTACCGAAACATCTTTACCGATGCGTTCGCCATTTAAACGAGTGACCCGCAACAAATCCACTTTGGCTCAATGTTTGGCCACGAATCACTGGTGTGGTATATGAGTATGACGAAAGAATCTGTAAGGTGGTTTTGTGAAATTCGTTTGAAGACTAATGGCATTACTAATCACCCCAAAATGAAAGTAATGCATGGAAGCAATTAATTAAGTGCCTACTTATTACCTCATCCTAAAAGCAGTGCCATTACTATTTCGTTGGAAATATAATTAAGTTTCCTGCGTAATTACAAAGTGTTTTCGGAGGTATATGTTGTTCCGCACCAACCTTGGGAATGCTGACGTCATAGATGAGTGAGTCGGAGCCAATCAGCGGGTAGTGACATTCGGTTGGCCAAGCCGCATGCATATATGACGTCAGCACCCACAAGGTTGGCCAAGCCGCATGCATATATGACGTCAGCACCCACAAGGTTGGCCAAGCCGCATGCATATATGACGTCAGCACCCACAAGGTTGGCCAAGCCGCATGCATATATGACGTCAGCACCCACAAGGTTGGCCAAGCCGCATGCATATATGACGTCAGCACCCACAAGGTTGGCCAAGCCGCATGCATATATGACGTCAGCACCCACAAGGTTGGCCAAGCCGCATGCATATATGACGTCAGCACCCACAAGGTTGGCCAAGCCGCATGCATATATGACGTCAGCACCCACAAGGTTGGCCAAGCCGCATGCATATATGACGTCAGCACCCACAAGGTTGGCCAAGCCGCATGCATATATGACGTCAGCACCCACAAGGTTGGCCAAGCCGCATGCATATATGACGTCAGCACCCACAAGGTTGATATGCAACGACCTTAGCCATAGCATGGTATCATTTAATAATTCGAAACTAAAAGTTACTAGTTAGTAACGTAAACAACAATCGTCAAAATTATGTCTATTGAAATTCTAATGCAATAGTCCTTCATGTAACGATAGTAACGCGTTACTATACCGTCACGTCACACGTTATTACCCAAGACTGATTATACTGATTAGTACTCTGCAATACAACACAACACAACATTAGATAATCGCTATGTAACGTTGTATTTCCCCTGATTAGAATATATCGATGCAAAACCACTGACTTGGTTCAGTGGGGAATACCATTGGCAAAATGAATAACAATAATTATTATTTGTGTTCATAGAAAATCAGCACAGGTTCAATAAGTATGCCTTTTCGCGTCACTATCTACATATTGCGGTATTTTGAATAGCTGGGACGGAATGTGTGAGGGATGTTAGTATGACTCACTCCCAGCATTCGCCTTTTGACAAAGAGAAAAACTTCGGAAAACCCCGTCGTTCGGGGACCGGTATCCAACCGGCGACCTCCCGAACGAGAGTCTTGCGTCTTACCGCTGAGCCGCCTCATTTGATGTTTATGAGGAATACTGAAGAATTAAATCCAAGGGCAAGTGGAAGGGATGAAAAATACCTACGTAAAATATAATCCAGGATATTGGTTATGTAATGGATGAAAAACAATGAAAATACTAGCAGAAGACATGAAAGAATAAAGAGCTGTGATAACATGCTTGTACTAGCCCCTACGTATGTATTTGCATCGACCTCAGATCCTTATCTTCTACCCCTATCATGCGCACTTATTAGAAGAACATCGACAGTATCCTGGCGTTCTTACACACATTCGTAAATGCTGTCTTATTGAGTAGAGTGCACTTAGCCACGCCTACCATTCCAGGTAACCAATGGAAGTTTGTAAATTATTCCTAATAGACCTGTTTCAATAGATGGTATAGGAAGTAACAAATGAAGTTGGTACCATTGGACTTGGGTATGTCATAGGCATGGGAATACTTGTAAACATACATTTATAGATTGGAAATAGAGCGCCAAACAGTTAGTTCCCTGAAGAGGGGAAGGGAGGGTGCGTGATCGTAACAGTAGCGGGCGTGCTTGTTGCGGAGCGTTTTGTAGTAGAATAGTATACCTTCAATTTTAATCTGTCTGTCTTCCTACCATTTTATTCCACAATACACAATAGCATAAATTAACAGTGAACAAATTCCGTGTTTAAATTTCAACCCCTAAACAACCACATGTTCAACGTCGAAGCCACCACTAACACGAGGAGCATCCGGGATCGAGATTCGAGGTATGAACGAAAATAGCAATAAATAGTTAACATACTTACGTTTGGGCCATCTTTAGCTCACCTCTTTGGGGTAGAAACACATGGTGTGTTTATAGGTCTGCTTGAAGACACAGGGGGTCTCGCAGTAATCGAAGCAGTTGGCGCCGTTGACGACGATGCTTAACATGGCGAGGGCGGCCGCCCCTAGAAGAATATGGTACATATTGGAGCTTGCAGCGACAGCGAGTAATATCACAAGAACATATGATACGGTGTACAACAGTTTCAATCCCTGGCTCTCTCATTTGTCTACTAAATAAGAATGATCTTTTAGGTTAACTGCAATTGTTTGCAAAATATACCAGTTTATATATATATATATATCCAATATATTATTCATATATTATTCACAAACACACACACACATACATATATGCTGATTCGTAGGTTCTCGCGGATCGATGGATGTATGTTGCACGTTTTCGGGTTGACTGCCGCGCTCTTTCTTGAGACAATTTTGGTCCTTGAAAGGATCGTTTTGTCGATGTTCTGGCCAACTATCCTTGGCCATCTTCTGGACTCAGCTGTTCTCTCGATGAGATGTTTCTGAGAGACCGGAGCGTCATTCAGCAACCACCTTTCATCGAGAGACCAGCTGAGTCCAGAAGATGGCCAATAATACTTGGCGTAAAGCGCGGCAGTCAACCCGAAAAACGTGCAAAATTCGCCCACAAGACGCTTTCTTGAAAAAATATTATAAAGCAAGCGAAGCGAGCGTCTTTATTAGACATTGTTGGCACTCGTTCTGTTTGCTTGTTTCTTTTTTGTATATGACTGTCGATAGCGGTCGAACGGAAAGCTCGATTAAGTTGAAATTTGTACTATCCACAAGCCATGATGTGTGTTGAAGGTTTATAGTTTTGTGGCAAAATCGTTCGAAAAGTTACAAATATACACCATAGTTACTGAAACATATTTTTCTGAAACAAATGGCAGCAAAATGTGCGATAGCCATATTTTTATAAAGATTTTTCCGCTGTGATCTGATAAGTATTGGCAAAGTTACACAAAAGTTACTCAAAAATACTTTTCTGAAACTCAGTAGCGGCCAAGTGTGACGTGGCTATATTAAAGTAAATTTTTGTCCGGTCACGAATATACTAATTTAATCGCGATATGATACGTATTAGAGGCATAAATTACATATCTGTTGCTGTCAACAAGTGTTAGTAACGGTGGCGGACCGCGTAGAAAACACTATACGAAATTACAACGAAAGATGTTAGCAACCCTGCATGTTGCACGACATTCATCAATGTCGGGAAGTTAAATATTTATGGAAATTAGAAACAAATTTTCAATGCGCCTTGTTGTTGTTTTCACACATTTGTTTTTATCTCTTACGTTGAACAATGACGATAGCTTTGAGAACTTTTCACTAGAAAGTTCGTGGACATGGACGCGCTCGCTTACCAACGCATCACACAGAGAGTTTTCCTAGTAAAAATTAGTTAAACCAATTGGTAATTGTTGTGTAAGTTAGCGAAGTCGGCCAAGTAGCCCAAAAAATGGATTACAGACGCATCCTCAATTTTTCCTCAAAGAATACATTGAAACATCTCTCACCTCGAACGCGCAATTCCCATTCTGCCAAACATTAATGTCAGCTTTAAATTATACGAGGAAAAAATTGTATTTATATATATATATATATATATATATATATATAGAGTCAGTCAGTCAGTCAGTCAGTCAGTCAGTCAGTCAGTCAGTCAGTCAGTCAGTCAGTCAGTCAGTCAGTCAGTCAGTCAGTCAGTGCCTCCTTCTTTAGTACATTATTCGCGGCAACAATCCCCAGAAAGTTGCAACAGGTACACATATGTCCGCGAAAACTTGAAAACTAATATATATATATACATATGTTATAAGGAAATATTTTTACGGATAAAACCATTCCTTTACGTTTTTTTTTAGATTCCACGTTTTGACCGACGTTTAGAGGGGTCATTTTCAAGAATTATAAACAAGAAAAACAAATAAAAAACCCACAACAACCAAAAACACTAACATTAAATCACTGCCACAGTGAAAGAAACACCTTCACTAAGTAGCTCTAGCAAGCTGCTTAGATTTGCTTCCAGTTTTGAGATACTGCAGCAGTTCTTCTTTATTGTTTTTTCTGTTGAGATTTTAACTTTGATTTAATTGTACATATAATTTCAATTACAAAATTAAAATACGCTTCCAGGACATATTTGAATGCACCAGTATAAGCGTAGAACTTGAAGTTTCAGTTTTAAAATATAATCGGAAGGGGTGCGGTGGTTGTTAACAACATACCCCACTACTCCCAATGAACTTTTTATAAAATGCATTATAAAATATTAGGAATGTCAACGATAATCGCATATAGATAAATATCGATAATATCGTATATCCATATTATCGCGATATTGCTAGCCAAATCGCGATAATCGTACGATATTAAATTCTGTGCGATATCCCGATAATCGCGGCGACTAGATTTCATATTTGAATTTGGCGCCTGCTCAACGTTAGCCGAGCGACCACCGACCAGCCGCCGAGTGCCCTCCTTCGATGTAGCTGCAAGAAACCTATTCGCCACTACCTCCCCCCCCCCCCGCCACATATGACTCAATGTTAAAAAGAAGTATTAATGCTTATTTCATAATATCGGGGCGATATATCGCGATACAAATTGAAAATGCATTATCGAGACGATATTTTTTTGCAAATTTTTTATTGTTGTTGCGATAATCGATATGGAACAACATATCGTTTGACATTCCTATAAAATATAAAATTAAAAATAAATTAAAACGAAAACTTAAATGTACTGTGGTAAAGAAGTAATTGAAAGCCATTTGAAATTAATATAAAACATGAAGACTCTGAAACTTTATAGGATTAGTGATGACAATTAATTATTGCTATGACGATTGATTTTTCTTTGTTCTATACGTCTCTATTATTTTAATGATACTATCCGGGACGATGAGGGGTGATAGAAATGAAAATGAAGACAATACAAACACAAACGCCATATGCGGCGTTGTTTCGAACCACACAACATGCACGCCAACCACCATATGCGGCGTTGTTTCGAACCACACAACATGCACCCCAACCACCATATGCGGCGTTGTTTCGAACCACACAACATGCACGCCAACCACCATATGCGGCGTTGTTTCGAACCACACAACATGCAACCCCAACCACCATATGCGGCGTTGTTTCGAACCACACAACATGCACCCCAACCACCATATGCGGCGTTGTTTCGAACCATACAACATGCAACCCCAACCACCATATGCGGCGTTGTTTCGAACCACACAACATGCACCCCAACCACCATATGCGGCGTTGTTTCGAACCACACAACATGCACGCCAACCACCATATGCGGCGTTGTTTCGAACCACACAACATGCAACCCCAACCACCATATGCAGCGTTGTTTCGAACCACACAACATGCACCCCAACCACCATATGCGGCGTTGTTTCGAACCACACAACATACACCCCAACCACCATATGCAGCGTTGTTTCGAACCACACAACATGCACCCCAACCACCATATGCGGCGTTGTTTCGAACCACACAACATGCACCCCAACCACCATATGCGGCGTTGTTTCGAACCACACAACATGCACCCCAACCACCATATGCGGCGTTGTTTCGAACCACACAACATGCACCCCAACCACCATATGCGGCGTTGTTTCGAACCACACAACATGCACCCCAACCACCATATGCAGCGTTGTTTCGAACCACACAACATGCAACCCCAACCACCATATGCAGCGTTGTTTCGAACCACACAACATGCACCCCAACCACCATATGCGGCGTTGTTTCGAACCACACAACATACACCCCAACCACCATATGCAGCGTTGTTTCGAACCACACAACATGCACCCCAACCACCATATGCGGCGTTGTTTCGAACCACACAACATGCACCCCAACCACCATATGCGGCGTTGTTTCGAACCACACAACATGCACCCCAACCACCATATGCAGCGTTGTTTCGAACCACACAACATGCACGCCAACCACCATATGCGGCGTTGTTTCGAACCACACAACATGCACCCCAACCACCATATGCGGCGTTGTTTCGAACCACACAACATGCACCCCAACCACCATATGCGGCGTTGTTTCGAACCACACAACATGCACCCCAACCACCATATGCGGCGTTGTTTCGAACCACACAACATGCACCCCAACCACCATATGCGGCGTTGTTTCGAACCACACAACATGCACCGCAACCACCATATGCGGCGTTGTTTCGAACCACACAACATGCACCCCAACCACCATATGCAGCGTTGTTTCGAACCACACAACATGCACCCCAACCACCATATGCGGCGTTGTTTCGAACCACACAACATGCACCGCAACCACCATATGCGGCGTTGTTTCGAACCACACAACATGCACCCCAACCACCATATGCAGCGTTGTTTCGAACCACACAACATGCACCCCAACCACCATATGCGGCGTTGTTTCGAACCACACAACATGCACCCCAACCACCATATGCGGCGTTGTTTCGAACCACACAACATGCACCGCAACCACCATATTATGCGGCGTTGTTTCGAACCACACAACATGCACCCCAACCACCATATGCAGCGTTGTTTCGAACCACACAACATGCACCCCAACCACCATATGCGGCGTTGTTTCGAACCACACAACATGCACCCCAACCACCATATGCGGCGTTGTTTCGAACCACACAACATGCAACCCAACCACCATATGCGGCGTTGTTTCGAACCACACAACATGCACCCCAACCACCATATGCGGCGTTGTTTCGAACCACACAACATGCACCGCAACCACCATATGCGGCGTTGTTTCGAACCACACAACATGCAACCCCAACCACCATATGCGGCGTTGTTTCGAACCACACAACATGCACCCCAACCACCATATGCGGCGTTGTTTCGAACCACACAACATGCAACCCCAACCACCATATTGCGGTCAGCTTCTCGTTGCGAACATGACTTTGCTGAGGATTTTAGATTGGTTACAAAATACTGAAAAAGAAATACATATTTTTCTGTTTAAATAGTATCATATAACGAAACAAACGTATCCTTTTAATTCATCATAGTACATTTCTACTGTACATTACAACTGTACATTACTACTGTCCACCTTTGCAATGCAAATCACTTTTGTAACTGAATTGGATAGATTTTATACCGGTGGTTAAAGCCGGCTGCCCGACCTTGCGTTTGTTTGCGTGAAAGCCACGGACGGCTCAGATCGACCAATCAGGAGATACTTGCGTGATTGACAGTGCAGCGCCGCAAAAGTTGACCAAACCTCAACTTTTGCAGTGCGTTCACGCAACCGGAAGTGCGGGAAGTGCGTGCGCATGCGCACAACCACAAAACGGCAGGCAAGATGGAGAAGCAGTAGTTTTGAGGTTAAGGGTTCTAGTTCTGGATTTGTTAACTTTAAAGTATATGTAACTACCCCACGACGTACAGAAACATAGGAAATGTAAAATAAGTAAATAGCCATATACCACGGCCGTCTGTTTTGAGTTCCACTAATGAAAATATTTGTGTTGGTTACGATACTAGTCTCGTCACGCCCACTGCACACAAACGCAATGTCGGGAATACATTCAGAAATGTCACGCATAAACGCAGCGTGCTGCAAAAACATGCGTTTTCTCCACGCAAGGTCGGGCAAGCGCCTTAAGAGTATGCTTCTGGTAGGGCTACACTAGCCGGACAGGTCGAGGAGTAGAAGCCAGACGAAAGGCATTCCACGCCCTTACCATTCCATTTTCTTCCCCTTTACGTCGTACTTTTCTCATTCCTCTAAACACTCCTCGATGTCAATATGACCATAATTGTCGAGTACGTCGTTAAACAACAAATAATAAAAATGAAATTAATTGAATAATAAATAAATGAATGAATGAATGAATGAATAAATGAATGAATGAATGAATGAATGAATGAATGAATGAATGAATGAATGAATGAATGAATGAATGAATGAATGAATGAATGAATGAATGAATGAATGAATGAATGAATGAATGAATGAATGAATGAATGAATGAATGAATGAATGAATGAATGAATGAATGAATGAATGAATGAATGAATGAATGAATGAATGAATGGATGAATGAATGAATGAATGAATGAATGAATGAATGAATGAATGAATGAATGAATGAATGAATGAATGAATGAATGAATGAATGAATGAATGAATGAATGAATGAATGAATGAATGAATGAATGAATGAATGAATTAACTAATGAATGAATGAATTAACTAATGAATGAATGAATGAATGAATGAATGAATGAATTAATTAACTAATGAATTAATGAATTAATGAATGAATAAATAAATGAATGAATGAATTAATTAATGAATGAATGAATGAATGAATGAATGAATTAATTAATTAATGAATACATAAATACGAATATTACATAACATGTTATATGTAGAAAAGATTGCAAAACGTATCTAAATTGTGTTCCTCTGGAGGATGTTTGACTCACATTGTCGGAGCTTCGCGCAGTTCATGATAATTCCTTCCCAGCTCGTCCTCTACTGTAATCATGAATGCTGGAGCATTATTATATATAGGTTAGCTTTCTGCCAGTGAGCTGGATTAGATAAGAGTGGCAAGCCGGGTGTACATAATGCTATACGTGCGGTACCCTCGCTGCGAGATGTTAGGCGGAACATTGCAGTGCATAAAAACAGTCGGTACCGCGATTGCGCGTTATACGCTGATTAAGATTAGCTTGCTACGTTACTTATATATGTTAGTTGCGTTGCGTGTGGTGATATTGACCACTTGGCTTTTTGACTAACTGAATTACTCATTAGTCATTATTACAGAGATGTTTCAGTATAGGAAACATAAACGTCCAATCTTGGCTGGGAATTGAACCGGGCGGGTCTTGCGCGAAACAAAACGGCTAAAAATGATCATCTATTATTGAGTAAGAGAGAAGTTTTGAGATCGAATCACGGACGATTTGCCTGGTGGACAATTTGCCAGGCTTGATTTCGGTACCCTAGGAAAATTTGCCAGACAAGTGCGTGAATTCACGGTGGGGCTAGGATAATTTGCCAGGGAGCTAGGACAACTTGCCAGGCAAGTGTATGATTCAGTGGCGAACTCAAAATTACGGGGCCCGTATGCAAGTTGGATTTTTGGGCCCCCACTTTTTTAAGGGTTGAAGACTAAAATTTAACATAGTGATCTAGTATATAGCAGGGCATTTATTATTTCTAGGTTAGCACCAGATAATTTACGTGTATCACGTTGATTTGAGTTGTGTACGTTAGGAAAGTATTTTTTGCTATTCCTAAACCTAATTTTTGTATAAAATTTGTATAGTAGCTACTTGCTCACACTACCGAACGCCTACACTACACCATATTCGGGGTTGCTGATGTACGGATTCCCTTCGTCCAAATAGAACATATTATGCTAAATGATTTATTAATTCTGTCTGAAAACAGCCAACAAGGTTCTCAGCAGACGCTGTTATTTTTCCGAATAACACAGCCACGACCTCTTTAATTTTTTACCAGTTTTGGTGGAATATTCATAATAAGTTGACGAAAGTGATCCGTTTCCTTGCTCAGCATCTTTTTTAAATGGACGACTAGGTTGAAAAGCCGTGCGTAATAATAAAGTTTTTGTGTACTTCACTTGGTATTATGTCTGGATCAAAATAAGCCCTATCAGTAGGATACTTTTTCTGAGATAGATAGCCTACTCAGGCTGTGTCTCAAATCGATGTTTTTTGCTAGTCGACTAGCGTAGCTGACTAACCTTACAATTAGTAACAATTGATAATAACAATTTGTAATTGTGGTGAATTAGTTGGCGAAGTAGGAGAAGCAGGCCAAAATAGAGATTTGAGATACGCCCTCATCCTCTATGGTTTCTTTTGATGCTACTTCTGAGTATGTTCCGTGTTCTTTTACTACTTTTTTTGTTTCATTGTTACTAGAATCATTCAAATTTATCTGATAAGTGTCAGAATGGGCTTAAAATGAGCTAGGTGACGTTGATTCAACCGAATTATCATCAATGTTCATTGAATTGTAACCGCTACGGAAAAAAAAATTAATTTTTTGTATTTTTTCTCTCTTTCTATTTGATTTAATTTTTCTTTGCGCTTTTGAGCACCACTCTTATACACACGAGAACTCATATTTTACTACTTATATGTAATATGCACATGCTCCGATTATCATGCACCTTATTAAACAAGTAGAAATTATATCTCTCTCACTAAACGGGTAAGTCGCTGTGTCAGGATACAAAGTTGGTCTATACTTCACACGAGTTACTCATTTCACGTAGACAATACGCAAAATAAAAATTAATAACACACCTACACGGGTACACGGAATAACGCCCACAAGGAACAACGCCCACATGGAACAAAGCCCACATGGAATAACGCCCACATGGAACAAGGCCCACATTTTACGATCCCGAAGGGGGACGCGGAATAACGCCCACAAGGAACAACGCCCACATGGAACAAGGCCCACATGGAATAACGCCCACATGGAACAAGGCCCACATTTTACGATCCCGAAGGGGTACACGGAATAAAGCCCACAAGGAACAAGGCCCACATGGAACAAGGCCCACATGGAATAACGCCTACATGGAACAAGGCCCACATTTTACGATCCCGAAGGTTCCCGAGCGATGCTGCGTTGCCAAATGTTTAATATTGGTTTTGATAGTCGTTACTCACATCTAATTTGCATAATGAAGGTCAACGGCAATGCAAACTTCGGGATCGTAAAATGTGGGCCTTGTTCCATGTGGGCGTTATTCCATGTGGGCCTTGTTCCATGTGGGCGTTATTCCATGTGGGCGTTATTCCGGTAGCTTGCATGGCCGCCTGGCTCGCGCTCGTAGACACTAGACAGTGTCCTAAGTCTGCGATAGAGTGCGTTACTCGCGCCAACACGGGCGAATCTGGCGGCCCGTTTGAAGCCAATGGCGGTACGCGCGAAGAGAATGGCTATCCGGCTTACCTACGAATAAGGCTGTGTCTCAAATCAATGTTTTTCGCTAGTCGACTAGCGTAGCTGACTAACCTAACAATTAGTAACAATTAATTATAACAATTGGTAATTGTTGTTTTAGTCGGCGAGGTAGGCGAAGCAGGCCAAAATTGAGATTTGAAGCAACTTTGAGGTGTAGTTCGTGAGTTTCGGGTTGTGTGCACCTAGCCCTGACATATCCGACGGTCGTGTACTAGATTCAGATATGTGTCTGCTGTTAATTTCTTAATCACCTTGCATATTATTGAAACTTTATAACTTGGTCCTAGGTAAGGAGAATATTGAAATATGAATATGTTTGACAAATTATAATAATGGCTTCGATAAACGTGGTATAGTTTTAGTGCAGATTTATTTTCAGTCTAGAAATGACTAGGGATGTGTTCTTTATAACTTGAGAATTTGTGTATGGTGCTGCATGTACAAAGATCTGGCTAAGCCAGGTGGCTTGGGCCATAGGTAACCCTCTTTCTTTGGTAGCCTTCTTAGGCCAAAGGGATCGCGAGGTCACGTGGTACGCTAATATTATAAAGGCACCCAACTATTGTGATGTGGTGTTGATAAAATAAATGATCATCACCACATACCTGTAATTTATATATGTGCGGGAGTTTATAGTGGCAATGCTTTCTCCGCGATATACAATTATGCCGTAAAAATCTTACTTTTGTTACTGGCTCGTTTGCATTTGGACCTCTCATTTAACGGCAAAGGGTGGAATCACTATAGAAACCACGCACAAATAATGTTTTCTGTATTATCTTGACAACGGTTCTCAATAATTAAAAAGTGAAAAATGTCCTAATCATGGTTTCGTTAGACCTAAAATCTGTATTTAAAATAATAAACATATTTTTACCTTTACGGTTGATATTGGTAATAGAAGTTAATTACAATTAATCACTAAAAATTATTAAAAATATCAAACTATTAGGCCTCTATTAAATTAATTAAAAGTTTCAAAGACATTTTTAGTTATCCGGTAACATCTAACTTTTACAGTTTACCTTTGAAACTTTTAATCCAGTTAAAGTCGATCGATGATAACTGCACATGTAATATAAATCATTCAAACTGTATGTACTGCAAGTTGAGATTAAGCTTGTGAATATTGTAGAAAAAAATATTCACCTACCGCTATTAGTTTTTTATTTATTGAGTGTTGAAATGCGTTGGAATTCCCTATGTAATACATTGTAACCGAACAAAAACCTACACTTTCAATCGTATAACTTTGCGTAGCACCTTCAAAAAGTAATATATTGTAACACATTTTCGTCCTAAATGTAGATAACTTCATGACTAACATGAATACGTTTGAAAAAGATGAACGAACGCAATCTGTTTTCGAGATATTTGCGCTGGTGTGTCAATTTTACCTCAAATCTACTCAAATTAGAAACTATAAATATACTTTATTAATAAAAAAAATATAGAATTTCAAGACGTTCAGTATTAAATGCTACTCACATGTAATAATTCTTGAAATTCATAATTTAGAATAAAAAAAAGTATTTTTTCATGTCCATTTAATTTGAATAGTTTAGTTGTTGTATTGAATGGGTAGTTCACTTCATCGATCGACTTTAAAGGTTTTATGAAACCACAATATTCTGGCAATGACCACTTTTGTTTTTAAAATATTTTTCGTTTTCACTCACAGAAGTTTTCACAGAAAACAAAAAACAGAAGTTTTCACAGAAAACTCACAGAAGTTTTCACTTTCTGTTACAGAATAAGGGTGAGACCTTTAACCGTCATTGGAGGAGATCGTTCATGCGCGTAGTTGTATGAGCCGAACGCTGGAAGCGAGAAGATATCCTACAACTATTTCAATGCCTTTGCGTGACCTAACTGACTCTCATTGGCTACAGAATTATGGCACACGATTCATTTGAGGGGGCTGTGACATCACAGGCGGACAAACATTGTGTTGCTAGGCTACTCCATTGTTGTATCTTTCTTTGATTGGTGCATATTCAATGTTTGTCTGAAACCAAACACGGCTATTATTTGAATTGAGTCTTGTTCTATTCCAAAGAACCAAAAACAGTTTAGGTACGAAGTTACGCCTTGATTTGCATTGCAGTGTAGAGACGATAATTTATTAATCTTTTGGCGGTGGTTCAGTAAACTAATATCAACAAGAAAAACAAACACAAAACGAATCCAATGAAATCTTCAATAATAAGTGATCTCCCCCTAGTGGAGGTTCGTTGAACTCGCAAGTTGGGAGTTCAACGAGCCTCCGCTAGTCTGAGATCAAGTCATGGAGTATCAAGTGGACCTTGGGATTTATGTATACCTCTTTTGAGATGGCAGTGCTGTTATCATAACACACCGTCATTTCTTTATGACACCGTCAGTTATGTACGGTCAGTTCAGGTGATTTTCCATTTTATTTCAAAAAGTTCTTTCTAAAAGTACAGAAACCTGTTATTCAAAATACATTTCAGGACATTTGCTATGAAGTGTACGTGCGTTTTGAGGGGCATCTTAATTAATGACACAATGTGTTTCATTAAGCAGTCTTTCACTGTGATTATTTCATTTCAGGGGCTTTTAGTTACAGACAGACGTTGGTTTGTGGTTTGCTGTTATGTTTTCAAAATGGATCATGTTATGATTACTGTGTACTGAAATGTGGAGGCGACAACCACACGATGTGTGTGTACCCGGGGGTAAGTCGCTCATTACATACACCGGTATTTTTAAGGAATACAGCCTAAATGTTTTTTTTTTAATAAGATGTCTACAAAAGTCACTGTTTATGTAACCAGTTATTGCATCTTTCCAATTTTGTACGGTGGATGCTTCACATAGTAAGTAATTATGTTGTAAACTACTTTAAATACGTTGTTTTGGCTACGGCTATGCACAGATTTGTAGGCTACCATCAAAGTTCCATTTTCCATCCTTCTTTGCACGGCCTTGTGAATATGGTACAATTAGAGTTCAAGGTGTACTTGAAGGCTCGTGGAGTTCGACGAGCATCCGCTAGGCGGAGATCAAGTAGACCTTGTTGGAGCTAGGCAAAGATCAACCAGACCCAATAACCTTCCTAACTTTGGTGGGATGTCATGTAGCTGGGCAAAGATCAACCGGACCACCAACTTTCGTGGGATATCAGGTACCTGGGCAAAGTCACTTGTCAATCAAAGTGACTTTGCCCAGCTACCTGACATCCCACGAAAGTTAGGAAGGTTATTGGGTCTGGTGGGCCTTTGCCCAGCTCCAGTCGGGCATTTGCACACTCGAACATTTGGTACGTAGCTGTAAGCCCTAATTAGTAATTACAATTTTAATTAATTTCAAAAGTGTAATTTCTTTGATATACCCGCTGATACGAAAAAAGTCAAAGCACTGATTTTCTGAAGTGGAGAGTCAACAAGGTGTAGACCCACAAAGGCATAGACCTAACATAATAACGTGCTATTTGAAGCATTCACCTTAAATAATTGTGAAGAACACTAACAGGTAACATCTTAGACAGAGACTTTTTTGGAATTTTATAAGAAAATACATAGGCCTAAAGGCCGTCTTCCTAAAATACTTATAGAGCCGCCTTCTGGAGCTTTTTACTACATGTTTAAAAACTAATTCTATCTGATTTTCAACTTGAATGCAATGTTATATTGAACGAACGCAGACAGGTTATTTCAGGCTACACAATTAAAAGTTAGAGAATGGTAGGCCTACACAAGATTCAAGATTTATTTGTTTTTACAATTCTACAGAGGTGCACGTTGGTAAAGTTTTACAATGGCTAATACTTGGATGATGGGCCTTCTTAAAGTAGAAATATAAAATCATTTAATATATTTTCTTCACGTCTTAAAGTCTCTTCTGAGAACATGTTTCATTTTGGTATAGTCCCGTTTAAATATGACCAGACTCCCACATCTGTCGTACCAAACTATAGCTGAAATGTTGTTTAGTCGAGTATTTCTGCAGTGTTCTCTCAATCTTCACAAACAACATCAGTTTGTTATAAGGCTTAAGGCCTTCGTCTATGGATATATATTGCAATGTCCATGCTGTTTCAATGGAACTGGTCCCAATGCATCATCATTCGTAAGGGGTATGATCAAAGCCAGGCATGGGCCGCATGGCCAACCTTTCTTATCCGCGGCCAAATTCTGATTTTCTGTATGTGCCGCGCGCCCAAACTCCAATTCGATATCAATTTAATTATTGAGGTAACTTAGAAACTCTTTTGGAACACACCATGCATGGAAAAATACAAGTATGGACAGGACACAAAGGCGAGAGTAAGGCACGCGTAGGCGAGTCGTGATGTTTTTGGTTTACCCTACCTAGAGGAAGTAGAGGGTGTGTTGGCCCAAAAATAGACTAGCCTGGTATTTAGCCTTGAAGTGGAAGTTCTCACCCTGGGCTTGATAACGATCTCTGACCTCCCCTCCAAGACCAACACCAGACCGTGGTTTACAATGTCAAATAATTTGAGTGGTTTCCCTCGACATTGTACACATATGGCTTTAGAGAACACCCAAGTCTTGTGGACAAGCTTGTATACCATCTTACAACATGATTGTGAATGGCGCTTTATAAGTAAACGTAAGTTAGTAGCTAATAAGTTGTTTTCACCATGACAACTGCCAATCAGAAGCCTTAAGATAGCTTATTAGCTGTCCGTAGGCCTATAGACGTCACTACCCGTACGCCGACCTGAGTACCGAGACTCGTGGTTTCACTACGATACCGATATCTTGTACAAGACCACTGGAAAGTTGCGTTCTCAAATCCATCGTATTACAACTCTCACTTCGCCAACAGAAGTGATCCAATATTCATACTGTGGGGGTTCTTACTTGTTCCAGAATAGTGAGCCCAAGCAAATCCCACTCTCATCCAACTCAACCTTTTTAAACAAGAATTATCGGATTACTTGATTCGTTGTGGTGACAGTTTGAATTAATGAACTTCTTATTGATAATTATATGCTTGATTGCTTGTAAAGAAAACTTCTATTATAATGGAAACACACACTCAATGATAGAAGAGGAATGCGCCACCAACGAAGTAACTAAATCATGTTTTTGACAAAGTAATACGCTTTCATATAAAATGTAACCTCGAAATGCAAATTTCCATCCATTAATCTTGCAAAACAAATCCCACAAGTGTTCCATTTATGTTTGCTATCAAATCCATCCTGACGTCACGACAGTTATAGTCTTAGATCACTTGTGAGATGAATTTTGGAACGCAGCTATACCCACTTGTTCCGAGACTACTTTACAGATGCTTGCGTCATAGGTAAGGACTTGTGGCCAATCGGTGATCGGTATTTGAAAATTGGGGCTCGCTGGTTGGCCACGAATCACTTGTCGATGACGAAAGCATCTGTAGGCCTAAGATCGGGACGCGCACTTTGATCGAATGGCCTAGGCCTAGATGATGAAGCCTACCAATACAGACCAGCTAAAAGAGTATTCAGACAATT
This sequence comes from Isoperla grammatica, assembly GCA_945910005.1. Classification (NCBI taxonomy): domain Eukaryota; kingdom Metazoa; phylum Arthropoda; class Insecta; order Plecoptera; family Perlodidae; genus Isoperla; species Isoperla grammatica. The sequence continues at coordinate 25,846,720 of OX246740.1, forward strand.
AACCATATGTATTTATTTCCATCCATGAGAAATAATGACACATAAGTGTAAAAATGTTCCTACCCCAAAGAGAAAGATGAAAATATTAACGAAATCGTATAATTGGCCAGTTGCCGAACAATTATTTTTCCATGGGAATAAGCATGTACGTGAGAGCAGGGTTGCAGTAATTACCAAATATAAACACAGAACTTGAAAAAGTTATTCAACTCAAGTTACATATTTATCAAGTTTTAAAAAACTCCTGCTTCCACATCAATGACCAAGTCTGTATCTGCTTTACTTCGTCTTGTTGCGCAGGGGTGAAAATCACGTACATGCTAATTCCAACAAGACAAATAATTGTGGAGCAACTAGTCCAAAATACATGATTTAGTTAATTTCTTTCCATATTTCTCTTTGGGCTGGAAACTTTTTAACACTTACCTATCATTATTTCACACAGGTTACGTGACGCATTGCCTAACGGCATGAAGAGAGAAGAAAAGGAGGCCTGTCTCTACTGGTTGACCAGATCTTACATGATGGCCTGATTAAGCCAAATGTGGGCATATGATAAAAAAAAAAAAAAAAAATATTTCTCATGGACGGGAACGCATGGTTCTTTTAGTTTCTGGTCTGAATACCCCTTTATGTTGGTCTGTATTGGTAGGCCTAAAAGATTGAAAATATGCCCCAATGGATCACATCGTAACTTTCCTCAAGGGTATTAAAGATTTCCACATTATCTACACAATCTTCGGTTTTGTTATTACAGCCATTGAAATGCGTCACGTGACTTCAGGGCTCCTACAGCCAATGAAAGCGATCATGACAAGCAGATTTTCTATGGTGCAGAATTCGCGTATTAAAAATATTTTTTTTAAAACGACATTTTGGAAGTTCTAGTGTTGAAATAAGCATAAGCGTTTAACAAAGCCAATAGGCCTAATGCAGGTGGGGTTTGAATAGTTTCAATTCATAGGTTGCACCTACGTCACATCTTTGCGCGTGGGGGCCACATTTGTGATCAAACTTTGACGTTGCCATGGAGAAACAATTGAAGGCTGTTGTGGTAGAACACAGAAATACTTAGTTCTTTAAAATTCAGCGTGTTTTTTAAATAAAATTGGTATGTGTCATAATTTTTAAGTATTTTATTACTTGTGTTTACTTTTTAAATTCTAAATTAGGCTTATTTATTGAATTGGAATAGTATTGGCCAATGATCTAGGATTGGTCCTCATCAATTGTGTCGCAATCATGGCCGCTGTGACGTCACGTGGGAACTATGAATAGTCAATAGAATAACCAAACAACGAAAGCCATCTTGAAATTCGTCATATTAAATACACACAACGAGCAAATCATTGTCAATCCCGAAAATGTGCTGATAAAGAATTCTATACTGCATTTGATTTACACAATTATGTAGAGAGTATACCTGCCTATACACAACGTTAAAAACATGCAATTGTATATCAGTTAAGTGGCTTGTTTCCAAAACGAGCAACTCAAGATTGAGCAACCAGCACCATAGCAACCAGAGCCAAATGTGTGATTTGCAGAGCATTCGTACTACTCATCATTTACTAGGAAAACGCTCTGTGTTACGCGTTGATTAGCAAGCGTGTGAAGATGTACTCAAAAGCTAGGTGATATAATGTTTGATTTGTAGTCATGCACCCATTATAACAGGCAGAGGGAACCTAAACAAAAATATTGAAACAATATTGGAATGCTCATTGCAAACATTATTCTAATTTCCATAGCTATTATACTTTTCGACTTTGTTGAATGCAGTGCAATGTGCATTGCAAAGATTTTTCTTGGTCAATTCGTATACTGTTTTTTACACGGTCCACCACCGTTACTAACACTTATTGTCAGCAATAGAAATGTAATTTCTGCCTCTAATTCGTTTCAGATCGCGTTTTAATTATTATATTCGTGACCGGACGAAAATGTTCTATAATATTATAGCTACCTCACATTTGCTGTTACTGTGTTTCCGAAAAATATTTTCGAGTAACGTTTGTGTAACTTTGTCAATACTTATTAGATCGCTATACCATGAACATATTCGTGACCGGACAAATCATTATAAAAATATGGCTATCTCACATTTTCCCGCCATTTTGTTACAGACAAATATTCATATTTTTCAGTAATTATGGTGCAACTTTAAGTTTTCGAACGATTTGTCACAAAACTAAACACCTTAAATCCACATCGAGGTTTATGGATGGTCCAAATTTCAATTTGATCAGACTTGCCGTTCAACCGCTACCGATAGAAAAAATAAAAATAAAAAACAAAACAGAACGAGTGCCATAAAAGTCTAAAGCCTAGTTAAAGGCTGGTCCACACAGATTTTTAAGATATACGATTTAAGGTTTAACGCGTAGTCGTAAAGTTGGATCATAGGAAACACGTACTGGCGTTCCCACAAAGTTTTAGTTTTAAGACGTTGTTTTCATTGTTGTTTTTAAAACAACGTCTTAAAACTTTATGCATTATGTTTTCAAAATCTGTGTGGACCAGCTTTTACGATTGGCGTCAACTTGAATCGTCAACCGGTAATAGATTCACGCTAACGTTTTTGATTCACGATTCGACGGCAACTGAAGCTGCGTCGGTACTCATCGGTGAACTTCGTTGATCTTCGTTATTGCACGGCCATCTCTACACGTTGTTCCCGTCAAGGTCTACTTGATCTCCGCCTAGCGGAGGCTCGTCGAACACCTTGGTTCCTGTGGTTGTGATGTAGAGCATTCGGTGGTTTTAGGTAAACAAGAGCTGGTTTGTGCCTGTCATTTAGAGGTTATTATTTGTGTGCCAGTGAACATCAACAAAATCAGGAGAAGAAAATGCTTTCTTTGGAAAACGAACAGATATTTCTTTGGAAACTCTTTGGTGACATGTGAATGCGCATGCGCGAGCGTCAAACGTTGACGCCAATCGTCAAAGTTGGAATGAGTTGAACTTTGACGTTGACGGTGCAGGTTGACGGTTGATACATTTCTGCAATCGTGAATGCTTCCATATGAATATACAGGTTTATCAAGGTGTTGAAGTTGAAGTAAGCGTTGACGCCAATCGTACACTATACTTAAAGTATAGTGTACGATTGGCGTCAGCTTGAATCGTCAACCGGTAAAGTCTAGCGTACGATTGGCGTCAACGCTAACTTCAACTTCAACACCTTGATAAACCTCTATATTTATATGGAAGCATTCATGATTGCAGAAATGCGTCAACCGTCAACTTGAACCGTCAACGTCAAAGCTCAACTCATTCCAACTTTGACGATTGGCGTTAACGTTTGACGCTCGCGCATGTGCATTCACATGTCACCAGAGAGGTTCCAAAGAAATATCTGTTCGATTTCCTCAGAAAGCATTTTCTTCTTTTGATTTTGTTGATGTTCACTGGCACACAAATGATAACCTCTAAATGACAACCACAAACAGCTGTTGTTTACATAAAACAACAGAATGCTCTACATCACAACCACGGGAACAACGTGTAGAGATGGCCGTGCAATAACGAAGATCAACGAAGTTCACATATGAGTACCGACGCAGCTTCAGTTGCCGTCGAATCGCGAATCAAAAACGTTAATGTGAATCTATTACCGGTTGACGATTCAAGTTAACGCCAATCGTATACTAAGCTTAACGTTTTTGATTCACGATTCGACGGCAACTGAAGCTGCGTCGGTACTCATCGGTGAACTTCGTTGATCTTCGTTATTGCACGGCCATCTCTACACGTTGTTCCCGTCAAGGTCTACTTGATCTCCGCCTAGCGGATGCTCGTCGAACTCCCGACGAGCATTCGCCAGGCGGTGATCAAGTAGACATTGGTTCACATGGTTTTGATGTAGAGCATTCGGTGGTTTTAAACAACAGCTGGTTTGTGGTTGTCATCAAAAGAACAAAATGCTTCTTTGGAAAACGAACAGATATTTCTTTGGAAACTCTTTGGTGACATGTGAATGCGCATGCGCGAGCGTCAAACGTTAACGCCAATCGTCGTCAAAGTTGGAATGAGTTGAACTTTGACGTTGACGGTTTATGTTGACGGTTGACGCATTTCTGCAATCGTGAATGCTTCCATATGAATATACAGGTCTGTCAAGGTGTTGAAGTTGAAGTAAGCGTTGACGCCAAACGTACACTAGACTTCTTTTCATTTTGTTGATAATACTCCTCCTCTGTCATGATGTTGTTTAAAGACCAAACGCCCACGAATAATAACCTCTAAATGACAACCCCAAACCAGCTTTTGTTTACATAAAACCACAGAATGCTCTACATCACAACAAGGTCCTCTTGATCTCCACCTAGCGGAGATCAAGAGGACCTTGCATCACAACCACGGGGACAATGTGTAGAGATGGCCGTGCAATAAAGAAGATCAACGAAGTTCACCGATGAGTACCGACGCAGCTTAGTTGCCGTCGAATCGTGAATCAAAAACGTTAACGTGAATCTATTACCGGTTGACGATTCAAGTTGACGCCAATCGTAAACTAGGCTTTAATGGAGACAATAGCTTCGCTAACTTCATTATTTTTATCACGCTCACATGTTGTGCCCATATTTACAATGATACGGTGATTATACAGTTTTCGTTGAAATTCGATAAACTTCGGACAGAAACAAATTTTAAACAGGGAATAGAATGTAGTAAAATGAAACATTTTGGGGAAGTTTATAACTCTTGTAAAAATAACAAACGCGCATTTATCTTAAAAAAACGCTCTGCACGTAAAACAAACAACAATGTTTTATATATTTTAGTCCAAACAGAACCGAGATATGTGAATTTTTTAGCGTGTAGTTTGAGTAGTACGGAAGTACTTCACGCGGACGCTCAGAGTGATTCTCTGGCCGCAACCAATCCTCTTAAACCTTCTCCTAGGGGGTACCAAAAACCTGCAGATCCAGGAGTCTGAATTTAGATCATTGTTCTCTGACGCATCAAGAGAAGCTCGCGATACTTGAGGCGCACAACAAACTACGCGCCCACGTTGCGTCGGGGAACGAGTACAGGGGTCAAGACGGCAAGGGCCAGGCGTTTGCTTCAAACATGATGGAGCTGGTGAGTCCACGTTGCGTCGGGGAACGAGTACAGGGGTCAAGACGGCAAGGGCCAGGCGTTTGCTTCAAACATGATGGAGCTGGTGAGTCCACGTTGCGTCGGGGAACGAGTACAGGGGTCAAGACGGCAAGGGCCAGGCGTATGCTTCAAACATGATGGAGCTGGTGAGTCCACGTTGCGTCGGGGAAAGAGTACAGGGGTCAAGACGGCAAGGGCCAGGCGTATGCTTCAAACATGATGGAGCTGGTGAGTCCACGTTGCGTCGGGGAACGAGTACAGGGGTCAAGACGGCAAGGGCCAGGCGTATGCTTCAAACATGATGGAGCTGGTGAGTCCACCTGGGAGTGGGGTCCGTATTCCAAGGACGTGCGTCTAAAGGTCTATAGGTGGTTCCTACATAAAGAACCACCCTGCCAATCACTTACCTCAGAGAAGGCGAAGCTATTGTGTAGATAATCGATGTCAATCATCTCCATTATTCAAAAAAGTACTCATCTTCTCAACCGACAGCTACAAACCGCATGGACAAATAAATGTATCACTATGGATACCGCTATCACTGTATAGGGGAAGGTCCCGGCTTTTTGTACCTGTGTGTCATCGAATCAGCTGTCGCCGCCTTGCCGGAGATTTTAGTTATGACTGACGTGTGCAACTTCAACAAAGAAGGCGACGGCCAAAATAGCCTATTCAAGTTGGTGATTGACAGGGTTGTAGCTAGGTTGGTAAAAAAGCATTTTTAAATTGTTTCTGTCTTCAATATCAACAGTTCCTGCAATTCCGCAGCGCGATTGTTAATGGGCGTCGATAAGTTTGAACGCGAACGACATTCGTCGAAAGACTTATCACGCGGTAAGTTAACGCGCGATTCCGAACAACCATTTCGTAACGCGCGGTAAACGTATCGAAAAGAGGTAGCCGTGGCAGCAGAGCAGCGCTTGATATATACTAGGAAAACGCTCCGTTTGACGCGTTGATAAGCGAGCGCGTCCATATCTACGAACGTTCTCTCGAAAAGATCTCAAAGCTAATAAAAACAACAATTAACAACAATTCAAGAATGTGCTTTTCAAAATTTTTTCTAATTTCCATAGCTATTATACTTCCCGATATTGTTGAATGTTGTCGTTGTCGTTCTGTCTAGTGTTTTCGCGGCGGTCCGCCACCGTTACTAACAGTTATTGAGTGTAACTTTGTAACTTTTCGAACGATTTTGCCTCAAAACTATACACCTTCAATCCACATCGAGGCTTGTAGATGTTCAAAATTTCAAGTTGATCGGACTTTCCGTTCGACCGCTATCGACAGACATAAAAACAAAACAAAAAACAAACATAATGAAGTGCCATAAGAGTCTAGTACAAAAAAAAACAGATCAAAGTGCCATAAGAGTCTCGTTGAGACGCTTGCTTCGATCGCTTAATAACTAGGAAAACGCTCTGTTTGACGCGTTGATAAGCGAGCGCGTCCATATCTACGAACGTTCTGGCGAAAAGATCTCAAAGCTAATAAAAACAACAATTAACTAGGAAAACGCTCCGTTTGACGCGTTGATAAGCGAGCGCGTCCATATCTACGAACGTTCTCTCGAAAAGATCTCAAAGCTAATAAAAACAACAACTAACAACAATTCAAGAATGTGCATTTCAAAATTTTTTCTAATTTCCATAGCTATTATACTTCCCGATATTGTTGAATGTTGTCGTTGTCGTTCTGTCTAGTGTTTTCGCGGCGGTCCGCCACCGTTACTAACAGTTTTTGAGTGTAACTTTGTAACTTTTCGAACGATTTTGCCTCAAAACTATACACCTTCAATCCACATCTAGGCTTGTGGATGGTCAAAATTTCAAGTTGATATGACTTTCCGTTCGACCGCTATCGACAGACATAAAAACAAAACAAAAAACAAACATAATGAAGTGCCATAAGAGTCTAGTACAAAAAAAAAGAAAAACAGATCAAAGTGCCATAAGAGTCTCGTTGAGACGCTTGCTTCGATCGCTTAATAACTAGGAAAACGCTCTGTTTGATGCGTTGATAAGCGAGCGCGTTCATATCTACGAACGTTCTGGCATCAAAGATCTCAAAGCTAATAAAAACAACAATTAACAACAATTCAAGAATGCACATTGCAAAAAAATTTCTAATTTCCATAGCTATTACTAGGAAAACGCTCTGTTTGACGCGTTGATAAGCGAGCGCGTCCATCTACGAACGTTCTGGCGAAAAGATCTCAACGCTAAAAAAAACAACAATTAACAACAATTCAAGAATGCACATTGCAAAAATTTTTCTAATTCCCATAGCTATTATAATTCCCGATATTGTTGAATGCAGTGCCATGTGCGTTGCTAAGAATTTTCTTTGTCATGTTTTCGCCGTGGTCCGCCACCGTTACTAACAGTTATTGACAGCAATAGAAATGTAATTTCTGCCTCTAATACGTATCCGATCGCGTCTAAATTAGTATATTCGTGACCGTATGAAAATGTACTACAAGATAGCCACCTCACATTTTGCTGTTACTGTTTTTCAGAAAAATATTTTCGAGTAACTTTTGTGTAACTTTGCCAATATTGATCAGATAGCCATTAAATGAACATATTCGTGACCGGAAAAAGCTTTAAAAAAATATGGTTATCTCACATTTTGCCGCCATTTTGTTTCAGAAAATATTTTGCAGTAACTATGGTGTAACTTTGTAACTTTTCAAACGATTTTGCCTCAAAACTATACACCTTCAATCCACATCGAGGCTTGGGGATGGTCCAAATTTCAAGTTGATCGGATTTTCCGTTCGACCGCTATCGACGGACATAAAAACAAAAAAAAAACAAAAAAAACAAACAAACAAACAGAATGAAGTGCCGTTAGAGTCTAGTACGGTACAAAAAAACAAAAAAAAACAAAACGAAGTGCCATAAGAGTATCGTGGAAACGCTCGCTTCGCTCGCTTAATAATTCCCGATATTGTTGAATGCAGTGCCATGTGCGTTGCTAAGAATTTTCTTTGTCATGTTTTCGCCGCGGTCCGCCACCGTTACTAACAGTTATTGACAGCAATAGAAATGTAATGTATGCCTCTAATACGTATCCGATCGCGTCTAAATTAGTATATTCGTGCCCGGTCAAAAATGTACTACAAGATATCCACCTCACATTTTGCTGTTAGTGTTTTTCAGAAAAATATTTTCGAGTACCTTTTGTGTAACTTGGCCAATATTGATCAGATAGCCATAAAATGAACATATTCGTGACCGAAAAAAGCTTTAAAAAAATATGGCTATCTCACATTTTGCCGCCATTTTGTTTCAGAAAAATATTTTGCAGTAACTATGGTGTAACTTTGTAACTTTTCAAACGATTTTGCCTCAAAACTAAACACCTTCAATCCACATCGAGGCTTGTGGGTGGTCCAAATTTCAAGTTGATCGGACTTTCCGTTCGACCGCTATCGACGGACATAAAACAAAAAAAAAACACAAAAAAATACAAACAAACAGAATGAAGTGCCGTTAGAGTCTAGTACGGTACAAAAAAAAAAAAAAAAAAACAGAACGAAGTGCCATAAGAGTCTCGTGGAAACGCTCGCTTCGCTCGCTTAATAATTAGTCTGCTGTTTGTTTATGTTTTCGAGACGGCTGTGTAAATTATAGAAAGGTAACCAATGAAAACGCGTAAAAAAATGCAATCAATTTCAAATCAAGCTGTCAAAAACCAACACAAATCTAAACAAATCTACTCTCAGCTATCTCAAAGGGATTAGAAGTATTTATTAAATTCCTTCTATGCAGTCAAAGATACTGCCTGCCCTACTCGTCTTCATTATCTAACTCTTCAAGCACCCCAAACAATTGTGCAGGGATTAGAAGTATTTATTAAATTCCTTCTTTGCAGTCAAAGATACTGCCTGCCCTACTCGTCTTCATTATCTAACTCTTCAAGCACCCCAAACAATTGTGCAACATTTGCCATCACGTTAAGTTGTGCAATGTCTAGGTCTAGGCCTAGGGCTAGCCGTAAGGTTATGTTACCCCTTTACATACGGTTTTCGTCTCGCCATGTAATTGGCGATGTCTCTTCATATTGAAATTAATTAAGAAATTCAAATATGTAACTTTTGTATCGTTTACATACCGAAATCTTTTAATAAACTAAGTAATACAACTGAAGTGGACATTCGACTGAAGTGGAAATTCGAAAGTCGGCCATGTTTTTTAATCACATTTGACGCAATTGACGCCTGTCACCGCTTCGGTAACGACCATTCAGAATCGCACTGCCGGACTAGCTCTAGTTCAATGTCCAACTAGACTAGCACTTCCTAATTCTCATCTTAAAAGTAGTTTTCGGGCAATACCTTTTACTTTATTTTGCCGGCGATACCTATTGAAAAAACTAAGTGCTTATTGTTTTGTCATATGTCGCTGCTGTCCTTATACTGCCATAATTTTGAGGTCATGTACCAACTTCAGGTAAAAAATACTTGAATTATCTTGTGGCCTTTTAACATATGCCCAGACAAAACTGAATGGAAATGGAGCTATGTTTTCTATTGAATACTTTGTACACTAAATAGAAACATACCATATCATATACAAAGAAAAAAAAAGTTGAGGAATTGAAATGTCTGTTATGTCATTTATCAGGCATTGATTAAACAAGCATTGGTATCAGCTGAGCCGCTAAAAGTCAGCAATTCCAATATAATGTTCAAATGCGAGCTTGGACCAATACCTCATTTAGAATTCATAACTTCATTCCCTACCCCTAAGGTGCGCCCGATATTGCTATGGATTTGTTTTCTGTATGGAAAATATGCATGAAACTGTCCTTTCGGACAGTATTACCTACGTCATCATTGTGCTATGAGGTTATCAATTGCGTAAATCTGAACCTAGACCTGGACTTAGCAACGACAGACATGCGTTCGGACACGTTCTTGGTCTAGGTTTCGATTTTAAGTCATCAATCATCGGTGACGTATCAAGTAATGTCCGAATAGTCCCGCGCGACTTGCCCTTTACAACTAGAGTAAGAACTAGAACAAGAATTAAGGTGCATGCAGACTTGTATTGATCATGGCGGCTAGAGCAATCTTGCATCTTTTTTTTGCGCCTCGTCTTTGTTGTTTTTGTTGTTGTTACTGGCAAAAGTGAAGATTAATAAGCCTAATCGAGACCTAGAACAAGACCTAGAACTAGACTAAGTACAAGAACAAGAATTACCACCAAGAATCATACTTGGACACGAATATATAGCCGTCCCCTACCCCTAGGGGCAGTTTCATGCATATTTCCCATTCAGAAAACAAATCCATAGCAATATCGGGCGCCCCAGAGGTAGAGATTGAAGTTATGAATTCCAGCCCTAAGGGCAAGATGCACAGTCGAGTTCAGTATAGGATTTGTTTATGCTTCCAATGGAGTCTTTGAAAATAACTTGTAATAAATAATAATACAATTCCATTGCAACAAATCCTATGTTGACAGTTGTCTGTGCATCTGGAAGTGGCGACGATGGAGTTGGCTAGTCCGCGACTACATATCGATGATTTGGAATGGAACACGTCAAACGCAGCAAAAATATATTTTGTTCCGTCTTTAAAAATGTCTACTTGTTTCCGTGAAGTTGCTTTAAAATTTAAATGAATATTCTGATATATTACGGTTTTCGGTATAATATTCGTATGAATTATTATTACTTCCAGATCTGGGACGCCGAAGTGGAACTGATCGCTGCGCGTTGGGCCCACCAGTGCCTCAGCGGTCACGACAAGTGCAGGTCGACAAGTAATGTAATCTCTTCACCTATCTCGGAGGCCTGATTAAGGCGCAAAGACCCCTTGCTTAGTGCAGTGGTCAGAACTTTGTTTTACACGGTCCAGCATTCCGTACCGTTGTCATAGAAATAATTAAAGCAACACGATTTTCCAGACCGCGGCAGGTGGTAAAATATAGCGAAATTGTATGTGTAAACAAAAGGCTTTGTTGTAATCTTCCATCACATGCTATATTTGGGTTATATGAACATGTTACGACGGTTGACATGTTGCTCGCGTTCGGCCTACCATAGATCGCGCAGGGTCAACTTGATCTACGCCTAGCGGAGGCTCGTCGAACTCCCAAGTTGAAGTTCGCTGAGACTCCGCTACACAGAGATCAAGTTGACCTTGGCACTTCCTCCCCCGGCGCTGAGAAGGCGCTGAGTCGCAAGACCAAGGTTCCCGCCCAGCTTTAAACTTTTGGAAGAGCGAGCTCTAGCGGTGAGAATTCGAACTACATGTCGGACCTCGTTCCCTCAGACACACACAGACCGTTTCCCATAAGAGTGAATATCTACCCTCACTCAGTAATCTTTGATCTACACAATATAAGTTCACATAACCTACGTTTTGCATGTTTCGATCATTGGCTTTTAAAAGAAAATTGGAAAAATACTTTCTTATTTGATATATTTTTGATAGTGCTGGAAACATTCAGACTAACGGGGCATGTTTCATACCCATCGAGTGGAGAGGATCTTTCTATTCCACGTTCCTACTCATGAGCGTCGCGGCGGCACGAGTGTGCATGTATGTGCGTGTCTTGACTCGTCGCAGGTGACGGCCGGGAGAGCGGACAGAACTTGTGGACTGTCCAAGGCGTACCCTAGTCCTACATACCGGCCATGTCTCAGCATGTATGCGCGTGTCTTGACTCGTCGCAGGTGACGGCCGGGAGAGCGGACAGAACTTGTGGACTGTCCAAGGCGTACCCTAGTCCTACATACCGGCCATGTCTCAGCATGTATGCGCGTGTCTTGACTCGTCGCAGGTGACGGCCGGGAGAGCGGACAGAACTTGTGGACTGTCCAAGGCGTACCCTAGTCCTACGTACCGGCCGTGTCTCTGCATGTATGTGCGTGTCTTGACTCGTCGCAGGTGACGGCCGGGAGAGCAGACAGAACTTGTGGACTGTCCAGGGCGTACCCTAGTCCTACGTACCGGCCGTGTCTCTGCATGTATGTGCGTGTCTTGACTCGTCGCAGGTGACGGCCGGGAGAGCAGACAGAACTTGTGGACTGTCCAGGGCGTACCCTAGTCCTACGTACCGGCCGTGTCTCTGCATGTATGTGCGTGTCTTGACTCGTCGCAGGTGACGGCCGGGAGAGCGGACAGAACTTGTGGACTGTCCAGGGCGTACCCTAGTCCTACGTACCGGCCGTGTCTCTGCATGTATGTGCGTGTCTTGACTCGTCGCAGGTGACGGCCAGGAGAGCAGACAGAACTTGTGGACTGTCCAAGGCGTACCCTAGTCCTACGTACCGGCCGTGTCTCTGCATGTATGTGCGTGTCTTGACTCGTCGCAGGTGACGGCCAGGAGAGCGGACAGAACTTGTGGACTGTCCAAGGCGTACCCTAGTCCTACGTACCGGCCGTGTCTCTGCATGTATGTGCGTGTCTTGACTCGTCGCAGGTGACGGCCGGGAGAGCGGACAGAACTTGTGGACTGTCCAGGGCGTACCCTAGTCCTACGTACCGGCCGTGTCTCTGCATGTATGTGCGTGTCTTGACTCGTCGCAGGTGACGGCCGGGAGAGCGGACAGAACTTGTGGACTGTCCAAGGCGTACCCTAGTCCTACGTACCGGCCGTGTCTCTGCATGTATGTGCGTGTCTTGACTCGTCGCAGGTGACGGCCGGGAGAGCGGACAGAACTTGTGGACTGTCCAAGGCGTACCAGGGACCTACGTACCGGCAGTGTCTCTGCATGTATGTGCGTGTCTTGACTCGTCGCAGGTGACGGCCGGGAGAGCGGACAGAACTTGTGGACTGTCCAAGGCGTACCCTAGTCCTACGTACCGGCCGTGTCTCACCATGTATGTGCGTGTCTTGACTCGTCGCAGGTGACGGCCGGGAGAGCGGACAGAACTTGTGGACTGTCCAAGGCGTACCCTAGTCCTACGTACCGGCAGTGTCTCTGCATGTATGTGCGTGTCTTGACTCGTCGCAGGTGACGGCCGGGAGAGCGGACAGAACTTGTGGACTGTCCAAGGCGTACCCTAGTCCTACGTACCGGCCGTGTCTCTGCATGTATGTGCGTGTCTTGACTCGTCGCAGGTGACGGCCGGGCGAGCGGACAGAACTTGTGGACTGTCCAAGGCGTACCCTAGTCCTACGTACCGGCAGTGTCTCTGCATGTATGTGCGTGTCTTGACTCGTCGCAGGTGACGGCCGGGAGAGCGGACAGAACTTGTGGACTGTCCAAGGCGTACCCTAGTCTTACGTACCGGCCTTGTCTCTGCATGTATGTGCGTGTCTTGACTCGTCGCAGGTGACGGCCGGGAGAGCAGACAGAACTTGTGGACTGTCCAGGGCGTACCCTAGTCCTACGTACCGGCCGTGTCTCTGCATGTATGTGCGTGTCTTGACTCGTCGCAGGTGACGGCCAGGAGAGCAGACAGAACTTGTGGACCGTCCAAAGCGTACCCTAGTCCTACGTACCGGCCGTGTCTCTGCATGTATGTGCGTGTCTTGACTCGTCGCAGGTGACGGCCAGGAGAGCAGACAGAACTTGTGGACCGTCCAAACCGTACCCTAGTCCTACGTACCGGCCGTGTCTCTGCATGTATGTGCGTGTCTTGACTCGTCGCAGGTGACGGCCAGGAGAGCAGACAGAACTTGTGGACCGTCCAAACCGTACCCTAGTCCTACGTACCGGCCGTGTCTTAGCATGTATGTGCGTGTCTTGACTCGTCGCAGGTGACGGCCAGGAGAGCGGACAGAACTTGTGGACTGTCCAAGGCGTACCCTAGTCCTACGTACCGGCCGTGTCTCAGCATGTATGTGCGTGTCTTGACTCGTCGCAGGTGACGGCCAGGAGAGCGGACAGAACTTGTGGACTGTCCCAGGCGTACCAGGGACCTACGTACCGGCAGTCATCAGTTGGTACGACGAGATAGACAAATTCAAGAACGAATGGATAACTTCGACCACGCCGTACGTATAAGGCTTCATTCATAAGCTTTTGGATGGATCGATAATCGATTCCAACGATTTGATCAGCCTTAAGTTTAGAGCTCTGCTTAAGTTTTCACTTTTCCAAACCAATCTGGAATGAGTCATCTTCCGTTTAAAAACCTTTATGGCATCTTAACTGAGGTGCTGCGTCTTCTAAGTTTGGGGTATAAAATGGTGCAATCTTGGTGTATAAATATCACAAGTACCGTTTTGAACTTGAATTCTATATTAAGGAAGAATAACAAATAACTCAGTTAGACAACTTTGAAATAGGAATGTCTCCCAATTCATAGTTCCTAAGCAAAACGTATGGTGTAGAAGGTGCAAAGGTAGTACGAAACCGCCAGCAGCAGTGAGCCACGCCATCACTGTACTGAGTGTCACTGTGTTCAGGATACCGGGCGTGTGAGTAGTACTGCCAGCAGCTGTGAGCCGCGCCATCACTGTACTGAGTGTCACTGTGTTCAGAATACCGGGCGTGTGAGTAGTACTGCCAGCAGCTGTGAGCCGCGCCATCACTGTACTGAGTGTCACTGTGTTCAGGATACCGGGCGTGTGAGTAGTACTGCCAGCAGCTGTGAGCCGCGCCATCACTGTACTGAGTGTCACTGTGTTCAGGATACCGGGCGTGTGAGTAGTACTGCCAGCAGCTGTGAGCCGCGCCATCACTGTACTGAGTGTCACTGTGTTCAGGATACCGGGCGTGTGAGTAGTACTGCCAGCAGCTGTGAGCCGCGCCATCACTGTACTGAGTGTCACTGTGTTCAGGATACCGGGCGTGTGAGTAGTACTGCCAGCAGCTGTGAGCCGCGCCATCACTGTACTGAGTGTCACTGTGTTCAGGATACCAGGCGTGTGAGTAGTACTGCCAGCAGCTGTGAGCCGCGCCATCACTGTACTGAGTGTCACTGTGTTCAGGATACCGGGCGTGTGAGTAGTACTGCCAGCAGCTGTGAGCCGCGCCATCACTGTACTGAGTGTCACTGTGTTCAGGATACCGGGCGTGTGAGTAGTACTGCTAGCAGCTGTGAGCCGCGCCATCACTGTACTGAGTGTCACTGTGTTCGGGATACCAGGCGTGTGAGTAGTACTGCCAGCAGCTGTGAGCCGCGCCATCACTGTACTGAGTGTCACTGTGTTCAGGATACCGGGCGTGTGAGTAGTACTGCCAGCAGCTGTGAGCCGCGCCATCACTGTACTGAGTGTCACTGTGTTCAGGATACCGGGCCTGTGAGTCGTACTGCCAGCAGCTGTGAGCCGCGCCATCACTGTACTGAGTGTCACTGTGTTCAGGATACCGGGCGTGTGAGTAGTACTGCCAGCAGCTGTGAGCCGCGCCATCACTGTACTGAGTGTTACTGTGTTCAGGATACCGGGCGTGTGAGTAGTACTGCCAGCAGCTGTGAGCCGCGCCATCACTGTACTGAGTGTCACTGTGTTCAGGATACCGGGCGTGTGAGTAGTACTGCCAGCAGCTGTGAGCCGCGCCATCACTGTACTGAGTGTCACTGTGTTCAGGATACCAGGCGTGTGAGTAGTACTGCCAGCAGCTGTGAGCCGCGCCATCACTGTACTGAGTGTCACTGTGTTCAGGATACCGGGCGTGTGAGTAGTACTGCCAGCAGCTGTGAGCCGCGCCATCACTGTACTGAGTGTCACTGTGTTCAGGATACCGGGCGTGTGAGTAGTACTGCCAGCAGCTGTGAGCCGCGCCATCACTGTACTGAGTGTCACTGTGTTCGGGATACCGGGCGTGTGAGTAGTACTGCCAGCAGCTGTGAGCCGCGCCATCACTGTACTGAGTGTCACTGTGTTCAGGATACCGGGCGTGTGAGTAGTACTGCCAGCAGCTGTGAGCCGCGCCATCACTGTACTGAGTGTCACTGTGTTCAGGATACCGGGTTGTGAGTAGTACTGCCAGCAGCTGTGAGCCGCGCCATCACTGTACTGAGTGTCACTGTGTTCAGGATACCGGGCGTGTGAGTAGTACTGCTAGCAGCTGTGAGCCGCGCCATCACTGTACTGAGTGTCACTGTGTTCAGGATACCGGGCGTGTGAGTAGTACTGCCAGCAGCTGTGAGCCGCGCCATCACTGTACTGAGTGTCACTGTGTGTAGGATACCGGGCCTGTGAGTAGTACTGCCAGCAGCTGTGAGCCGCGCCATCACTGTACTGAGTGTCACTGTGTTCAGGATACCGGGCGTGTGAGTAGTACTGCCAGCAGCTGTGAGCCGCGCCATCACTGTACTGAGTGTCACTGTGTTCAGGATACCAGGCCTGTGAGTAGTACTGCCAGCAGCTGTGAGCCGCGCCATCACTGTACTGAGTGTCACTGTGTTCAGGATACCGGGCGTGTAAGTAGTACTGCCAGCAGCTGTGAGCCGCGCCATCACTGTACTGAGTGTCACTGTGTTCAGGATACCAGGCCTGTGAGTAGTACTGCCAGCAGCTGTGAGCCGCGCCATCACTGTACTGAGTGTCACTGTGTTCAGGATACCGGGCGTGTGAGTAGTACTGTCAGCAGCTGTGAGCCGCGCCATCACTGTACTGAGTGTCACTGTGTTCAGGATACCAGGCCTGTGAGTAGTACTGCCAGCAGCTGTGAGCCGCGCCATCACTGTACTGAGTGTCACTGTGTTCAGGATACCGGGCGTGTGAGTAGTACTGCCAGCAGCTGTGAGCCGCGCCATCACTGTACTGAGTGTCACTGTGTTCAGGATACCGGGCGTGTGAGTAGTACTGCCAGCAGCTGTGAGCCGCGCCATCACTGTACTGAGTGTCACTGTGTTCAGGATACCAGGCGTGTGAGTAGTACTGCCAGCAGCTGTGAGCCGCGCCATCACTGTACTGAGTGTCACTGTGTTCAGGATACCGGGCGTGTGAGTAGTACTGCCAGCAGCTGTGAGCCGCGCCATCACTGTACTGAGTGTCACTGTGTTCAGGATACCGGGCGTGTGAGTAGTACTGCCAGCAGCTGTGAGCCGCGCCATCACTGTACTGAGTGTCACTGTGTTCAGGATACCAGGCCTGTGAGTAGTACTGCCAGCAGCTGTGAGCCGCGCCATCACTGTACTGAGTGTCACTGTGTTCAGGATACCAGGCGTGTGAGTAGTACTGCCAGCAGCTGTGAGCCGCGCCATCACTGTACTGAGTGTCACTGTGTTCAGGATACCAGGCCTGTGAGTAGTACTGCCAGCAGCTGTGAGCCGCGCCATCACTGTACTGAGTGTCACTGTGTTCAGGATACCGGGCGTGTGAGTAGTACTGCCAGCAGCTGTGAGCCGCGCCATCACTGTACTGAGTGTCACTGTGTTCAGGATACCGGGCCTGTGAGTAGTACTGCCAGCAGCTGTGAGCCGCGCCATCACTGTACTGAGTGTCACTGTGTTCAGGATACCAGGCGTGTGAGTAGTACTGCCAGCAGCTGTGAGCCGCGCCATCACTGTACTGAGTGTCACTGTGTTCAGGATACCGGGCGTGTGAGTAGTACTGCCAGCAGCTGTGAGCCGCGCCATCACTGTACTGAGTGTCACTGTGTTCAGGATACCGGGCGTGTGAGTAGTACTGCCAGCAGCTGTGAGCCGCGCCATCACTGTACTGAGTGTCACTGTGTTCAGGATACCGGGCGTGTGAGTAGTACTGCCAGCAGCTGTGAGCCGCGCCATCACTGTACTGAGTGTCACTGTGTTCAGGATACCGGGCGTGTGAGTAGTACTGCCAGCAGCTGTGAGCCGCGCCATCACTGTACTGAGTGTCACTGTGTTCAGGATACCAGGCGTGTGAGTAGTACTGCCAGCAGCTGTGAGCCGCGCCATCACTGTACTGAGTGTCACTGTGTTCAGGATACCGGGCGTGTGAGTAGTACTGCCAGCAGCTGTGAGCCACGCCATCACTGTACTGAGTGTCACTGTGTTCAGGATACCGGGCGTGTGAGTAGTACTGCCAGCAGCTGTGAGCCGCGCCATCACTGTACTGAGTGTCACTGTGTTCAGGATACCGGGCGTGTGAGTAGTACTGCCAGCAGCTGTGAGCCACGCCATCACTGTACTGAGTGTCACTGTGTTCAGGATACCAGGCGTGTGAGTAGTACTGCCAGCAGCTGTGAGCCGCGCCATCACTGTACTGAGTGTCACTGTGTTCAGGATACCAGGCGTGTGAGTAGTACTGCCAGCAGCTGTGAGCCGCGCCATCACTGTACTGAGTGTCACTGTGTTCAGGATACCAGGCGTGTGAGTAGTACTGCCAGCAGCTGTGAGCCGCGCCATCACTGTACTGAGTGTCACTGTGTTCAGGATACCAGGCCTGTGAGTAGTACTGCCAGCAGCTGTGAGCCGCGCCATCACTGTACTGAGTGTCACTGTGTTCAGGATACCGGGCCTGTGAGTAGTACTGCCAGCAGCTGTGAGCCGCGCCATCACTGTACTGAGTGTCACTGTGTTCAGGATACCAGGCCTGTGAGTAGTACTGCCAGCAGCTGTGAGCCGCGCCATCACTGTACTGAGTGTCACTGTGTTCAGGATACCAGGCGTGTGAGTAGTACTGCCAGCAGCTGTGAGCCGCGCCATCACTGTACTGAGTGTCACTGTGTTCAGGATACCAGGCGTGTGAGTAGTACTGCTAGAGGCTGTGAGCCGCGCCATCACTGTACTGAGTGTCACTGTGTTCAGGATACCGGGCGTGTGAGTAGTACTGCCAGCAGCTGTGAGCCGCGCCATCACTGTACTGAGTGTCACTGTGTTCAGGATACCGGGCGTGTGAGTAGTACTGCCAGCAGCTGTGAGCCGCGCCATCACTGTACTGAGTGTCACTGTGTTCAGGATACCAGGCGTGTGAGTAGTACTGCCAGCAGCTGTGAGCCGCGCCATCACTGTACTGAGTGTCACTGTGTTCAGGATACCAGGCCTGTGAGTAGTACTGCCAGCAGCTGTGAGCCGCGCCATCACTGTACTGAGTGTCACTGTGTTCAGGATACCAGGCCTGTGAGTAGTACTGCCAGCAGCTGTGAGCCGCGCCATCACTGTACTGAGTGTCACTGTGTTCAGGATACCAGGCCTGTGAGTAGTACTGCCAGCAGCTGTGAGCCGCGCCATCACTGTACTGAGTGTCACTGTGTTCAGGATACCGGGCGTGTGAGTAGTACTGCCAGCAGCTGTGAGCCGCGCCATCACTGTACTGAGTGTCACTGTGTTCAGGATACCGGGCGTGTGAGTAGTACTGCCAGCAGCTGTGAGCCGCGCCATCACTGTACTGAGTGTCACTGTGTTCAGGATACCGGGCCTGTGAGTAGTACTGCCAGCAGCTGTGAGCCGCGCCATCACTGTACTGAGTGTCACTGTGTTCAGGATACCGGGCGTGTGAGTAGTACTGCCAGCAGCTGTGAGCCGCGCCATCACTGTACTGAGTGTCACTGTGTTCAGGATACCAGGCGTGTGAGTAGTACTGCCAGCAGCTGTGAGCCGCGCCATCACTGTACTGAGTGTCACTGTGTTCAGGATACCAGGCGTGTGAGTAGTACTGCCAGCAGCTGTGAGCCGCGCCATCACTGTACTGAGTGTCACTGTGTTCAGGATACCGGGCGTGTGAGTAGTACTGCCAGCAGCTGTGAGCCGCGCCATCACTGTACTGAGTGTCACTGTGTTCAGGATACCAGGCGTGTGAGTAGTACTGCCAGCAGCTGTGAGCCGCGCCATCACTGTACTGAGTGTCACTGTGTTCAGGATACCAGGCCTGTGAGTAGTACTGCCAGCAGCTGTGAGCCGCGCCATCACTGTACTGAGTGTCACTGTGTTCAGGATACCGGGTTGTGAGTAGTACTGCCAGCAGCTGTGAGCCGCGCCATCACTGTACTGAGTGTCACTGTGTTCAGGATACCAGGCCTGTGAGTAGTACTGCCAGCAGCTGTGAGCCGCGCCATCACTGTACTGAGTGTCACTGTGTTCAGGATACCGGGCCTGTGAGTAGTACTGCCAGCAGCTGTGAGCCGCGCCATCACTGTACTGAGTGTCACTGTGTTCAGGATACCGGGCGTGTGAGTAGTACTGCCAGCAGCTGTGAGCCGCGCCATCACTGTACTGAGTGTCACTGTGTTCAGGATACCAGGCCTGTGAGTAGTACTGCCAGCAGCTGTGAGCCGCGCCATCACTGTACTGAGTGTCACTGTGTTCAGGATACCAGGCCTGTGAGTAGTACTGCCAGCAGCTGTGAGCCGCGCCATCACTGTACTGAGTGTCACTGTGTTCAGGATACCGGGCCTGTGAGTAGTACTGCCAGCAGCTGTGAGCCGCGCCATCACTGTACTGAGTGTCACTGTGTTCAGGATACCGGGCGTGTGAGTAGTACTGCCAGCAGCTGTGAGCCGCGCCATCACTGTACTGAGTGTCACTGTGTTCAGGATACCAGGCCTGTGAGTAGTACTGCCAGCAGCTGTGAGCCGCGCCATCACTGTACTGAGTGTCACTGTGTTCAGGATACCAGGCGTGTGAGTAGTACTGCCAGCAGCTGTGAGCCGCGCCATCACTGTACTGAGTGTCACTGTGTTCAGGATACCGGGCGTGTGAGTAGTACTGCCAGCAGCTGTGAGCCGCGCCATCACTGTACTGAGTGTCACTGTGTTCAGGATACCGGGCGTGTGAGTAGTACTGCCAGCAGCTGTGAGCCGCGCCATCACTGTACTGAGTGTCACTGTGTTCAGGATACCAGGCCTGTGAGTAGTACTGCCAGCAGCTGTGAGCCGCGCCATCACTGTACTGAGTGTCACTGTGTTCAGGATACCAGGCCTGTGAGTAGTACTGCCAGCAGCTGTGAGCCGCGCCATCACTGTACTGAGTGTCACTGTGTTCAGGATACCAGGCCTGTGAGTAGTACTGCCAGCAGCTGTGAGCCGCGCCATCACTGTACTGAGTGTCACTGTGTTCAGGATACCAGGCCTGTGAGTAGTACTGCCAGCAGCTGTGAGCCGCGCCATCACTGTACTGAGTGTCACTGTGTTCAGGATACCGGGCCTGTGAGTAGTACTGCCAGCAGCTGTGAGCCGCGCCATCACTGTACTGAGTGTCACTGTGTTCAGGATACCAGGCCTGTGAGTAGTACTGCCAGCAGCTGTGAGCCGCGCCATCACTGTACTGAGTGTCACTGTGTTCAGGATACCAGGCGTGTGAGTAGTACTGCCAGCAGCTGTGAGCCGCGCCATCACTGTACTGAGTGTCACTGTGTTCAGGATACCAGGCGTGTGAGTAGTACTGCCAGTAGCTGTGAGCCGCGCCATCACTGTACTGAGTGTCACTGTGTTCAGGATACCGGGCGTGTGAGTAGTACTGCCAGCAGCTGTGAGCCGCGCCATCACTGTACTGAGTGTCACTGTGTTCAGGATACCGGGCGTGTGAGTAGTACTGCCAGCAGCTGTGAGCCGCGCCATCACTGTACTGAGTGTCACTGTGTTCAGGATACCGGGCGTGTGAGTAGTACTGCCAGCAGCTGTGAGCCGCGCCATCACTGTACTGAGTGTCACTGTGTTCAGGATACCGGGCGTGTGAGTAGTACTGCTAGCAGCTGTGAGCCGCGCCATCACTGTACTGAGTGTCACTGTGTTCAGGATACCGGGCGTGTGAGTAGTACTGCCAGCAGCTGTGAGCCGCGCCATCACTGTACTGAGTGTCACTGTGTTCAGGATACCAGGCCTGTGAGTAGTACTGCCAGCAGCTGTGAGCCGCGCCATCACTGTACTGAGTGTCACTGTGTTCAGGATACCAGGCCTGTGAGTAGTACTGCCAGCAGCTGTGAGCCGCGCCATCACTGTACTGAGTGTCACTGTGTTCAGGATACCGGGCGTGTGAGTAGTACTGCCAGCAGCTGTGAGCCGCGCCATCACTGTACTGAGTGTCACTGTGTTCAGGATACCGGGCCTGTGAGTAGTACTGCCAGCAGCTGTGAGCCGCGCCATCACTGTACTGAGTGTCACTGTGTTCAGGATACCGGGCGTGTGAGTAGTACTGCCAGCAGCTGTGAGCCGCGCCATCACTGTACTGAGTGTCACTGTGTTCAGGATACCAGGCCTGTGAGTAGTACTGCCAGCAGCTGTGAGCCGCGCCATCACTGTACTGAGTGTCACTGTGTTCAGGATACCAGGCGTGTGAGTAGTACTGCCAGCAGCTGTGAGCCGCGCCATCACTGTACTGAGTGTCACTGTGTTCAGGATACCGGGCGTGTGAGTAGTACTGCCAGCAGCTGTGAGCCGCGCCATCACTGTACTGAGTGTCACTGTGTTCAGGATACCAGGCCTGTGAGTAGTACTGCCAGCAGCTGTGAGCCGCGCCATCACTGTACTGAGTGTCACTGTGTTCAGGATACCAGGCCTGTGAGTAGTACTGCCAGCAGCTGTGAGCCGCGCCATCACTGTACTGAGTGTCACTGTGTTCAGGATACCAGGCGTGTGAGTAGTACTGCCAGCAGCTGTGAGCCGCGCCATCACTGTACTGAGTGTCACTGTGTTCAGGATACCGGGCGTGTGAGTAGTACTGCCAGCAGCTGTGAGCCGCCCCATCACTGTACTGAGTGTCACTGTGTTCAGGATACCGGGCGTGTGAGTAGTACTGCCAGCAGCTGTGAGCCGCGCCATCACTGTACTGAGTGTCACTGTGTTCAGGATACCGGGCGTGTGAGTAGTACTGCCAGCAGCTGTGAGCCGCGCCATCACTGTACTGAGTGTCACTGTGTTCAGGATACCGGGCGTGTGAGTAGTACTGCCAGCAGCTGTGAGCCGCCCCATCACTGTACTGAGTGTCACTGTGTTCAGGATACCGGGCGTGTGAGTAGTACTGCCAGCAGCTGTGAGCCGCGCCATCACTGTACTGAGTGTCACTGTGTTCAGGATACCAGGCCTGTGAGTAGTACTGCCAGCAGCTGTGAGCCGCGCCATCACTGTACTGAGTGTCACTGTGTTCAGGATACCAGGCCTGTGAGTAGTACTGCCAGCAGCTGTGAGCCGCGCCATCACTGTACTGAGTGTCACTGTGTTCAGGATACCGGGCGTGTGAGTAGTACTGCCAGCAGCTGTGAGCCGCGCCATCACTGTACTGAGTGTCACTGTGTTCAGGATACCGGGCGTGTGAGTAGTACTGCCAGCAGCTGTGAGCCGCGCCATCACTGTACTGAGTGTCACTGTGTTCAGGATACCAGGCCTGTGAGTAGTACTGCCAGCAGCTGTGAGCCGCGCCATCACTGTACTGAGTGTCACTGTGTTCAGGATACCAGGCCTGTGAGTAGTACTGCCAGCAGCTGTGAGCCGCGCCATCACTGTACTGAGTGTCACTGTGTTCAGGATACCAGGCCTGTGAGTAGTACTGCCAGCAGCTGTGAGCCGCGCCATCACTGTACTGAGTGTCACTGTGTTCAGGATACCGGGCGTGTGAGTAGTACTGACAGCAGCTGTGAGCCGCGCCATCACTGTACTGAGTGTCACTGTGTTCAGGATACCAGGCGTGTGAGTAGTACTGCCAGCAGCTGTGAGCCGCGCCATCACTGTACTGAGTGTCACTGTGTTCAGGATACCAGGCGTGTGAGTAGTACTGCCAGCAGCTGTGAGCCGCGCCATCACTGTACTGAGTGTCACTGTGTTCAGGATACCAGGCCTGTGAGTAGTACTGCCAGCAGCTGTGAGCCGCGCCATCACTGTACTGAGTGTCACTGTGTTCAGGATACCAGGCCGGTGAGTAGTACTGCCAGCAGCTGTGAGCCGCGCCATCACTGTACTGAGTGTCACTGTGTTCAGGATACCAGGCCTGTGAGTAGTACTGCCAGCAGCTGTGAGCCGCGCCATCACTGTACTGAGTGTCACTGTGTTCAGGATACCGGGCCTGTGAGTAGTACTGCCAGCAGCTGTGAGCCGCGCCATCACTGTACTGAGTGTCACTGTGTTCAGGATACCAGGCCTGTGAGTAGTACTGCCAGCAGCTGTGAGCCGCGCCATCACTGTACTGAGTGTCACTGTGTTCAGGATACCAGGCCTGTGAGTAGTACTGCCAGCAGCTGTGAGCCGCGCCATCACTGTACTGAGTGTCACTGTGTTCAGGATACCGGGCGTGTGAGTAGTACTGCCAGCAGCTGTGAGCCGCGCCATCACTGTACTGAGTGTCACTGTGTTCAGGATACCAGGCGTGTGAGTAGTACTGCCAGCAGCTGTGAGCCGCGCCATCACTGTACTGAGTGTCACTGTGTTCAGGATACCGGGCGTGTGAGTAGTACTGCCAGCAGCTGTGAGCCGCGCCATCACTGTACTGAGTGTCACTGTGTTCAGGATACCGGGCGTGTGAGTAGTACTGCCAGCAGCTGTGAGCCGCGCCATCACTGTACTGAGTGTCACTGTGTTCAGGATACCAGGCCGGTGAGTAGTACTGCCAGCAGCTGTGAGCCGCGCCATCACTGTACTGAGTGTCACTGTGTTCAGGATACCAGGCCTGTGAGTAGTACTGCCAGCAGCTGTGAGCCGCGCCATCACTGTACTGAGTGTCACTGTGTTCAGGATACCAGGCGTGTGAGTAGTACTGCCAGCAGCTGTGAGCCGCGCCATCACTGTACTGAGTGTCACTGTGTTCAGGATACCGGGCGTGTGAGTAGTACTGCCAGCAGCTGTGAGCCGCGCCATCACTGTACTGAGTGTCACTGTGTTCAGGATACCGGGCGTGTAAGTAGTACTGCCAGCAGCTGTGAGCCGCGCCATCACTGTACTGAGTGTCACTGTGTTCAGGATACCAGGCCTGTGAGTAGTACTGCCAGCAGCTGTGAGCCGCGCCATCACTGTACTGAGTGTCACTGTGTTCAGGATACCAGGCCTGTGAGTAGTACTGCCAGCAGCTGTGAGCCGCGCCATCACTGTACTGAGTGTCACTGTGTTCAGGATACCGGGCCTGTGAGTAGTACTGCCAGCAGCTGTGAGCCGCGCCATCACTGTACTGAGTGTCACTGTGTTCAGGATACCAGGCCTGTGAGTAGTACTGCCAGCAGCTGTGAGCCGCGCCATCACTGTACTGAGTGTCACTGTGTTCAGGATACCAGGCCTGTGAGTAGTACTGCCAGCAGCTGTGAGCCGCGCCATCACTGTACTGAGTGTCACTGTGTTCAGGATACCGGGCGTGTGAGTAGTACTGCCAGCAGCTGTGAGCCGCGCCATCACTGTACTGAGTGTCACTGTGTTCAGGATACCAGGCGTGTGAGTAGTACTGCCAGCAGCTGTGAGCCGCGCCATCACTGTACTGAGTGTCACTGTGTTCAGGATACCGGGCGTGTGAGTAGTACTGCCAGCAGCTGTGAGCCGCGCCATCACTGTACTGAGTGTCACTGTGTTCAGGATACCGGGCGTGTGAGTAGTACTGCCAGCAGCTGTGAGCCGCGCCATCACTGTACTGAGTGTCACTGTGTTCAGGATACCAGGCGTGTGAGTAGTACTGCCAGCAGCTGTGAGCCGCGCCATCACTGTACTGAGTGTCACTGTGTTCAGGATACCGGGCGTGTGAGTAGTACTGCCAGCAGCTGTGAGCCGCGCCATCACTGTACTGAGTGTCACTGTGTTCAGGATACCGGGCCTGTGAGTAGTACTGCCAGCAGCTGTGAGCCGCGCCATCACTGTACTGAGTGTCACTGTGTTCAGGATACCAGGCGTGTGAGTAGTACTGCCAGCAGCTGTGAGCCGCGCCATCACTGTACTGAGTGTCACTGTGTTCAGGATACCAGGCGTGTGAGTAGTACTGCCAGCAGCTGTGAGCCGCGCCATCACTGTACTGAGTGTCACTGTGTTCAGGATACCAGGCCTGTGAGTAGTACTGCCAGCAGCTGTGAGCCGCGCCATCACTGTACTGAGTGTCACTGTGCTCAGGATACCGGGCGTGTGAGTAGTACTGCCAGCAGCTGTGAGCCGCGCCATCACTGTACTGAGTGTCACTGTGTTCAGGATACCGGGCCTGTGAGTAGTACTGCCAGCAGCTGTGAGCCGCGCCATCACTGTACTGAGTGTCACTGTGTTCAGGATACCAGGCGTGTGAGTAGTACTGTCAGCAGCTGTGAGCCGCGCCATCACTGTACTGAGTGTCACTGTGTTCAGGATACCAGGCCTGTGAGTAGTACTGTCAGCAGCTGTGAGCCGCGCCATCACTGTACTGAGTGTCACTGTGTTCAGGATACCTGGCCTGTGAGTAGTACTGCCAGCAGCTGTGAGCCGCGCCATCACTGTACTGAGTGTCACTGTGTTCAGGATACCAGGCGTGTGAGTAGTACTGCCAGCAGCTGTGAGCCGCGCCATCACTGTACTGAGTGTCACTGTGTTCAGGATACCAGGCCTGTGAGTAGTACTGCCAGCAGCTGTGAGCCGCGCCATCACTGTACTGAGTGTCACTGTGTTCAGGATACCGGGCGTGTGAGTAGTACTGCCAGCAGCTGTGAGCCGCGCCATCACTGTACTGAGTGTCACTGTGTTCAGGATACCAGGCCGGTGAGTAGTACTGCCAGCAGCTGTGAGCCGCGCCATCACTGTACTGAGTGTCACTGTGTTCAGGGTACCGGGCGTGTGAGTAGTACTGCCAGCAGCTGTGAGCCGCGCCATCACTGTACTGAGTGTCACTGTGTTCAGGATACCAGGCCTGTGAGTAGTACTGCCAGCAGCTGTGAGCCGCGCCATCACTGTACTGAGTGTCACTGTGTTCAGGATACCGGGCGTGTGAGTAGTACTGCCAGCAGCTGTGAGCCGCGCCATCACTGTACTGAGTGTCACTGTGTTCAGGATACCAGGCCTGTGAGTAGTACTGCCAGCAGCTGTGAGCCGCGCCATCACTGTACTGAGTGTCACTGTGTTCAGGATACCAGGCGTGTGAGTAGTACTGCCAGCAGCTGTGAGCCGCGCCATCACTGTACTGAGTGTCACTGTGTTCAGGGTACCGGGCGTGTGAGTAGTACTGCCAGCAGCTGTGAGCCGCGCCATCACTGTACTGAGTGTCACTGTGTTCAGGATACCAGGCGTGTGAGTAGTACTGCCAGCAGCTGTGAGCCGCGCCATCACTGTACTGAGTGTCACTGTGTTCAGGATACCAGGCGTGTGAGTAGTACTGCCAGCAGCTGTGAGCCGCGCCATCACTGTACTGAGTGTCACTGTGTTCAGGATACCAGGCCTGTGAGTAGTACTGCCAGCAGCTGTGAGCCGCGCCATCACTGTACTGAGTGTCACTGTGTTCAGGATACCGGGCGTGTGAGTAGTACTGTCAGCAGCTGTGAGCCGCGCCATCACTGTACTGAGTGTCACTGTGTTCAGGATACCAGGCCTGTGAGTAGTACTGTCAGCAGCTGTGAGCCGCGCCATCACTGTACTGAGTGTCACTGTGTTCAGGATACCTGGCCTGTGAGTAGTACTGCCAGCAGCTGTGAGCCGCGCCATCACTGTACTGAGTGTCACTGTGTTCAGGATACCTGGCCTGTGAGTAGTACTGCCAGCAGCTGTGAGCCGCGCCATCACTGTACTGAGTGTCACTGTGTTCAGGATACCTGGCCTGTGAGTAGTACTGCCAGCAGCTGTGAGCCGCGCCATCACTGTACTGAGTGTCACTGTGTTCAGGATACCAGGCCTGTGAGTAGTACTGTCAGCAGCTGTGAGCCGCGCCATCACTGTACTGAGTGTCACTGTGTTCAGGATACCTGGCCTGTGAGTAGTACTGCCAGCAGCTGTGAGCCGCGCCATCACTGTACTGAGTGTCACTGTGTTCAGGATACCAGGCGTGTGAGTAGTACTGCCAGCAGCTGTGAGCCGCGCCATCACTGTACTGAGTGTCACTGTGTTCAGGATACCAGGCCTGTGAGTAGTACTGCCAGCAGCTGTGAGCCGCGCCATCACTGTACTGAGTGTCACTGTGTTCAGGATACCGGGCGTGTGAGTAGTACTGCCAGCAGCTGTGAGCCGCGCCATCACTGTACTGAGTGTCACTGTGTTCAGGATACCAGGCCGGTGAGTAGTACTGCCAGCAGCTGTGAGCCGCGCCATCACTGTACTGAGTGTCACTGTGTTCAGGATACCAGGCCGGTGAGTAGTACTGCCAGCAGCTGTGAGCCGCGCCATCACTGTACTGAGTGTCACTGTGTTCAGGGTACCGGGCGTGTGAGTAGTACTGCCAGCAGCTGTGAGCCGCGCCATCACTGTACTGAGTGTCACTGTGTTCAGGATACCGGGCGTGTGAGTAGTACTGCCAGCAGCTGTGAGCCGCGCCATCACTGTACTGAGTGTCACTGTGTTCAGGATACCAGGCCGGTGAGTAGTACTGCCAGCAGCTGTGAGCCGCGCCATCACTGTACTGAGTGTCACTGTGTTCAGGATACCGGGCGTGTGAGTAGTACTGCCAGCAGCTGTGAGCCGCGCCATCACTGTACTGAGTGTCACTGTGTTCAGGATACCGGGCGTGTGAGTAGTACTGCTAGCAGCTGTGAGCCGCGCCATCACTGTACTGAGTGTCACTGTGTTCAGGATACCGGGCGTGTGAGTAGTACTGCCAGCAGCTGTGAGCCGCGCCATCACTGTACTGAGTGTCACTGTGTTCAGGATACCGGGCGTGTGAGTAGTACTGCTAGCAGCTGTGAGCCGCGCCATCACTGTACTGAGTGTCACTGTGTTTAGGATACCAGGCCTGTGAGTAGTACTGCCAGCAGCTGTGAGCCGCGCCATCACTGTACTGAGTGTCACTGTGTTCAGGATACCAGGCGTGTGAGTAGTACTGCCAGCAGCTGTGAGCCGCGCCATCACTGTACTGAGTGTCACTGTGTTCAGGATACCGGGCGTGTGAGTAGTACTGCCAGCAGCTGTGAGCCGCGCCATCACTGTACTGAGTGTAACTGTGTTCAGGATACCAGGCGTGTGAGTAGTACTGCCAGCAGCTGTGAGCCGCGCCATCACTGTACTGAGTGTCACTGTGTTCAGGATACCAGGCGTGTGAGTAGTACTGCCAGCAGCTGTGAGCCGCGCCATCACTGTACTGAGTGTCACTGTGTTCAGGATACCAGGCGTGTGAGTAGTACTGCCAGCAGCTGTGAGCCGCGCCATCACTGTACTGAGTGTCACTGTGTTCAGGATACCAGGCGTGTGAGTAGTACTGCCAGCAGCTGTGAGCCGCGCCATCACTGTACTGAGTGTCACTGTGTTCAGGATACCAGGCGTGTGAGTAGTACTGCCAGCAGCTGTGAGCCGCGCCATCACTGTACTGAGTGTCACTGTGTTCAGGATACCGGGCGTGTGAGTAGTACTGCCAGCAGCTGTGAGCCGCGCCATCACTGTACTGAGTGTCACTGTGTTCAGGATACCAGGCGTGTGAGTAGTACTGCCAGCAGCTGTGAGCCGCGCCATCACTGTACTGAGTGTCACTGTGTTCAGGATACCAGGCCTGTGAGTAGTACTGCCAGCAGCTGTGAGCCGCGCCATCACTGTACTGAGTGTCACTGTGTTCAGGATACCAGGCGTGTGAGTAGTACTGCCAGCAGCTGTGAGCCGCGCCATCACTGTACTGAGTGTCACTGTGTTCAGGATACCGGGCGTGTGAGTAGTACTGCCAGCAGCTGTGAGCCGCGCCATCACTGTACTGAGTGTCACTGTGTTCAGGATACCGGGCGTGTGAGTAGTACTGCCAGCAGCTGTGAGCCGCACCATCACTGTACTGAGTGTCACTGTGTTCAGGATACCAGGCGTGTGAGTAGTACTGCCAGCAGCTGTGAGCCGCGCCATCACTGTACTGAGTGTCACTGTGTTCAGGATACCGGGCCTGTGAGTAGTACTGCCAGCAGCTGTGAGCCGCGCCATCACTGTACAGAGTGTCACTGTGTTCAGGATACCGGGCGTGTGAGTAGTACTGCCAGCAGCTGTGAGCCGCGCCATCACTGTACTGAGTGTCACTGTGTTCAGGATACCGGGCGTGTGAGTAGTACTGCTAGCAGCTGTGAGCCGCGCCATCACTGTACTGAGTGTCACTGTGTTCAGGATACCGGGCCTGTGAGTAGTACTGCCAGCAGCTGTGAGCCGCGCCATCACTGTACTGAGTGTCACTGTGTTCAGGATACCAGGCCGGTGAGTAGTACTGCCAGCAGCTGTGAGCCGCGCCATCACTGTACTGAGTGTCACTGTGTTCAGGATACCAGGCCTGTGAGTAGTACTGCCAGCAGCTGTGAGCCGCGCCATCACTGTACTGAGTGTCACTGTGTTCAGGATACCAGGCCTGTGAGTAGTACTGCCAGCAGCTGTGAGCCGCGCCATCACTGTACTGAGTGTCACTGTGTTCAGGATACCAGGCGTGTGAGTAGTACTGCCAGCAGCTGTGAGCCGCGCCATCACTGTACTGAGTGTCACTGTGTTCAGGATACCGGGCGTGTGAGTAGTACTGCCAGCAGCTGTGAGCCGCGCCATCACTGTACTGAGTGTCACTGTGTTCAGGATACCGGGCGTGTGAGTAGTACTGCTAGCAGCTGTGAGCCGCGCCATCACTGTACTGAGTGTCACTGTGTTCAGGATACCAGGCCTGTGAGTAGTACTGCTAGCAGCTGTGAGCCGCGCCATCACTGTACTGAGTGCCACTGTGTTCAGGATACCAGGCGTGTGAGTAGTACTGCTAGCAGCTGTGAGCCGCGCCATCACTGTACTGAGTGTCACTGTGTTCAGGATACCAGGCGTGTGAGTAGTACTGCTAGCAGCTGTGAGCCGCGCCATCACTGTACTGAGTGTCACTGTGTTCAGGATACCGGGCGTGTGAGTAGTACTGCTAGCAGCTGTGAGCCGCGCCATCACTGTACTGAGTGTCACTGTGTTCAGGATACCAGGCCTGTGAGTAGTACTGCTAGCAGCTGTGAGCCGCGCCATCACTGTACTGAGTGTCACTGTGTTCAGGATACCAGGCGTGTGAGTAGTACTGCCAGCAGCTGTGAGCCGCGCCATCACTGTACTGAGTGTCACTGTGTTCAGGATACCGGGCGTGTGAGTAGTACTGCCAGCAGCTGTGAGCCGCGCCATCACTGTACTGAGTGTCACTGTGTTCAGGATACCAGGCGTGTGAGTAGTACTGCCAGCAGCTGTGAGCCGCGCCATCACTGTACTGAGTGTCACTGTGTTCAGTATACCGGGCCTGTGAGTAGTACTGCCAGCAGCTGTGAGCCGCGCCATCACTGTACTGAGTGTCACTGTGTTCAGGATACCGGGCCTGTGAGTAGTACTGCTAGCAGCTGTGAGCCGCGCCATCACTGTACTGAGTGTCACTGTGTTCAGGATACCAGGCCTGTGAGTAGTACTGCTAGCAGCTGTGAGCCGCGCCATCACTGTACTGAGTGTCACTGTGTTCAGGATACCGGGCCTGTGAGTAGTACTGCCATCAGCTGTGAGCCGCGCCATCACTGTACTGAGTGTCACTGTGTTCAGGATACCAGGCGTGTGAGTAGTACTGCCAGCAGCTGTGAGCCACGCCATCACTGTACTGAGTGTCACTGTGTTCAGGATACCAGGCCTGTGAGTAGTACTGTCAGCAGCTGTGAGCCGCGCCATCACTGTACTGAGTGTCACTGTGTTCAGGATACCAGGCGTGTGAGTAGTACTGCCAGCAGCTGTGAGCCGCGCCATCACTGTACTGAGTGTCACTGTGTTCAGGATACCAGGCGTGTGAGTAGTACTGCCAGCAGCTGTGAGCCGCGCCATCACTGTACTGAGTGTCACTGTGTTCAGGATACCGGGCGTGTGAGTAGTACTGCCAGCAGCTGTGAGCCGCGCCATCACTGTACTGAGTGTCACTGTGTTCAGGATACCAGGCCTGTGAGTAGTACTGTCAGCAGCTGTGTGCCGCGCCATCACTGTACTGAGTGTCACTGTGTTCAGTATACCGGGCGTGTGAGTAGTACTGCCAGCAGCTGTGTGCCGCGCCATCACTGTACTGAGTGTCACTGTGTTCAGGATACCAGGCCTGTGAGTAGTACTGCCAGCAGCTGTGAGCCGCGCCATCACTGTACTGAGTGTCACTGTGTTCAGTATACCGGGCGTGTGAGTAGTACTGCCAGCAGCTGTGAGCCGCGCCATCACTGTACTGAGTGTCACTGTGTTCAGTATACCGGGCGTGTGAGTAGTACTGCCAGCAGCTGTGAGCCGCGCCATCACTGTACTGAGTGTCACTGTGTTCAGTATACCGGGCGTGTGAGTAGTACTGCCAGCAGCTGTGTGCCGCGCCATCACTGTACTGAGTGTCACTGTGTTCAGGATACCAGGCCTGTGAGTAGTACTGCCAGCAGCTGTGAGCCGCGCCATCACTGTACTGAGTGTCACTGTGTTCAGTATACCGGGCGTGTGAGTAGTACTGCCAGCAGCTGTGAGCCGCGCCATCACTGTACTGAGTGTCACTGTGTTCAGTATACCGGGCGTGTGAGTAGTACTGCCAGCAGCTGTGAGCCGCGCCATCACTGTACTGAGTGTCACTGTGTTCAGTATACCGGGCCTGTGAGTAGTACTGCCAGCAGCTGTGAGCCGCGCCATCACTGTACTGAGTGTCACTGTGTTCAGTATACCGGGCCTGTGAGTAGTACTGCCAGCAGCTGTGAGCCGCGCCATCACTGTACTGAGTGTCACTGTGTTCAGGATACCAGGCCTGTGAGTAGTACTGCCAGCAGCTGTGAGCCGCGCCATCACTGTACTGAGTGTCACTGTGTTCAGGATACCAGGCCTGTGAGTAGTACTGCCAGCAGCTGTGAGCCGCGCCATCACTGTACTGAGTGTCACTGTGTTCAGGATACCGGGCCTGTGAGTAGTACTGCCAGCAGCTGTGAGCCGCGCCATCACTGTACTGAGTGTCACTGTGTTCAGGATACCGGGCCTGTGAGTAGTACTGCCAGCACCTGTGAGCCGCGCCATCACTGTACTGAGTGTCACTGTGTTCAGGATACCGGGCGTGTGAGTAGTACTGCCAGCACCTGTGAGCCGCGCCATCACTGTACTGAGTGTCACTGTGTTCAGGATACCGGGCCTGTGAGTAGTACTGCCAGCACCTGTGAGCCGCGCCATCACTGTACTGAGTGTCACTGTGTTCAGGATACCGGGCCTGTGAGTAGTACTGCCAGCACCTGTGAGCCGCGCCATCACTGTACTGAGTGTCACTGTGTTCAGGATACCGGGCGTGTGAGTAGTACTGCCAGCAGCTGTGAGCCGCGCCATCACTGTACTGAGTGTCACTGTGTTCAGGATACCAGGCGTGTGAGTAGTACTGCCAGCAGCTGTGAGCCGCGCCATCACTGTACTGAGTGTCACTGTGTTCAGGATACCAGGCGTGTGAGTAGTACTGCCAGCAGCTGTGAGCCGCGCCATCACTGTACTGAGTGTCACTGTGTTCAGTATACCGGGCGTGTGAGTAGTACTGCCAGCAGCTGTGAGCCGCGCCATCACTGTACTGAGTGTCACTGTGTTCAGGATACCGGGCGTGTGAGTAGTACTGCCAGCAGCTGTGAGCCGCGCCATCACTGTACTGAGTGTCACTGTGTTCAGGATACCGGGCGTGTGAGTAGTACTGCCAGCAGCTGTGAGCCGCGCCATCAATGTACTGAGTGTCACTGTGTTCAGGATACCGGGCGTGTGAGTAGTACTGCTAGCAGCTGTGAGCCGCGCCATCACTGTACTGAGTGTCACTGTGTTCAGGATACCAGGCCTGTGAGTAGTACTGCCAGCAGCTGTGAGCCGCGCCATCACTGTACTGAGTGTCACTGTGTTCAGGATACCAGGCGTGTGAGTAGTACTGCCAGCTGCTGTGAGCCGCGCCATCACTGTACTGAGTGTCACTGTGTTCAGGATACCGGGCCTGTGAGTAGTACTGCCAGCAGCTGTGAGCCGCGCCATCACTGTTCTGAGTGTCACTGTGTTCAGGATACCGGGCGTGTGAGTAGTACTGCCAGCAGCTGTGAGCCGCGCCATCACTGTACTGAGTGTCACTGTGTTCAGGATACCAGGCCTGTGAGTAGTACTGCCAGCAGCTGTGAGCCGCGCCACCACTGTACTGAGTGTCACTGTGTTCAGGATACCGGGCGTGTGAGTAGTACTGCCAGCAGCTGTGAGCCGCGCCATCACTGTACTGAGTGTCACTGTGTTCAGGATACCGGGCGTGTGAGTAGTACTGCCAGCAGCTGTGAGCCGCGCCATCACTGTACTGAGTGTCACTGTGTTCAGGATACCAGGCCGGTGAGTAGTACTGCCAGCAGCTGTGAGCCGCGCCATCACTGTACTGAGTGTCACTGTGTTCAGGATACCGGGCGTGTGAGTAGTACTGCCAGCAGCTGTGAGCCGCGCCATCACTGTACTGAGTGTCACTGTGTTCAGGATACCGGGCGTGTGAGTAGTACTGCCAGCAGCTGTGAGCCGCGCCATCACTGTACTGAGTGTCACTGTGTTCAGGATACCAGGCGTGTGAGTAGTACTGCCAGCAGCTGTGAGCCGCGCCATCACTGTACTGAGTGTCACTGTGTTCAGGATACCGGGCCTGTGAGTAGTACTGCCAGCAGCTGTGAGCCGCGCCATCACTGTACTGAGTGTCACTGTGTTCAGGATACCAGGCCTGTGAGTAGTACTGCCAGCAGCTGTGAGCCGCGCCATCACTGTTCTGAGTGTCACTGTGTTCAGGATACCGGGCGTGTGAGTAGTACTGCCAGCAGCTGTGAGCCGCGCCATCACTGTACTGAGTGTCACTGTGTTCAGGATACCAGGCCGGTGAGTAGTACTGCCAGCAGCTGTGAGCCGCGCCATCACTGTACTGAGTGTCACTGTGTCCAGGATACCGGGCGTGTGAGTAGTACTGCCAGCAGCTGTGAGCCGCGCCATCACTGTACTGAGTGTCACTGTGTTCAGGATACCGGGCGTGTGAGTAGTACTGCCAGCAGCTGTGAGCCGCGCCATCACTGTACTGAGTGTCACTGTGTTCAGTATACCAGGCCTGTGAGTAGTACTGCCAGCAGCTGTGAGCCGCGCCATCACTGTACTGAGTGTCACTGTGTTCAGGATACCAGGCCTGTGAGTAGTACTGCCAGCAGCTGTGAGCCGCGCCATCACTGTACTGAGTGTCACTGTGTTCAGGATACCAGGCCTGTGAGTAGTACTGCCAGCAGCTGTGAGCCGCGCCATCACTGTACTGAGTGTCACTGTGTTCAGGATACCGGGCGTGTGAGTAGTACTGCCAGCAGCTGTGAGCCGCGCCATCACTGTACTGAGTGTCACTGTGTTCAGGATACCAGGCCTGTGAGTAGTACTGCCAGCAGCTGTGAGCCGCGCCATCACTGTACTGAGTGTCACTGTGTTCAGGATACCAGGCGTGTGAGTAGTACTGCCAGCAGCTGTGAGCCGCGCCATCACTGTACTGAGTGTCACTGTGTTCAGGATACCAGGCCTGTGAGTAGTACTGCCAGCAGCTGTGAGCCGCGCCATCACTGTACTGAGTGTCACTGTGTTCAGGATACCGGGCGTGTGAGTAGTACTGCCAGCAGCTGTGAGCCGCGCCATCACTGTACTGAGTGTCACTGTGTTCAGGATACCAGGCCGGTGAGTAGTACTGCCAGCAGCTGTGAGCCGCGCCATCACTGTACTGAGTGTCACTGTGTTCAGGATACCAGGCCTGTGAGTAGTACTGCCAGCAGCTGTGAGCCGCGCCATCACTGTACAGAGTGTCACTGTGTTCAGGATACCAGGCCTGTGAGTAGTACTGCCAGCAGCTGTGAGCCGCGCCATCACTGTACTGAGTGTCACTGTGTTCAGGATACCAGGCGTGTGAGTAGTACTGCCAGCAGCTGTGAGCCGCGCCATCACTGTACTGAGTGTCACTGTGTTCAGGATACCAGGCCTGTGAGTAGTACTGCTAGCAGCTGTGAGCCGCGCCATCACTGTACTGAGTGTCACTGTGTTCAGGATACCGGGCCTGTGAGTAGTACTGCCAGCAGCTGTGAGCCGCGCCATCACTGTACTGAGTGTCACTGTGTTCAGGATACCAGGCGTGTGAGTAGTACTGCTAGCAGCTGTGAGCCGCGCCATCACTGTACTGAGTGTCACTGTGTTCAGGATACCAGGCCTGTGAGTAGTACTGCCAGCAGCTGTGAGCCGCGCCATCACTGTACTGAGTGTCACTGTGTTCAGGATACCAGGCCTGTGAGTAGTACTGCCAGCAGCTGTGAGCCGCGCCATCACTGTACTGAGTGTCACTGTGTTCAGGATACCAGGCCTGTGAGTAGTACTGCCAGCAGCTGTGAGCCGCGCCATCACTGTACTGAGTGTCACTGTGTTCAGGATACCAGGCCTGTGAGTAGTACTGCCAGCAGCTGTGAGCCGCGCCATCACTGTACTGAGTGTCACTGTGTTCAGGATACCAGGCGTGTGAGTAGTACTGCTAGCAGCTGTGAGCCGCGCCATCACTGTACTGAGTGTCACTGTGTTCAGGATACCAGGCCTGTGAGTAGTACTGCCAGCAGCTGTGAGCCGCGCCATCACTGTACTGAGTGTCACTGTGTTCAGTATACCGGGCGTGTGAGTAGTACTGCCAGCAGCTGTGAGCCGCGCCATCACTGTACTGAGTGTCACTGTGTTCAGGATACCGGGCGTGTGAGTAGTACTGCCAGCAGCTGTGAGCCGCGCCATCACTGTACTGAGTGTCACTGTGTTCAGGATACCGGGCGTGTGAGTAGTACTGCCAGCAGCTGTGAGCCGCGCCATCAATGTACTGAGTGTCACTGTGTTCAGGATACCGGGCGTGTGAGTAGTACTGCTAGCAGCTGTGAGCCGCGCCATCACTGTACTGAGTGTCACTGTGTTCAGGATACCAGGCCTGTGAGTAGTACTGCCAGCAGCTGTGAGCCGCGCCATCACTGTACTGAGTGTCACTGTGTTCAGGATACCAGGCGTGTGAGTAGTACTGCCAGCTGCTGTGAGCCGCGCCATCACTGTACTGAGTGTCACTGTGTTCAGGATACCGGGCCTGTGAGTAGTACTGCCAGCAGCTGTGAGCCGCGCCATCACTGTTCTGAGTGTCACTGTGTTCAGGATACCGGGCGTGTGAGTAGTACTGCCAGCAGCTGTGAGCCGCGCCATCACTGTACTGAGTGTCACTGTGTTCAGGATACCAGGCCTGTGAGTAGTACTGCCAGCAGCTGTGAGCCGCGCCACCACTGTACTGAGTGTCACTGTGTTCAGGATACCGGGCGTGTGAGTAGTACTGCCAGCAGCTGTGAGCCGCGCCATCACTGTACTGAGTGTCACTGTGTTCAGGATACCGGGCGTGTGAGTAGTACTGCCAGCAGCTGTGAGCCGCGCCATCACTGTACTGAGTGTCACTGTGTTCAGGATACCAGGCCGGTGAGTAGTACTGCCAGCAGCTGTGAGCCGTGCCATCACTGTACAGAGTGTCACTGTGTTCAGGATACCAGGCCTGTGAGTAGTACTGCCAGCAGCTGTGAGCCGCGCCATCACTGTACTGAGTGTCACTGTGTTCAGGATACCAGGCCTGTGAGTAGTACTGCCAGCAGCTGTGAGCCGCGCCATCACTGTACTGAGTGTCACTGTGTTCAGGATACCGGGCGTGTGAGTAGTACTGCCAGCAGCTGTGAGCCGCGCCACCACTGTACTGAGTGTCACTGTGTTCAGGATACCGGGCGTGTGAGTAGTACTGCCAGCAGCTGTGAGCCGCGCCATCACTGTACTGAGTGTCACTGTGTTCAGGATACCAGGCCTGTGAGTAGTACTGCCAGCAGCTGTGAGCCGCGCCATCACTGTACTGAGTGTCACTGTGTTCAGGATACCAGGCGTGTGAGTAGTACTGCTAGCAGCTGTGAGCCGCGCCATCACTGTACTGAGTGTCACTGTGTTCAGGATACCAGGCGTGTGAGTAGTACTGCCAGCAGCTGTGAGCCGCGCCATCACTGTACTGAGTGTCACTGTGTTCAGGATACCGGGCGTGTGAGTAGTACTGCCAGCAGCTGTGAGCCGCGCCATCACTGTACTGAGTGTCACTGTGTTCAGGATACCAGGCCTGTGAGTAGTACTGCCAGCAGCTGTGAGCCGCGCCATCACTGTACTGAGTGTCACTGTGTTCAGGATACCAGGCGTGTGAGTAGTACTGCCAGCAGCTGTGAGCCGCGCCATCACTGTACTGAGTGTCACTGTGTTCAGGATACCGGGCCTGTGAGTAGTACTGCCAGCAGCTGTGAGCCGCGCCATCACTGTACTGAGTGTCACTGTGTTCAGGATACCAGGCCTGTGAGTAGTACTGCCAGCAGCTGTGAGCCGCGCCATCACTGTACTGAGTGTCACTGTGTTCAGGATACCGGGCGTGTGAGTAGTACTGCCAGCAGCTGTGAGCCGCGCCATCACTGTACTGAGTGTCACTGTGTTCAGGATACCAGGCCTGTGAGTAGTACTGCCAGCAGCTGTGAGCCGCGCCATCACTGTACTGAGTGTCACTGTGTTCAGGATACCGGGCCTGTGAGTAGTACTGCCAGCAGCTGTGAGCCGCGCCATCACTGTACTGAGTGTCACTGTGTTCAGGATACCGGGCGTGTGAGTAGTACTGCCAGCAGCTGTGAGCCGCGCCATCACTGTACTGAGTGTCACTGTGTTCAGGATACCAGGCCTGTGAGTAGTACTGCCAGCAGCTGTGAGCCGCGCCATCACTGTACTGAGTGTCACTGTGTTCAGGATACCGGGCGTGTGAGTAGTACTGCCAGCAGCTGTGAGCCGCGCCATCACTGTACTGAGTGTCACTGTGTTCAGGATACCGGGCCTGTGAGTAGTACTGCCAGCAGCTGTGAGCCGCGCCATCACTGTACTGAGTGTCACTGTGTTCAGGATACCAGGCCTGTGAGTAGTACTGCCAGCAGCTGTGAGCCGCGCCATCACTGTACTGAGTGTCACTGTGTTCAGGATACCGGGCGTGTGAGTAGTACTGCCAGCAGCTGTGAGCCGCGCCATCACTGTACTGAGTGTCACTGTGTTCAGGATACCGGGCCTGTGAGTAGTACTGCCAGCAGCTGTGAGCCGCGCCATCACTGTACTGAGTGTCACTGTGTTCAGGATACCAGGCCTGTGAGTAGTACTGCCAGCAGCTGTGAGCCGCGCCATCACTGTACTGAGTGTCACTGTGTTCAGGATACCGGGCGTGTGAGTAGTACTGCCAGCAGCTGTGAGCCGCGCCATCACTGTACTGAGTGTCACTGTGTTCAGGATACCAGGCCTGTGAGTAGTACTGCCAGCAGCTGTGAGCAGCGCCATCACTGTACTGAGTGTCACTGTGTTCAGGATACCGGGCCTGTGAGTAGTACTGCCAGCAGCTGTGAGCCGCGCCATCACTGTACTGAGTGTCACTGTGTTCAGGATACCGGGCCTGTGAGTAGTACTGCCAGCAGCTGTGAGCCGCGCCATCACTGTACTGAGTGTCACTGTGTTCAGGATACCGGGCGT
The DNA here is from genome assembly GCA_945910005.1 of Isoperla grammatica. Lineage (NCBI taxonomy): Eukaryota > Metazoa > Arthropoda > Insecta > Plecoptera > Perlodidae > Isoperla > Isoperla grammatica. The sequence continues at coordinate 25,886,260 of OX246740.1, forward strand.
GTGAGTAGTACTGCCAGCAGCTGTGAGCCGCGCCACCACTGTACTGAGTGTCACTGTGTTCAGGATACCGGGCCTGTGAGTAGTACTGCCAGCAGCTGTGAGCCGCGCCATCACTGTACTGAGTGTCACTGTGTTCAGGATACCGGGCGTGTGAGTAGTACGGCCAGCAGCTGTGAGCCGCGCCATCACTGTACTGAGTGTCACTGTGTTCAGGATACCGGGCGTGTGAGTAGTACTGCCAGCAGCTGTGAGCCGCGCCATCACTGTACTGAGTGTCACTGTGTTCAGGATACCGGGCGTGTGAGTAGTACTGCCAGCAGCTGTGAGCCGCGCCATCACTGTACTGAGTGTCACTGTGTTCAGGATACCAGGCGTGTGAGTAGTACTGCCAGCAGCTGTGAGCCGCGCCATCACTGTACTGAGTGTCACTGTGTTCAGGATACCAGGCCTGTGAGTAGTACTGCCAGCAGCTGTGAGCCGCGCCATCACTGTACTGAGTGTCACTGTGTTCAGGATACCAGGCCTGTGAGTAGTACTGCCAGCAGCTGTGAGCCGCCCCATCACTGTACTGAGTGTCACTGTGTTCAGGATACCGGGCCTGTGAGTAGTACTGCCAGCAGCTGTGAGCCGCGCCATCACTGTACTGAGTGTCACTGTGTTCAGGATACCAGGCGTGTGAGTAGTACTGCCAGCAGCTGTGAGCCGCGCCATCACTGTACTGAGTGTCACTGTGTTCAGGATACCAGGCGTGTGAGTAGTACTGCCAGCAGCTGTGAGCCGCGCCATCACTGTACTGAGTGTCACTGTGTTCAGGATACCAGGCGTGTGAGTAGTACTGCCAGCAGCTGTGAGCCGCGCCAGCACTGTACTGAGTGTCACTGTGTTCAGGATACCGGGCGTGTGAGTAGTACTGCCAGCAGCTGTGAGCCGCGCCATCACTGTACTGAGTGTCACTGTGTTCAGGATACCAGGCCTGTGAGTAGTACTGCCAGCAGCTGTGAGCCGCGCCATCACTGTACTGAGTGTCACTGTGTTCAGGATACCAGGCCTGTGAGTAGTACTGCCAGCAGCTGTGAGCCGCGCCATCACTGTACTGAGTGTCACTGTGTTCAGGATACCGGGCCTGTGAGTAGTACTGCCAGCAGCTGTGAGCCGCGCCATCACTGTACTGAGTGTCACTGTGTTCAGGATACCGGGCGTGTGAGTAGTACTGCCAGCAGCTGTGAGCCGCGCCATCACTGTACTGAGTGTCACTGTGTTCAGGATACCAGGCCTGTGAGTAGTACTGCCAGCAGCTGTGAGCCGCGCCATCACTGTACTGAGTGTCACTGTGTTCAGGATACCGGGCGTGTGAGTAGTACTGCCAGCAGCTGTGAGCCGCGCCATCACTGTACTGAGTGTCACTGTGTTCAGGATACCGGGCCTGTGAGTAGTACTGCCAGCAGCTGTGAGCCGCGCCATCACTGTACTGAGTGTCACTGTGTTCAGGATACCGGGCCTGTGAGTAGTACTGCCAGCAGCTGTGAGCCGCGCCATCACTGTACTGAGTGTCACTGTGTTCAGGATACCGGGCCTGTGAGTAGTACTGCCAGCAGCTGTGAGCCGCGCCATCACTGTACTGAGTGTCACTGTGTTCAGGATACCAGGCCTGTGAGTAGTACTGCCAGCAGCTGTGAGCCGCGCCATCACTGTACTGAGTGTCACTGTGTTCAGGATACCAGGCCTGTGAGTAGTACTGCCAGCAGCTGTGAGCCGCGCCATCACTGTACTGAGTGTCACTGTGTTCAGGATACCGGGCGTGTGAGTAGTACTGCCAGCAGCTGTGAGCCGCGCCATCACTGTACTGAGTGTCACTGTGTTCAGGATACCAGGCCTGTGGGTAGTACTGCCAGCAGCTGTGAGCCGCGCCATCACTGTACTGAGTGTCACTGTGTTCAGGATACCGGGCGTGTGAGTAGTACTGCCAGCAGCTGTGAGCCGCGCCATCACTGTACTGAGTGTCACTGTGTTCAGGATACCAGGCCTGTGAGTAGTACTGCCAGCAGCTGTGAGCCGCGCCATCACTGTACTGAGTGTCACTGTGTTCAGGATACCGGGCGTGTGAGTAGTACTGCCAGCAGCTGTGAGCCGCGCCATCACTGTACTGAGTGTCACTGTGTTCAGGATACCGGGCCTGTGAGTAGTACTGCCAGCAGCTGTGAGCCGCGCCATCACTGTACTGAGTGTCACTGTGTTCAGGATACCGGGCCTGTGAGTAGTACTGCCAGCAGCTGTGAGCCGCGCCATCACTGTACTGAGTGTCACTGTGTTCAGGATACCAGGCCTGTGAGTAGTACTGCCAGCAGCTGTGAGCCGCGCCATCACTGTACTGAGTGTCACTGTGTTCAGGATACCAGGCCTGTGGGTAGTACTGCCAGCAGCTGTGAGCCGCCCCATCACTGTACTGAGTGTCACTGTGTTCAGGATACCAGGCCTGTGGGTAGTACTGCCAGCAGCTGTGAGCCGCGCCATCACTGTACTGAGTGTCACTGTGTTCAGGATACCAGGCCTGTGGGTAGTACTGCCAGCAGCTGTGAGCCGTGCCATCACTGTACTGAGTGTCACTGTGTTCAGGATACCGGGTGTGTGAGTAGTACTGCCAGCAGCTGTGAGCCGCGCCATCACTGTACTGAGTGTCACTGTGTTCAGGATACCAGGCCTGTGGGTAGTACTGCCAGCAGCTGTGAGCCGCGCCATCACTGTACTGAGTGTCACTGTGTTCAGGATACCGGGTGTGTGAGTAGTACTGCCAGCAGCTGTGAGCCGCGCCATCACTGTACTGAGTGTCACTGTGTTCAGGATACCAGGCCTGTGAGTAGTACTGCCAGCAGCTGTGAGCCGCGCCATCACTGTACTGAGTGTCACTGTGTTCAGGATACCAGGCCTGTGGGTAGTACTGCCAGCAGCTGTGAGCCGCGCCATCACTGTACTGAGTGTCACTGTGTTCAGGATACCAGGCGTGTGAGTAGTACTGCCAGCAGCTGTGAGCCGCGCCATCACTGTACTGAGTGTCACTGTGTTCAGGATACCGGGCGTGTGAGTAGTACTGCCAGCAGCTGTGAGCCGCGCCATCACTGTACTGAGTGTCACTGTGTTCAGGATACCAGGCCTGTGGGTAGTACTGCCAGCAGCTGTGAGCCGCCCCATCACTGTACTGAGTGTCACTGTGTTCAGGATACCAGGCCTGTGAGTAGTACTGCCAGCAGCTGTGAGCCGCGCCATCACTGTACTGAGTGTCACTGTGTTCAGGATACCAGGCCTGTGAGTAGTACTGCCAGCAGCTGTGAGCCGCGCCATCACTGTACTGAGTGTCACTGTGTTCAGGATACCGGGCGTGTGAGTAGTACTGCCAGCAGCTGTGAGCCGCGCCATCACTGTACTGAGTGTCACTGTGTTCAGGATACCGGGCCTGTGAGTAGTACTGCCAGCAGCTGTGAGCCGCGCCATCACTGTACTGAGTGTCACTGTGTTCAGGATACCAGGCGTGTGAGTAGTACTGCTAGCAGCAGTGAGCCGCGCCATCACTGTACTGAGTGTCACTGTGTTCAGGATACCGGGCCTGTGAGTAGTACTGCCAGCAGCTGTGAGCCGCGCCATCACTGTACTGAGTGTCACTGTGTTCAGGATACCGGGCCTGTGAGTAGTACTGCCAGCAGCTGTGAGCCGCGCCATCACTGTACTGAGTGTCACTGTGTTCAGGATACCGGGCGTGTGAGTAGTACTGCCAGCAGCTGTGAGCCGCGCCATCACTGTACTGAGTGTCACTGTGTTCAGGATACCAGGCCTGTGAGTAGTACTGCCAGCAGCTGTGAGCCGCGCCATCACTGTACTGAGTGTCACTGTGTTCAGGATACCAGGCCTGTGAGTAGTACTGCCAGCAGCTGTGAGCCGCGCCATCACTGTACTGAGTGTCACTGTGTTCAGGATACCAGGCCTGTGAGTAGTACTGCCAGCAGCTGTGAGCCGCGCCATCACTGTACTGAGTGTCACTGTGTTCAGGATACCAGGCCTGTGAGTAGTACTGTCAGCAGCTGTGAGCCGCGCCATCACTGTACTGAGTGTCACTGTGTTCAGGATACCAGGCCTGTGAGTAGTACTGCCAGCAGCTGTGAGCCGCGCCATCACTGTACTGAGTGTCACTGTGTTCAGGATACCAGGCCTGTGAGTAGTACTGCCAGCAGCTGTGAGCCGCGCCATCACTGTACTGAGTGTCACTGTGTTCAGGATACCGGGCGTGTGAGTAGTACTGCCAGCAGCTGTGAGCCGCGCCATCACTGTACTGAGTGTCACTGTGTTCAGGATACCAGGCGTGTGAGTAGTACTGCCAGCAGCTGTGAGCCGCGCCATCACTGTACTGAGTGTCACTGTGTTCAGGATACCAGGCGTGTGAGTAGTACTGCCAGCAGCTGTGAGCCGCGCCATCACTGTACTGAGTGTCACTGTGTTCAGGATACCAGGCCTGTGAGTAGTACTGCCAGCAGCTGTGAGCCGCGCCATCACTGTACTGAGTGTCACTGTGTTCAGGATACCGGGTGTGTGAGTAGTACTGCCAGCAGCTGTGAGCCGCGCCATCACTGTACTGAGTGTCACTGTGTTCAGGATACCAGGCCTGTGAGTAGTACTGCCAGCAGCTGTGAGCCGCGCCATCACTGTACTGAGTGTCACTGTGTTCAGGATACCGGGCCTGTGAGTAGTACTGCCAGCAGCTGTGAGCCGCGCCATCACTGTACTGAGTGTCACTGTGTTCAGGATACCGGGCCTGTGAGTAGTACTGCCAGCAGCTGTGAGCCGCGCCATCACTGTACTGAGTGTCACTGTGTTCAGGATACCAGGCCTGTGAGTAGTACTGCCAGCAGCTGTGAGCCGCGCCATCACTGTACTGAGTGTCACTGTGTTCAGGATACCGGGCGTGTGAGTAGTACTGCCAGCAGCTGTGAGCCGCGCCATCACTGTACTGAGTGTCACTGTGTTCATGATACCGGGCGTGTGAGTAGTACTGCCAGCAGCTGTGAGCCGCGCCATCACTGTACTGAGTGTCACTGTGTTCAGGATACCGGGCGTGTGAGTAGTACTGCCAGCAGCTGTGAGCCGCGCCATCACTGTACTGAGTGTCACTGTGTTCAGGATACCGGGCGTGTGAGTAGTACTGCCAGCAGCTGTGAGCCGCGCCATCACTGTACTGAGTGTCACTGTGTTCAGGATACCGGGCGTGTGAGTAGTACTGCCAGCAGCTGTGAGCCGCGCCATCACTGTACTGAGTGTCACTGTGTTCAGGATACCAGGCCTGTGAGTAGTACTGCCAGCAGCTGTGAGCCGCGCCATCACTGTACTGAGTGTCACTGTGTTCAGGATACCAGGCCTGTGAGTAGTACTGCCAGCAGCTGTGAGCCGCGCCATCACTGTACTGAGTGTCACTGTGTTCAGGATACCAGGCCTGTGAGTAGTACTGCCAGCAGCTGTGAGCCGCGCCATCACTGTACTGAGTGTCCCTGTGTTCAGGATACCGGGCGTGTGAGTAGTACTGCCAGCAGCTGTGAGCCGCGCCATCACTGTACTGAGTGTCACTGTGTTCAGGATACCGGGCGTGTGAGTAGTACTGCCAGCAGCTGTGAGCCGCGCCATCACTGTACTGAGTGTCACTGTGTTCAGGATACCAGGCCTGTGAGTAGTACTGCCAGCAGCTGTGAGCCGCGCCATCACTGTACTGAGTGTCACTGTGTTCAGGATACCAGGCCTGTGAGTAGTACTGCCAGCAGCTGTGAGCCGCGCCATCACTGTACTGAGTGTCACTGTGTTCAGGATACCGGGCGTGTGAGTAGTACTGCCAGCAGCTGTGAGCCGCGCCATCACTGTACTGAGTGTCACTGTGTTCAGGATACCGGGCGTGAGAGTAGTACTGCCAGCAGCTGTGAGCCGCGCCATCACTGTACTGAGTGTCACTGTGTTCAGGATACCAGGCCTGTGAGTAGTACTGCCAGCAGCTGTGAGCCGCGCCATCACTGTACTGAGTGTCACTGTGTTCAGGATACCGGGCGTGTGAGTAGTACTGCCAGCAGCTGTGAGCCGCGCCATCACTGTACTGAGTGTCACTGTGTTCAGGATACCGGGCGTGTGAGTAGTACTGCCAGCAGCTGTGAGCCGCGCCATCACTGTACTGAGTGTCACTGTGTTCAGGATACCAGGCCTGTGAGTAGTACTGCCAGCAGCTGTGAGCCGCGCCATCACTGTACTGAGTGTCACTGTGTTCAGGATACCAGGCCGGTGAGTAGTACTGCCAGCAGCTGTGAGCCGCGCCATCACTGTACTGAGTGTCACTGTGTTCAGGATACCAGGCCTGTGAGTAGTACTGCCAGCAGCTGTGAGCCGCGCCATCACTGTACTGAGTGTCACTGTGTTCAGGATACCGGGCGTGTGAGTAGTACTGCCAGCAGCTGTGAGCCGCGCCATCACTGTACTGAGTGTCACTGTGTTCAGGATACCGGGCCTGTGAGTAGTACTGCCAGCAGCTGTGAGCCGCGCCATCACTGTACTGAGTGTCACTGTGTTCAGGATACCGGGCCTGTGAGTAGTACTGCCAGCAGCTGTGAGCCGCGCCATCACTGTACTGAGTGTCACTGTGTTCAGGATACCAGGCCTGTGAGTAGTACTGCCAGCAGCTGTGAGCCGCGCCATCACTGTACTGAGTGTCACTGTGTTCAGGATACCAGGCCTGTGAGTAGTACTGCCAGCAGCTGTGAGCCGCGCCATCACTGTACTGAGTGTCACTGTGTTCAGGATACCGGGCGTGTGAGTAGTACTGCCAGCAGCTGTGAGCCGCGCCATCACTGTACTGAGTGTCACTGTGTTCAGGATACCAGGCCTGTGAGTAGTACTGCCAGCAGCTGTGAGCCGCGCCATCACTGTACTGAGTGTCACTGTGTTCAGGATACCAGGCCTGTGAGTAGTACTGCCAGCAGCTGTGAGCCGCGCCATCACTGTACTGAGTGTCACTGTGTTCAGGATACCGGGCGTGTGAGTAGTACTGCCAGCAGCTGTGAGCCGCGCCATCACTGTACTGAGTGTCACTGTGTTCAGGATACCAGGCCTGTGAGTAGTACTGCCAGCAGCTGTGAGCCGCGCCATCACTGTACTGAGTGTCACTGTGTTCAGGATACCAGGCCTGTGAGTAGTACTGCCAGCAGCTGTGAGCCGCGCCATCACTGTACTGAGTGTCACTGTGTTCAGGATACCGGGCGTGTGAGTAGTACTGCCAGCAGCTGTGAGCCGCGCCATCACTGTACTGAGTGTCACTGTGTTCAGGATACCAGGCGTGTGAGTAGTACTGCCAGCAGCTGTGAGCCGCGCCATCACTGTACTGAGTGTCACTGTGTTCAGGATACCGGGCGTGTGAGTAGTACTGCCAGCACCTGTGAGCCGCGCCATCACTGTACTGAGTGTCACTGTGTTCAGGATACCAGGCGTGTGAGTAGTACTGCCAGCAGCTGTGAGCCGCGCCATCACTGTACTGAGTGTCACTGTGTTCAGGATACCGGGCGTGTGAGTAGTACTGCCAGCAGCTGTGAGCCGCGCCATCACTGTACTGAGTGTCACTGTGTTCAGGATACCGGGCGTGTGAGTAGTACTGCCAGCACCTGTGAGCCGCGCCATCACTGTACTGAGTGTCAGTGTGTTCAGGATACCAGGCCTGTGAGTAGTACTGCCAGCAGCTGTGAGCCGCGCCATCACTGTACTGAGTGTCACTGTGTTCAGGATACCGGGCGTGTGAGTAGTACTGCCAGCAGCTGTGAGCCGCGCCATCACTGTACTGAGTGTCACTGTGTTCAGGATACCGGGTGTGTGAGTAGTACTGCCAGCAGCTGTGAGCCGCGCCATCACTGTACTGAGTGTCACTGTGTTCAGGATACCGGGCGTGTGAGTAGTACTGCCAGCACCTGTGAGCCGCGCCATCACTGTACTGAGTGTCACTGTGTTCAGGATACCGGGCGTGTGAGTAGTACTGCCAGCAGCTGTGAGCCGCGCCATCACTGTACTGAGTGTCACTGTGTTCAGGATACCGGGCGTGTGAGTAGTACTGCCAGCAGCTGTGAGCCGCGCCATCACTGTACTGAGTGTCACTGTGTTCAGGATACCGGGCGTGTGAGTAGTACTGCCAGCAGCTGTGAGCCGCGCCATCACTGTACTGAGTGTCACTGTGTTCAGGATACCAGGCGTGTGAGTAGTACTGCCAGCAGCTGTGAGCCGCGCCATCACTGTACTGAGTGTCACTGTGTTCAGGATACCGGGCGTGTGAGTAGTACTGCCAGCACCTGTGAGCCGCGCCATCACTGTACTGAGTGTCACTGTGTTCAGGATACCGGGCGTGTGAGTAGTACTGCCAGCAGCTGTGAGCCGCGCCATCACTGTACTGAGTGTCACTGTGTTCAGGATACCAGGCGTGTGAGTAGTACTGCCAGCAGCTGTGAGCCGCGCCATCACTGTACTGAGTGTCACTGTGTTCAGGATACCAGGCCTGTGAGTAGTACTGCCAGCAGCTGTGAGCCGCGCCATCACTGTACTGAGTGTCACTGTGTTCAGGATACCGGGCCTGTGAGTAGTACTGCCAGCAGCTGTGAGCCGCGCCATCACTGTACTGAGTGTCACTGTGTTCAGGATACCAGGCCTGTGAGTAGTACTGCCAGCAGCTGTGAGCCGCGCCATCACTGTACTGAGTGTCACTGTGTTCAGGATACCAGGCGTGTGAGTAGTACTGCCAGCAGCTGTGAGCCGCGCCATCACTGTACTGAGTGTCACTGTGTTCAGGATACCAGGCCTGTGAGTAGTACTGCCAGCAGCTGTGAGCCGCGCCATCACTGTACTGAGTGTCACTGTGTTCAGGATACCAGGCCTGTGAGTAGTACTGCCAGCAGCTGTGAGCCGCGCCATCACTGTACTGAGTGTCACTGTGTTCAGGATACCAGGCGTGTGAGTAGTACTGCCAGCAGCTGTGAGCCGCGCCATCACTGTACTGAGTGTCACTGTGTTCAGGATACCGGGCGTGTGAGTAGTACTGCCAGCACCTGTGAGCCGCGCCATCACTGTACTGAGTGTCACTGTGTTCAGGATACCAGGCGTGTGAGTAGTACTGCCAGCAGCTGTGAGCCGCGCCATCACTGTACTGAGTGTCACTGTGTTCAGGATACCAGGCCTGTGAGTAGTACTGCCAGCAGCTGTGAGCCGCGCCATCACTGTACTGAGTGTCACTGTGTTCAGGATACCAGGCCTGTGAGTAGTACTGCCAGCAGCTGTGAGCCGCGCCATCACTGTACTGAGTGTCACTGTGTTCAGGATACCAGGCGTGTGAGTAGTACTGCTAGAGGCTGTGAGCCGCGCCATCACTGTACTGAGTGTCACTGTGTTCAGGATACCGGGCGTGTGAGTAGTACTGCCAGCAGCTGTGAGCCGCGCCATCACTGTACTGAGTGTCACTGTGTTCAGGATACCAGGCGTGTGAGTAGTACTGCCAGCAGCTGTGAGCCGCGCCATCACTGTACTGAGTGTCACTGTGTTCAGGATACCAGGCCTGTGAGTAGTACTGCCAGCAGCTGTGAGCCGCGCCACCACTGTACTGAGTGTCACTGTGTTCAGGATACCAGGCGTGTGAGTAGTACTGCCAGCAGCTGTGAGCCGCGCCATCACTGTACTGAGTGTCACTGTGTTCAGGATACCAGGCGTGTGAGTAGTACTGCTAGAGGCTGTGAGCCGCGCCATCACTGTACTGAGTGTCACTGTGTTCAGGATACCGGGCGTGTGAGTAGTACTGCCAGCAGCTGTGAGCCGCGCCATCACTGTACTGAGTGTCACTGTGTTCAGGATACCAGGCCTGTGAGTAGTACTGCCAGCAGCTGTGAGCCGCGCCATCACTGTACTGAGTGTCACTGTGTTCAGGATACCAGGCCTGTGAGTAGTACTGCCAGCAGCTGTGAGCCGCGCCATCACTGTACTGAGTGTCACTGTGTTCAGGATACCGGGCGTGTGAGTAGTACTGCCAGCAGCTGTGAGCCGCGCCATCACTGTACTGAGTGTCACTGTGTTCAGGATACCAGGCCTGTGAGTAGTACTGCCAGCAGCTGTGAGCCGCGCCATCACTGTACTGAGTGTCACTGTGTTCAGGATACCGGGCGTGTGAGTAGTACTGCCAGCAGCTGTGAGCCGCGCCATCACTGTACTGAGTGTCACTGTGTTCAGGATACCAGGCCTGTGAGTAGTACTGCCAGCAGCTGTGAGCCGCGCCATCACTGTACTGAGTGTCACTGTGTTCAGGATACCAGGCCTGTGAGTAGTACTGCCAGCAGCTGTGAGCCGCGCCATCACTGTACTGAGTGTCACTGTGTTCAGGATACCGGGCGTGTGAGTAGTACTGCCAGCAGCTGTGAGCCGCGCCATCACTGTACTGAGTGTCACTGTGTTCAGGATACCAGGCCTGTGAGTAGTACTGCCAGCAGCTGTGAGCCGCGCCATCACTGTACTGAGTGTCACTGTGTTCAGGATACCGGGCGTGTGAGTAGTACTGCCAGCAGCTGTGAGCCGCGCCATCACTGTACTGAGTGTCACTGTGTTCAGGATACCGGGCGTGTGAGTAGTACTGCCAGCAGCTGTGAGCCGCGCCATCACTGTACTGAGTGTCACTGTGTTCAGGATACCGGGCGTGTGAGTAGTACTGCCAGCAGCTGTGAGCCGCGCCATCACTGTACTGAGTGTCACTGTGTTCAGGATACCGGGCGTGTGAGTAGTACTGCCAGCAGCTGTGAGCCGCGCCATCACTGTACTGAGTGTCACTGTGTTCAGGATACCAGGCCTGTGAGTAGTACTGCCAGCAGCTGTGAGCCGCGCCATCACTGTACTGAGTGTCACTGTGTTCAGGATACCAGGCCTGTGAGTAGTACTGCCAGCAGCTGTGAGCCGCGCCATCACTGTACTGAGTGTCACTGTGTTCAGGATACCGGGCGTGTGAGTAGTACTGCCAGCAGCTGTGAGCCGCGCCATCACTGTACTGAGTGTCACTGTGTTCAGGATACCGGGCGTGTGAGTAGTACTGCCAGCAGCTGTGAGCCGCGCCATCACTGTACTGAGTGCCACTGTGTTCAGGATACCAGGCCTGTGAGTAGTACTGCCAGCAGCTGTGAGCCGCGCCATCACTGTACTGAGTGTCACTGTGTTCAGGATACCAGGCCTGTGAGTAGTACTGCCAGCAGCTGTGAGCCGCGCCATCACTGTACTGAGTGTCACTGTGTTCAGGATACCGGGCGTGTGAGTAGTACTGCTAGCAGCTGTGAGCCGCGCCATCACTGTACTGAGTGTCACTGTGTTCAGTATACCGGGCGTGTGAGTAGTACTGCCAGCAGCTGTGAGCCGCGCCATCACTGTACTGAGTGTCACTGTGTTCAGGATACCAGGCGTGTGAGTAGTACTGCCAGCAGCTGTGAGCCGCGCCATCACTGTACTGAGTGTCACTGTGTTCAGGATACCGGGCGTGTGAGTAGTACTGCCAGCAGCTGTGAGCCGCGCCATCACTGTACTGAGTGTCACTGTGTTCAGGATACCAGGCCTGTGAGTAGACCTGCCAGCAGCTGTGAGCCGCGCCATCACTGTACTGAGTGTCACTGTGTTCAGGATACCGGGCGTGTGAGTAGTACTGCCAGCAGCTGTGAGCCGCGCCACCACTGTACTGAGTGTCACTGTGTTCAGGATACCGGGCCTGTGAGTAGTACTGCCAGCAGCTGTGAGCCGCGCCATCACTGTACTGAGTGTCACTGTGTTCAGGATACCAGGCCTGTGAGTAGTACTGCCAGCAGCTGTGAGCCGCGCCATCACTGTACTGAGTGTCACTGTGTTCAGGATACCAGGCGTGTGAGTAGTACTGCCAGCAGCTGTGAGCCGCGCCATCACTGTACTGAGTGTCACTGTGTTCAGGATACCAGGCCTGTGAGTAGTACTGCCAGCAGCTGTGTGCCGCGCCATCACTGTACTGAGTGTCACTGTGTTCAGGATACCGGGCCTGTGAGTAGTACTGCCAGCAGCTGTGAGCCGCGCCATCACTGTACTGAGTGTCACTGTGTTCAGGATACCAGGCCTGTGAGTAGTACTGCCAGCAGCTGTGAGCCGCGCCATCACTGTACTGAGTGTCACTGTGTTCAGGATACCGGGCGTGTGAGTAGTACTGCCAGCAGCTGTGTGCCGCGCCATCACTGTACTGAGTGTCACTGTGTTCAGGATACCGGGCCTGTGAGTAGTACTGCCAGCAGCTGTGAGCCGCGCCATCACTGTACTGAGTGTCACTGTGTTCAGGATACCGGGCGTGTGAGTAGTACTGCCAGCAGCTGTGAGCCGCGCCATCACTGTACTGAGTGTCACTGTGTTCAGGATACCGGGCCTGTGAGTAGTACTGCCAGCAGCTGTGAGCCGCGCCATCACTGTACTGAGTGTCACTGTGTTCAGGATACCGGGCGTGTGAGTAGTACTGCCAGCAGCTGTGAGCCGCGCCATCACTGTACTGAGTGTCACTGTGTTCAGGATACCGGGCGTGTGAGTAGTACTGCCAGCAGCTGTGAGCCGCGCCATCACTGTACTGAGTGTCACTGTGTTCAGGATACCGGGCCTGTGAGTAGTACTGCCAGCAGCTGTGAGCCGCGCCATCACTGTACTGAGTGTCACTGTGTTCAGGATACCGGGCCTGTGAGTAGTACTGCCAGCAGCTGTGAGCCGCGCCATCACTGTACTGAGTGTCACTGTGTTCAGGATACCGGGCGTGTGAGTAGTACTGTCAGCAGCTGTGAGCCGCGCCATCACTGTACTGAGTGTCACTGTGTTCAGGATACCAGGCGTGTGAGTAGTACTGTCAGCAGCTGTGAGCCGCGCCATCACTGTACTGAGTGTCACTGTGTTCAGGATACCAGGCGTGTGAGTAGTACTGCCAGCAGCTGTGAGCCGCGCCATCACTGTACTGAGTGTCACTGTGTTCAGGATACCAGGCGTGTGAGTAGTACTGCCAGCAGCTGTGAGCCGCGCCATCACTGTACTGAGTGTCACTGTGTTCAGGATACCGGGCGTGTGAGTAGTACTGCCAGCAGCTGTGAGCCGCGCCATCACTGTACTGAGTGTCACTGTGTTCAGGATACCGGGCGTGTGAGTAGTACTGCCAGCAGCTGTGAGCCGCGCCATCACTGTACTGAGTGTCACTGTGTTCAGGATACCGGGCGTGTGAGTAGTACTGTCAGCAGCTGTGAGCCGCGCCATCACTGTACTGAGTGTCACTGTGTTCAGGATACCAGGCGTGTGAGTAGTACTGTCAGCAGCTGTGAGCCGCGCCATCACTGTACTGAGTGTCACTGTGTTCAGGATACCGGGCGTGTGAGTAGTACTGCCAGCAGCTGTGAGCCGCGCCATCACTGTACTGAGTGTCACTGTGTTCAGGATACCGGGCGTGTGAGTAGTACTGTCAGCAGCTGTGAGCCGCGCCATCACTGTACTGAGTGTCACTGTGTTCAGGATACCGGGCGTGTGAGTAGTACTGCTAGCAGCTGTGAGCCGCGCCATCACTGTACTGAGTGTCACTGTGTTCAGGATACCAGGCGTGTGAGTAGTACTGCCAGCAGTTGTGAGCCGCGCCATCACTGTACTGAGTGTCACTGTGTTCAGAATACCGGGCCTGTGAGTAGTACTGCCAGCAGCTGTGAGCCGCGCCATCACTGTACTGAGTGTCACTGTGTTCAGGATACCAGGCGTGTGAGTAGTACTGTCAGCAGTTGTGAGCCACGCCATCACTGTACTGAGTGTCACTGTGTTCAGGATACCAGGCGTGTGAGTAGTACTGCCAGCAGTTGTGAGCCGCGCCATCACTGTACTGAGTGTCACTGTGTTCAGGATACCAGGCGTGTGAGTAGTACTGCCAGCAGTTGTGAGCCGCGCCATCACTGTACTGAGTGTCACTGTGTTCAGGATACCGGGCGTGTGAGTAGTACTGCTAGCAGCTGTGAGCCGCGCCATCACTGTACTGAGTGTCACTGTGTTCAGGATACCGGGCGTGTGAGTAGTACTGCCAGCAGCTGTGAGCCGCGCCATCACTGTACTGAGTGTCACTGTGTTCAGGATACCAGGCGTGTGAGTAGTACTGTCAGCAGTTGTGAGCCACGCCATCACTGTACTGAGTGTCACTGTGTTCAGGATACCAGGCGTGTGAGTAGTACTGCCAGCAGCTGTGAGCCGCGCCATCACTGTACTGAGTGTCACTGTGTTCAGGATACCAGGCCTGTGAGTAGTACTGCCAGCAGCTGTGAGCCGCGCCATCACTGTACTGAGTGTCACTGTGTTCAGGATACCGGGCGTGTAAGTAGTACTGCCAGCAGCTGTGAGCCGCGCCATCACTGTACTGAGTGTCACTGTGTTCAGGATACCGGGCGTGTGAGTAGTACTGCCAGCAGCTGTGAGCCGCGCCATCACTGTACTGAGTGTCACTGTGTTCAGTATACCAGGCCTGTGAGTAGTACTGCCAGCAGCTGTGAGCCGCGCCATCACTGTACTGAGTGTCACTGTGTTCAGTATACCGGGCCTGTGAGTAGTACTGCCAGCAGCTGTGAGCCGCGCCATCACTGTACTGAGTGTCACTGTGTTCAGGATACCAGGCCTGTGAGTAGTACTGCCAGCAGCTGTGAGCCGCGCCATCACTGTACTGAGTGTCACTGTGTTCAGGATACCAGGCCTGTGAGTAGTACTGCCAGCAGCTGTGAGCCGCGCCATCACTGTACTGAGTGTCACTGTGTTCAGGATACCAGGCCTGTGAGTAGTACTGCCAGCAGCTGTGAGCCGCGCCATCACTGTACTGAGTGTCACTGTGTTCAGGATACCAGGCCTGTGAGTAGTACTGCCAGCAGCTGTGAGCCGCGCCATCACTGTACTGAGTGTCACTGTGTTCAGGATACCGGGCGTGTGAGTAGTACTGCTAGCAGCTGTGAGCCGCGCCATCACTGTACTGAGTGTCACTGTGTTCAGGATACCGGGCGTGTGAGTAGTACTGCCAGCAGCTGTGAGCCGCGCCATCACTGTACTGAGTGTCACTGTGTTCAGGATACCAGGCCTGTGAGTAGTACTGCCAGCAGCTGTGAGCCACGCCATCACTGTACTGAGTGTCACTGTGTTCAGGATACCGGGCGTGTGAGTAGTACTGCCAGCAGCTGTGAGCCGCGCCATCACTGTACTGAGTGTCACTGTGTTCAGGATACCAGGCGTGTAAGTAGTACTGCCAGCAGCTGTGAGCCGCGCCATCACTGTACTGAGTGTCACTGTGTTCAGGATACCGGGCGAGTGAGTAGTACTGTCAGCAGCTGTGAGCCGCGCCATCACTGTACTGAGTGTCACTGTGTTCAGGATACCGGGCGTGTGAGTAGTACTGCCAGCAGCTGTGAGCCGCGCCATCACTGTACTGAGTGTCACTGTGTTCAGGATACCAGGCGTGTGAGTAGTACTGCCAGCAGCTGTGAGCCGCGCCATCACTGTACTGAGTGTCACTGTGTTCAGGATACCAGGCGTGTGAGTAGTACTGTCAGCAGTTGTGAGCCACGCCATCACTGTACTGAGTGTCACTGTGTTCAGGATACCAGGCGTGTGAGTAGTACTGCCAGCAGCTGTGAGCCGCGCCATCACTGTACTGAGTGTCACTGTGTTCAGGATACCAGGCCTGTGAGTAGTACTGCCAGCAGCTGTGAGCCGCGCCATCACTGTACTGAGTGTCACTGTGTTCAGGATACCGGGCGTGTAAGTAGTACTGCCAGCAGCTGTGAGCCGCGCCATCACTGTACTGAGTGTCACTGTGTTCAGGATACCGGGCGTGTGAGTAGTACTGCCAGCAGCTGTGAGCCGCGCCATCACTGTACTGAGTGTCACTGTGTTCAGTATACCAGGCCTGTGAGTAGTACTGCCAGCAGCTGTGAGCCGCGCCATCACTGTACTGAGTGTCACTGTGTTCAGTATACCGGGCCTGTGAGTAGTACTGTCAGCAGCTGTGAGCCGCGCCATCACTGTACTGAGTGTCACTGTGTTCAGGATACCGGGCGAGTGAGTAGTACTGTCAGCAGCTGTGAGCCGCGCCATCACTGTACTGAGTGTCACTGTGTTCAGGATACCGGGCGTGTGAGTAGTACTGCCAGCAGCTGTGAGCCGCGCCATCACTGTACTGAGTGTCACTGTGTTCAGGATACCAGGCGTGTGAGTAGTACTGCCAGCAGCTGTGAGCCGCGCCATCACTGTACTGAGTGTCACTGTGTTCAGGATACCAGGCGTGTGAGTAGTACTGTCAGCAGTTGTGAGCCACGCCATCACTGTACTGAGTGTCACTGTGTTCAGGATACCAGGCGTGTGAGTAGTACTGCCAGCAGCTGTGAGCCGCGCCATCACTGTACTGAGTGTCACTGTGTTCAGGATACCAGGCCTGTGAGTAGTACTGCCAGCAGCTGTGAGCCGCGCCATCACTGTACTGAGTGTCACTGTGTTCAGGATACCGGGCGTGTAAGTAGTACTGCCAGCAGCTGTGAGCCGCGCCATCACTGTACTGAGTGTCACTGTGTTCAGGATACCGGGCGTGTGAGTAGTACTGCCAGCAGCTGTGAGCCGCGCCATCACTGTACTGAGTGTCACTGTGTTCAGTATACCAGGCCTGTGAGTAGTACTGCCAGCAGCTGTGAGCCGCGCCATCACTGTACTGAGTGTCACTGTGTTCAGTATACCGGGCCTGTGAGTAGTACTGCCAGCAGCTGTGAGCCGCGCCATCACTGTACTGAGTGTCACTGTGTTCAGGATACCAGGCCTGTGAGTAGTACTGCCAGCAGCTGTGAGCCGCGCCATCACTGTACTGAGTGTCACTGTGTTCAGGATACCAGGCCTGTGAGTAGTACTGCCAGCAGCTGTGAGCCGCGCCATCACTGTACTGAGTGTCACTGTGTTCAGGATACCAGGCCTGTGAGTAGTACTGCCAGCAGCTGTGAGCCGCGCCATCACTGTACTGAGTGTCACTGTGTTCAGGATACCAGGCCTGTGAGTAGTACTGCCAGCAGCTGTGAGCCGCGCCATCACTGTACTGAGTGTCACTGTGTTCAGGATACCGGGCGTGTGAGTAGTACTGCTAGCAGCTGTGAGCCGCGCCATCACTGTACTGAGTGTCACTGTGTTCAGGATACCGGGCGTGTGAGTAGTACTGCCAGCAGCTGTGAGCCGCGCCATCACTGTACTGAGTGTCACTGTGTTCAGGATACCAGGCCTGTGAGTAGTACTGCCAGCAGCTGTGAGCCACGCCATCACTGTACTGAGTGTCACTGTGTTCAGGATACCGGGCGTGTGAGTAGTACTGCCAGCAGCTGTGAGCCGCGCCATCACTGTACTGAGTGTCACTGTGTTCAGGATACCAGGCGTGTAAGTAGTACTGCCAGCAGCTGTGAGCCGCGCCATCACTGTACTGAGTGTCACTGTGTTCAGGATACCGGGCGAGTGAGTAGTACTGTCAGCAGCTGTGAGCCGCGCCATCACTGTACTGAGTGTCACTGTGTTCAGGATACCGGGCGTGTGAGTAGTACTGCCAGCAGCTGTGAGCCGCGCCATCACTGTACTGAGTGTCACTGTGTTCAGGATACCGGGCGTGTGAGTAGTACTGCCAGCAGCTGTGAGCCGCGCCATCACTGTACTGAGTGTCACTGTGTTCAGGATACCGGGCGTGTGAGTAGTACTGCCAGCAGCTGTGAGCCGCGCCATCACTGTACTGAGTGTCACTGTGTTCAGGATACCGGGCGTGTGAGTAGTACTGCCAGCAGCTGTGAGCCGCGCCATCACTGTACTGAGTGTCACTGTGTTCAGGATACCGGGCCTGTGAGTAGTACTGCCAGCAGCTGTGAGCCGCGCCATCACTGTACGGAGTGTCACTGTGTTCAGGATACCGGGCGTGTGAGTAGTACTGCCAGCAGCTGTGAGCCGCGCCATCACTGTACTGAGTGTCACTGTGTTCAGGATACCGGGCGTGTGAGTAGTACTGCCAGCAGCTGTGAGCCGCGCCATCACTGTACTGAGTGTCACTGTGTTCAGGATACCAGGCGTGTGAGTAGTACTGCCAGCAGCTGTGAGCCGCGCCATCACTGTACTGAGTGTCACTGTGTTCAGGATACCAGGCCTGTGAGTAGTACTGCCAGCAGCTGTGAGCCGCGCCATCACTGTACTGAGTGTCACTGTGTTCAGGATACCGGGCCTGTGAGTAGTACTGCCAGCAGCTGTGAGCCGCGCCATCACTGTACGGAGTGTCACTGTGTTCAGGATACCGGGCGTGTGAGTAGTACTGCCAGCAGCTGTGAGCCGCGCCATCACTGTACTGAGTGTCACTGTGTTCAGGATACCAGGCCTGTGAGTAGTACTGCCAGCAGCTGTGAGCCGCGCCATCACTGTACTGAGTGTCACTGTGTTCAGGATACCGGGCGTGTGAGTAGTACCGCCAGCAGCTGTGAGCCGCGCCATCACTGTACTGAGTGTCACTGTGTTCAGGATACCAGGCCTGTGAGTAGTACTGCCAGCAGCTGTGAGCCGCGCCATCACTGTACTGAGTGTCACTGTGTTCAGGATACCGGGCGTGTGAGTAGTACCGCCAGCAGCTGTGAGCCGCGCCATCACTGTACTGAGTGTCACTGTGTTCAGGATACCGGGCCTGTGAGTAGTACTGCCAGCAGCTGTGAGCCGCGCCATCACTGTACTGAGTGTCACTGTGTTCAGGATACCAGGCGTGTGAGTAGTACTGCCAGCAGCTGTGAGCCGCGCCATCACTGTACTGAGTGTCACTGTGTTCAGGATACCAGGCGTGTGAGTAGTACTGCCAGCAGCTGTGAGCCGCGCCATCACTGTACTGAGTGTCACTGTGTCCAGGATACCAGGCGTGTGAGTAGTACTGCCAGCAGCTGTGAGCCGCGCCATCACTGTACTGAGTGTCACTGTGTTCAGGATACCGGGCGTGTGAGTAGTACTGCCAGCAGCTGTGAGCCGCGCCATCACTGTACTGAGTGTCACTGTGTTCAGGATACCGGGCGTGTGAGTAGTACTGCCAGCAGCTGTGAGCCGCGCCATCACTGTACTGAGTGTCACTGTGTTCAGGATACCGGGCGTGTGAGTAGTACTGCCAGCAGCTGTGAGCCGCGCCATCACTGTACTGAGTGTCACTGTGTTCAGGATACCAGGCCTGTGAGTAGTACTGCCAGCAGCTGTGAGCCGCGCCATCACTGTACTGAGTGTCACTGTGTTCAGGATACCGGGCGTGTGAGTAGTACTGCCAGCAGCTGTGAGCCGCGCCATCACTGTACTGAGTGTCACTGTGTTCAGGATACCGGGCGTGTGAGTAGTACTGCCAGCAGCTGTGAGCCGCGCCATCACTGTACTGAGTGTCACTGTGTTCAGGATACCAGGCCTGTGAGTAGTACTGCCAGCAGCTGTGAGCCGCGCCATCACTGTACTGAGTGTCACTGTGTTCAGGATACCGGGCGTGTGAGTAGTACTGCCAGCAGCTGTGAGCCGCGCCATCACTGTACTGAGTGTCACTGTGTTCAGGATACCGGGCGTGTGAGTAGTACTGCCAGCAGCTGTGAGCCGCGCCATCACTGTACTGAGTGTCACTGTGTTCAGGATACCGGGCGTGTGAGTAGTACTGCTAGCAGCTGTGGGCCGCGCCATCACTGTACTGAGTGTCACTGTGTTCAGGATACCAGGCGTGTGAGTAGTACTGCCAGCAGCTGTGAGCCGCGCCATCACTGTACTGAGTGTCACTGTGTTCAGGATACCGGGCGAGTGAGTAGTACTGCCAGCAGCTGTGAGCCGCGCCATCACTGTACTGAGTGTCACTGTGTTCAGGATACCGGGCGTGGAACAGTTCTGCCAGTTAATATGGGCCAAAACAAGTAGGATCGGATGCGGGGTCAGTACGTATGTCAGCGATGAGACCAACGTACCCATGACAAGCCTGGTCTGCAACTACGCGGTTGGTGGCGAGTGGTCGGCCGGGCCCGTGTATAAGCAAGGAAAACCCTGTTCCGAATGCCCTGCCCGTGCCGGACTCTGCAGCGTAACTCATCCGGGTCTTTGCCCGAACCCGGCGAAGAGCACCTTTTACCGGGCGGTAGCGGTTTGCTACAAATTGGACACTGGTGAGAAGTTATCTGTCATGCTCGATTTTACGAAACTTTTTTATCGGCTGATTCTTGAATTAGTTACCATGGTTTCAACAAACATCACATACAAAATGCACGGTGGTTTCTATTTGGCCTTTTTTTTCAAGATATGTAATTTTTTTCACTGTAGATTTGATTACGGTTACGCTCACACTCCCGAAACGGGGTTTGATGCCCCTCTTAACACTTTTTGGGGGGGATGCGTTTTTCTATATTTCTTAACGGATCAAGCCACAGTTCGGTATGCCTGTCGACGTGCATATGCACTGTCTGCTTCTGTAATTTAAATTTCCAAATTTGTTATTGTTAGCGTACAGCGAGGCTAATTGTAATTAATTACAATTTTCAAAATAGACTGTTTTGTTTGGACTTTGTGTTAACTCGGTACGTAGGTGCGCGTGGGTAATCAGTAGTAGTACAACTCGGTACGTGGGTGCGCGTGGGTAATCAGTAGTAGTACAACTCGGTACGTGGGTGCGCGTGGGTAATCAGTAGTAGTACAACTCGGTACGTGGGTGCGCGTGGGTAATCAGTAGTAGTACAACTCGGTACGTGGGTGCGCGTGGGTATTCAGTAGTAGTACAACTTTGTACGTGGGTGCGCGTGGGTAATCAGTAGTAGTACAACTCGGTACGTAGGTGCGCGTGGGTAATCAGTAGTAGTACAACTCGGTACGTGGATGCGCGTGGGTAATCAGTAGTAGTACAACTCGGTACGTGGGTGCGCGTGGGTAATCAGTAGTAGTACAACTCGGTACGTGGGTGCGCGTGGGTAATCAGTAGTAGTACAACTCGGTACGTGGGTGCGCGTGGGTATTCAGTAGTAGTAAAACTTTGTACGTGGGTGCGCGTGGGTAATCAGTAGTAGTACAACTCGGTACGTGGGTGCGCGTGGGTATTCAGTAGTAGTACAACTCGGTACGTGGGTGCGCGTGGGTAATCAGTAGTAGTTCAACTCGGTACGTGGGTGCGCGTGGGTAATCAGTAGTAGTACAACTCGGTACGTAGGTGCGCGTGGGTAATCAGTAGTAGTACAACTCGGTACGTGGGTGCGCGTGGGTAATCAGTAGTAGTACAACTCGGTACGTGGGTGCGCGTGGGTAATCAGTAGTAGTACAACTCGGTACGTGGGTGCGCGTGGGTAATCAGTAGTAGTACAACTCGGTACGTGGGTGCGCGTGGGTAATCAGTAGTAGTACAACTCGGTACGTGGGTGCGCGTGGGTAATCAGTAGTAGTACAACTCGGTACGTAGGTGCGCGTGGGTAATCAGTAGTAGTACAACTCGGTACGTGGGTGCGCGTGGGTAATCAGTAGTAGTACAACTCGGTACGTGGGTGCGCGTGGGTAATCAGTAGTAGTACAACTCGGTACGTGGGTGCGCGTGGGTAATCAGTAGTAGTTCAACTCGGTACGTGGGTGCGCGTGGGTAATCAGTAGTAGTACAACTCGGTACGTGGGTGCGCGTGGGTAATCAGTAGTAGTTCAACTCGGTACGTGGGTGCGCGTGGGTAATCAGTAGTAGTACAACTCGGTACGTGGGTGCGCGTGGGTAATCAGTAGTAGTACAACTCGGTACGTGGGTGCGCGTGGGTAATCAGTAGTAGTACAACTCGGTACGTGGGTGCGCGTGGGTAATCAGTAGTAGTACAACTCGGTACGTGGGTGCGCGTGGGTAATCAGTAGTAGTACAACTCGGTACGTAGGTGCGCGTGGGTAATCAGTAGTAGTACAACTCGGTACGTGGGTGCGCGTGGGTAATCAGTAGTAGTACAACTCGGTACGTAGGTGCGCGTGGGTAATCAGTAGTAGTACAACTCGGTACGTGGGTGCGCGTGGTTAATGAGTAGTAGTACAACTCGATTACGCAAAGCAAATTTTAAAAAGGGCCTCCACTTCGGGGTAGTCAAAATTTTGAAAATATTGATTTTTTCCACTCCAATCTAAACTGTAAATTTGACGCTAAACACGGTTACATTATCGTATGGGGGCTAAGTGCCTCCCTTTATCCTCTTTTTTTTTTGGGGGGGGGGGGGGGGTGGGGGGTGCGTTTATTTATTTGTAAATTAACGTATGAAGCCCAAATTCGGTGTGCCTGTCGAAGTGCATGTGTGCTGTCTATTTCCGTGAACTAAATTTACAAATTCTACACCGTTTGTCCACAGCGAGACTTGTTGTGAGGAATTTACAATATACAAAATGGATAATTATAAGGTTTTAATCGAGCGAGAAAACTCATAATCGTTAATATAATTTAGAGAGAGCAGTATTTTTAAACATTATTTCAATCCATGACTAGGAAAGAACGTGTTTGAAAAAGTTAGATCTTATTATCGTTTAATGCGTTAGAATTATTTTAATTCCACGAAATCATGTTCAGAATGAACAGATACCATGCACGTGGTATGTAATATATTGCAGTAGTGTATTTTTTAGTCGAATGCTTGTCACTGTATGTAAAGACTTGTAATAATGTTATTATGATGGCCCTGAGCTGGAGAGGAGAGGGGTGACATAAATCCGTTGTCTCTGCTGCCAGTTATACGAGCGTGCTTGCATATATAAGCTAGCGTTATAATGAAGTGGCCTGTTGACCGACTGCCTATTGACGGTTACGCTGTTAACTTGACCATAATCAAGGCTTTAGAAAAAGCGTTTGAAACCGTTTGATTGAGCACAACTCGGCCATGTGCGGACCGATTTCGACGAATTTTGGATTAGCAGAGACAGCATAAAAAGTGACCGAGCCTAAAATGATCGGCGCTGTCTTGTTTCTAAAATATTCCACTAATTAAATATCATTATTTTGGAATGTTTTGTGGCCAGACGATATTTAGGTATACAGACATTGAGATTATTTGTGTAGGTACAGATGTTCTAAACAATGGTGAGAAATAATTGTTTGTGTTCGGATGAAATCAATACAATTTCTTTTATGTCTCAAATTGTTTTTTAATACATCCATAAGACTTTCGAACTTTTTGATAATATCTGCAGATTCCTACTATCCAATAAACCGTTTTAATATTAAAATGTATTTTTAAAGATGAGGAAATAGCCAAATGTTCACGCTTTTTATATTGAACACTAATAAATAATTCATATATTTCAAAATGAATGTGATTTACTTGCATGCATGCGAATAATCATGCATTCCCGAATCATGTAAGAAGTAAACAATTTTGACGTGATTCTATTTATTTGCAGGATTGATGATTTTCCTGATTTTCTTCACGATACTGAACTGGTTTTACTGAGGTTTACCTTTTCTTGGAATACGAAACAAATACCTATAAATGCACATTAATGCTATTCGGCATTAGTCGACGACGTGAACATTGTATGCAACGATTTGCTTGGGTAAGTGCGACAACTTATATACCACAACGTGCAATATATGTAAGAGCCATTGTACAAACACCCTTGCTTAGATGTTTCATGCTTTCAGGTAAGCCTACTTCCTGATTCGATGTTTAGACACATTCCCAAATTGATCAGATAGCAAGATTAATAACTATTGTAAATACGCCAAGTGAAAGTTGTCTATGTAACTCAAATGTATAACTTAAGCCATGGTATTTTTGTAATGAATTGTAAACGGAATATTATAAAATATTAATGTAGTAATCTGTTGAGTCAGTTCCTAATATGTCGGGTTGAGAGCTGATTGCTCACAATTGCCCATAAATAAAAAAATAAATACAGTTTTTTATTTAAAGTGTGCCCATTCAGTTATAGGGCACGAACTAGCGTTTCTTGTTTCAGTCGGCTGTACTCACAAAACAACATAAATAAAGAACGCCCAACGTTACTATGGCCAACGATTTATTTAACCAAATTAATCTAGTTCCTAATTGACAAGCATGTATTGGAATTATGAAATGTCCAAATACACTGCAGACATGAATATTGAGGTTTGGGCGCATTACTAAGTGCAGGGAATACTTCCTTTAAATAATGTATTGAAGATCACCAAGAATCGGTTGATTTTCATTGAAACATGGTGCATGTAAGTAAGTGAGTGAGTGAGTAAGTAAGTAAGTAAGTAAGTTACTTACTAACTAAAGTAACTAAGTATGTAAGTGTTGGATATTTGGATTATTTGTTTTTGACGCACTCCATAAACTGTGATTATATGACGTCGGGCGATGTTTGGAGGAAACGGCGTAAAAAGGAAAGAGTAGAACTGTGATTTCCTTTCGTCTGTTTTCTCCACCTCGACCTGTCCGGCTAGGGTAGCTGCCGTCGGCATAGCTCTAGTAATCAACAAAGGACGCAAACGTGCCCACCACGATAAAAGTAGTCCCCTAAACGCAGTCCCTGGACAAGATAAGTATATAACTAACTAAGTAACAAGTATGTTTATCGAATGTTGGCATCTAGTAGAACAGCTATTAAATAATAATATCAGGTTTGCAGATTCAGGTTGCTGGCTGCAGTGAAAGGAGGAGTTGTGCAAAGGGGTGATTTCGTCCACGGGGTAGACCTACCTTTTGTTCACTAGTTGTTGAACATCGCGCTACCCAAGCCTTTGCGTGTATGCGTGCTCTACTTGGTTGAACATCGCGCCACCCACGCCTTTGCGTGTATGCGCGCTCTACTTGGTTGAACATCGCGCCACCCACGCCTTTGCGTGTATGCGTGCTCTACTTGGTTGAACATCGCGCCACCCACGCCTTTGCGTGTATGCGCGCTCTACTTGGTTGAACATCGCGCCACCCACGCCTTTGCGTGTATGCGCGCTCTACTTGGTTGAACATCGCGCCACCCACGCCTTTGCGTGTATGCGCGCTCTACTTGGTTGAACATCGCGCCACCCACGCCTTTGCGTGTATGCGTGCTCTACTTGGTTGAACATCGCGCCACCCACGCCTTTGCGTGTATGCGCGCTCTACTTGGTTGAACATCGCGCCACCCACGCCTTTGCGTGTATGCGCGCTCTACTTGGTTGAACATCGCGCCACCCACGCCTTGCGTGTATGCGCGCTCTACCTGACGACAATCATCAGCTTATCATGCTTGGACGCTCCATAGTGAGCTTCCTCCTCATCTCAGAGGTTTGCCCATTATACTTTTTGGTCTTGTCTTGTATTTACATCTTCTAATCCGTTTACCATATTTGCTCTTATTCTGTTCTTCTCAAAAATCTTCTCCTCTACTTCTTTCTTCTAACTTTCACATTTTCCTTCTATATCTACATCGTTTACATCCCCAATCCCCACCTCCAACTCTTCATCCATACAGCCACCAACTTCTTCTTCCGCGCAATCTAGTCATTCCAGACCCTATATTTTCTTCTCGTTTTGCAAAATCTTGAAATCTTCTGTAATTTGGTTCGTTTTCAATAAGTCCTTAGATCCCTATCTACAAGTACCTCTTCAAGTATGTTCACGACGAATTCTTATCTTCTATCAGAATACTCCTCACACTTTAGAATGACGGGTTTGTAGTCTTCCGGAAAGCCGCATCTGCGTTGATCCTGCGAACTTAATCTCAGTCTTGTATTATATTAACAAAACAAAAATGCAAAGAATTTGCAAAGAGGCCAAGCCCAAAACGGAGAAGACAAACCGTTACAATCACTAAACCTGGCTTTCGGGTATAGCCGCGTCGATTATTGCTTAAAAGCTGACGTTACGTCAGCTTAAGCAATAATCGACGCGGCTATACCCGAAAGCCAAGTTTAGTGATTGACTCGGGCCGCGAAAGCCTACGTGAGCGTTTCAACCGTTACTAACCAAAGAGGGCACACGTACTAAAAACGCCAATTTCAAAAGAGGCTCAAAATTTAAAGGGATGATATCTAAAATTGTTGCCAAGCCAATTATTTTATTTCCAATATATAAATATAGTAATTATAATGAAATAAACAATATATAAATGATACCATCAGTTAATAATTGATAAATAAATATATTTACAACAATTTTAAAATTAAATTAACGTATTGAAACAATTCGAGGTTAGAAAAACAAAATGAACACACTGTATTTATAATTGAAAGCTTGGTCGATGAATTTGTATTCTCAGTTTTATTTTCCAAGTCCTGAAATGTTTCTTGAATTACATATTTTTTTAAGTTCATTAACTTAATGTTTTATTATTATAATTATTGCAATATAGTACGTCATATTAATAATATATTATCCAAAGCCAAATTACAAATTCATCGGCCAAGCTTTTAATTATAAATACAGTGTGTTAATTTTTTTTTTCCCACCTCGAAATGTTTCAATAAGTTAATTTAATTTTGTAATTGTTGTTAATATATTTATTTATAAATTATTAATTGATGTAAACATTTATTTATTTGTTTATTTAATAATAATTACTATATTTATATATTGGAAATAAAAAAATTGGCCTGGCCACAATTTTAGATATCACTCCTTTAAAAGTTGGGCCTCTTTTGATATCGTACTGCTAGGACAACTAAACTGAACAGGAAGTTCATGCGATGGCAATGCACCACCTGTTTAGGTACCGGGACTAACAAGACCAAGGTCTACTTGATCTCCGCCTAGCGGAGGCTCGTCGAACTCCCAAGTTAGATCGTCGCAGTCCGTTTCACAATGTTAACGTCACTCCTCTATAAATCGACATACTTGTCATGTTCTTCATATTTGGCTTATTTTACAATGAGAAAGCGCTCTTTCACAATATTAAAAGATATATGTACCTTTCCAATCTACTTTTTGCAAAATGTGGAAGTGAAAACCTTCATAATCCCTATCCTTTAACATTGGAAAGTAGAGAAATCACACATTTTATTACCTTCACATAGCTATAATGGAGCCAAGAATACTTTTTACATGAATTAAATTGGTATCAAGATGAAGGTAAGCTCGCAACTAGCACACACAAACCAGAAAAAATGAGTGTATCCCTACAATGTTTGGCGTTTTGAGCCTAAAGCTGCATGTACGCTCAGAAACTTGGCAACAATGCAGAGTTGACTGCTCCAACTTGTCACTCCCCCGCCGCCCGCGTCATGCAAACTCCAGCTGTCCACACTTACCTGACGTAGACCTACATTCACATTAACCAAATATCATTTTCCTTTTTGATTTGTGTGAATTCTTATTTCAAGATTGGTTTTTGAATACTTGTATTCTGCAACATGAGCCTTTTGTAGGCCAGTACTAATTTTTTTAATCTAGGTTTCTAAGCTTTTGATTGTTTCAGTTCTTTATTTAATTGGTAAATAATACACAATATCTGTATTTGATCCTTGAAATTAACTGTGTATTGTAATATTTTGTCTACGTTTTATTTATGATGTTGATAGCGGACATTGACTACGTATATCACGCACACCAAGGCGCTTGGCATGCAGCCGATTGCATTGCAATCGGTTGGCATCCGCTCTGTATATCACGGCAATCTGAAGCGCTCTCAGCAAAGCCAAGGTCTACTGGATTTACTCCTAGCGGAGTAAGCGATCTAGTGGACCTTGAGCAAAGCCAGCGAAGCCGACTTCAGAGCGTTGAATCTACGTGGCAGTGAGTTCTATGCTGCCGTGTAGATTTATTTAAATCAATTTCCGGTTTCGCCGCGCCCCTTACGAGAAGGCAATTGTTTCGTTTAAATCAGAACAACGAAGATCAAACCTAGTTTACATCTACGAAAAACCGATAGGTTGTATTATTATAAAATACAATATAATTTAGGATTGGATATTTCTCAGTGTTAACATTTAGGCCTAGGCCAATTACAAAAATCCACCGCCGCGACTACTAATTCACAGCTGACGTATTTTCGTATCACGGGCCGAGGCTGCGCGCGCATCGCGGAGCCGCTTTGACGTGTATATCACGTAAATCAAAGCGAAATCTAACCTCCAACTCGCTTGCCCAAGCGTATTTGATCGGAGCCGCTTGGTGATAAATTCGACGTGTATACCACACTCTGCAACCGATTGGAACCAAGGCGCCTTCATCCCAGGCGCCTTAAACTTGCGTGATATACGTAGTCATTGACGTGCCCCGGGCCAGCGCCTAGGCACCTAAGCTAGGCACTCGCGCTGCGCTTTGTTAACATTGAAAGATTTCGGAGAGTTTCGTCGTCAACAATGTCGTGTTGATTATCTAATATTAGGCCTACTTTGTATAGAATCCTAGGACAACAGCCTAGGTCTACCGTTAGTACTTCTCTATGCTTAGTACCATGAATGTATGTGGAATAAAGTCATTGTTCGCAATCGGTAGCCAGGGGGTATGGATGGAGATCGGGGTGGGCCAAGAATGTACTAAATTTAACAGATAATACCAAGAGGCAAACTGCAGTGGGGCCTACCCCTAGGCCTGTATCGATTCATTTTTGTGTAGGCCTGGTCTAGGCTAGGCTAGAGAGAGCCTAGATAAGGTAGGCCTAGCCTATGTCAGCATTCTCTTCCGTATTCATGGCTATTTTTCAAGGCTAGCCTAGAGTCAATAGGGCATATAGGCCTATGCCTCACTCCAGACAATTGGCTATACGGCTCAAATGTTAAATTAATTACATTATTATGTGCACACACCACCTAATCTGCTAGCTACCTATGCCATCGCATTTAAGTTGTCATAGAGTGCTGTCCCACAAGACTTTCGTTTTAAACAGCCGTCACAAACAACACAAACAATGTGTTGTCAATTTTTTATTTTTTTTATTTTGATATGCACTTTTTGCACACGCAACGCGCGATAAAGTTAAATCTGGCACAGCTAATCACACCAGATCGCGTCGCTCCAAACTGGTCATCTGATTTTAGAGTTTCAGTCGCATCGCATCTTGCGCGTTTTAGTAAACGCAGCATGAAAACGTCCCTTTTTACTGCGCGCTAAAGAAGTTGACATCTTCACATGGCATGTGGCTGATTGTTGGGAAGGTTGCGATCTCGTCGCGATGTTGCCAAGCGTACTTTAAGGTTGGTAATAAACTTTTATGACCAAATATTACGTGTTCCACTTCATATATCACTTCTAAATCAAAGCAACCAACACAAGTGTTTATAGTATGTTAATATTAATCAAATAAACGGGACAATATTTCAATCAAACAGATATAAAACGAGTGCTATTTTTGCTATTATTTTGTTTCCACTATATGGCTGCACTGATTTTGAGCTGCAACTACTGCGGCGTGTTTTAGTCAGTTGACGCACTAGGCTAGTGCGTGATCTGACAATGCAAATAAATTAACAGTTTCGTTAAAATAACATAAAAGTTATATAGGGAAATATTTACAAACAATATTTAAAATATACACTTCTATTTTAACATTAAAGACATTTTTTTAATTGCATTGTTCAGCTGACTTTGATCATTAGTTATAGTTGACTTTGACTACAGAGTACACTTAGAGGAGTGAGTTTAAACGACTTTATTTCATAAAACTAAAGTAGGACGGGCAATAGCGTTAGTTACGATTAGCTTCTGTGTGACGTCATTGCGCAGAACCGCATGCGCATCTCTCATTCCCTGCAGACAAACAGCCAGGTTGATGTCTGCAATCCCATTTAAACCCATGCAGAACAGTCGTCGGAATCTCGTTTGTTGACATCTTAAATTGCCAACGAAACAACCTTTCGGATATTTTGATACATTCTGTAAGGATCAAATGATCTTGTGAAAACATTTCTTGTAAGAAACTAGCTATTATATAACCGTAACTCTAAGTTTAAAACCCCCTATTTTCAATGTTAAGCATAGCCATATTGAAATGTTTGTCTGAGTTTGTCAACTAGTGCAAGCCAACTCTCAACAGGTAGCGCTAGCGTAGGTTTCTAAATAAAGAACCGTAACTAACGCTATACCTTTACAGTTTAGATCTACATCTAGAACACAGTGAAATATTAGAATAAATACGTGCTGCGAGTAGTTACTCTATGGATCTACTCAATAAAGTGTAAATTTTTATCCATTTTGACAGGCCTTCAATAAAAACAAAAGACTGCCAATGTTGCTCACAGCTTGCTGGATTTTGATAGTTCCTGTGAACTTCTCAAACTCTCATTGGCTACACAATAACGATTTCAATGTTAGCGAGTTACATGATTGCTGTGCAGGAGCTGCTAATTTCGTCGTGCGCCATCTTAGTATTCGGCAATAGTGCGCGCATGAACACAGGCAGTAAACCGTCCGCGGAAGTTTACTGTGAGGCCTTAGGGGTTATGACGGAAGCATCAGAATACATTCGTTGGGAGAACTATAGTATAGGGATGTTACGGGACTCTTTTTGGGAGCAACAGTGCCACACTTCTTCATACTTTTTTTTTATAAACCATTCAGTTCAGTAGTTATCCTTTCTCTATAAAATAATTTCTTCAGCCAAAATCATAAAAAACCTCTTTACAATAACAGTATACTATAGGAAATACGAAGCTAGAATTAGTAAGGTTATGTTTACCTAGCTCACTGACAAATACATCACTGCCATGTTGATAAATGCTATGCTAGGCACCGCCTCCTAAAGGCTGTACTGGCCGGAAATGCCGACATATTAGAGGAAGTAAATGTGATCAGGATGAAGATGGATAAGTTGAGTGAAGTGTTTGATGTAGTTTGTCGACAAATAAAAACGTAATCTATTCAATCCGACTGTAATTTAATATTAGTTACGAACCCTAGGTGGCTTCCTTACACATCAGAAGTGGTTTATGTTAAAACAAACGCGATTTTAGCATTAAGAGCGAAGGGTAGTCTCTACGTCAAAAACCGCAGAAAATGTTCATTATTAAATTATATCTCAAGATTGCAACAATAAATCGAAAATCTAAATCAGCAGCGCACTGTACTTTGGTAAGCCCTACAGCTGAATAAAATATTATAACCATTAGCGTAGTATTTTGATTATAATTCGATAATTAGTAATCAAATTAATTATTTATAAAAAAAAACTACTGATTATAACATAAGTCACAACTTAGAGCATTCAATGTGTAGGGCTTACTAAACTACAGTGCGCTGTTGATTCAGATTTTCAATTTCGAAGTCCGATCTTGTGATATAATTTAAAAAAGAAAATTTTGTGCGGTTTTTGACGTAGAGGTATCCTTCCCTGTTAATGAAAAGGAAAACGTCCAAAAAGAAGTGACCAAGCATGATGACAACGCCGACCACGCCGACCACACCATTCGACCAACTATTATCAGCAGCCGCTCAACTAAATGCAGGTATGGACGTGAATCAAACCGAAGGCCACAACAATCCAATGCAAGACGCAAGTACTAGGCCTACAACCGGCATTGAAAACAATTCTACGACGATGACAGACCTATTACGTTTCATGATTGAAGACAACCGACGCCGCGACGAACCACTGCTCAACATCGTACAACACCAAAGGACAGAGCGCGAGTACCACATCATGCCAGATTTAGAGAAAGTTATCCCTTTGTTCGACGAAGGCCCAAGCCTCCAGGCTAGGGAGTGGCTTGATACTGTGGAGACAACAGCAGCTATCCACAAGTGGCCACCTGCATTCACTCTGGAGAGTGCAAAATCTCACCTGAAGGGTTCAGCGCTCGCATGGTACCGTGCCCGACGCGAGGAGATCCGAACGTGGGAGGAATTCAAGGTAAGGTTTCAACGAACCTTTGTCGTGCACACCACAAGTAGGAACGATCTGTGGACGAAAATGCAAGATAGGACCCAGGGTCGAAATGAAAGTACGTCAAAATACTTTCATGAGAAGAGCAAATACTGTGGTGAGCTTGGATTCTCCTTTGACGAAACCAAACACCAAATCTTGGTGGGTCTGTGGTCCAGAACCGTAAGTGCAAGTCTCATGGGAAAGATTCACTACGACATAGACGCGCTGTTCCACGACCTTCAGGAATTTGAAAAACTAGAGCACGACAGAACGGAGAAGTTCGAGAGAGCAGACCAGCATGTTAGGAAACAGAGCGAGAAAACGATCCAATAACATACGACAACAACAACCCCCGCACCAATAAGCTCAGGCCTACCGACGAATGTGAAGAAAGAATTAGCCGCCGCAACAGCAAGACCAGCAAGATTACCACCCCGAGATACTAACGGGAAACCATTGTGCTTCAACTGCAATGAGTATGGCCATGTTTCTCAATACTGTAAAGAGCCAAGACGAGAGTTATATTGTGTCCGGTGCAAACAAATGGGGCACACACAACGTTACTGTCCGACCAATCCAGCTACATCTCAGACCGAATCACTTAGACCTAGTGCCGATTCTATTGTGAATCTAATAGTGAACGCGGAAGGCCTATCCCCCGCGAAATATATGAAATTAATTACGATAAATAATTCCGAGAAATTTATGTGTTTGATTGATCCTGGCAGTTCCAGTTGCCTGGTTCAGTCTACGGCTGCCATAAAATGTGGGCTCCTAATAAGTCCGGCAAGTAGCGAACTATTTGCATTCGGGGATACCGTAAATCCAGTTCTGCGACCGTTGGGTAAAATCATAGCGGATATTTCGGTTGACGACGTAGTGGGCTACAATGTTCCGCTGCTTATCGTACCAGACAATGCGCTGAGTGTACCGTTACTAGTGGGGCGCACATATACTGATCAACCGCACATTGTTTACGCAAAAATAAACGAAGACTTGATTATCGCACGCAAGGACGATGCACCGTTTAAGGACCTCGACTAAATGCCACACCACCTTTACGACTGACGGTAGAAGAAGATGTCCACCTGCAGAAAAACACAATGAACTTCATCCGGGTCCAGGTACGTGACAGTTCAAACTTATCTGGCCTGATTGCCGTAAACCCCCATTCGAACCAGCCAGCTAAACTTGTCGAAGTGCATGAAGGAAAGACTGCTTTGCCAATGATGTCAGCAGGTGATATTACGATCAAGAGAAATCAATGTGTAGCAAGAGGAAATGTAGTTGAAATTGTAAACCCCGACAACGTACGACATGAAGTAAACCCATGGTCTAAAGATATCCTAGGTCTGGCACTCCCGCGCGCCGGATCTTGTCCGGCCCACGCATAACGTCACGTGGATACAAGATCGCTGGCCGGCTGCCGCTTCGCGCGTGTTAAAATGCTACTCTCCCAGGGGCGGATACAGGGGCGGGGGGGGGGGCGGGGGGGGGGGCGACCGCCCCCCCCCATGACCCCAAAAAAATGGAAATTTTGTATAATTATTATTTTGGAGTCGTTACCGAACTTTAGTTGCCAAGCTTTGTGTAACTAATCGAGCCTGTATCCACCCCTGCCAACGTATACGCCTGCCATACTCAGGTTCTCTTACAAATCGCTACTATGTGTGAAATTAAGTAATTTTCGAATGACAGCCTGTTAAACTTACGTAATTATCTCCAAATCTGTAGTATGTCACGCAGGTATGTTTAATGTGATTAAACAAGATCTAAATGAGATTAATTGGCAGGAATCAAATTAAATGAATATACTCTGGTTCTCTTACAAATCGCTACTGTGTGTGACATTAGGTAATTTTCCACTGACAGCCCGTTAAACTTCTGTAATTATCTCAAAATCTGTGGTAAGTCACGCACGTTGGTTCACTTATAAATCGAAACTTAGTGTTAAATTACGTTATTTCCGAATGACACCCCTGAAACTTCCGTAATTATCTCAAAATCAAAAAATATTACGTGTGTTGTTCGTTTATACGTCAACATTAGTGACAGCTATGTTATTGCTTCGCCCAAAATCTGACAATGTCAGTATTGACTGAAGTAAAGTATGTTTTGAAAATGTGATTGATTAAATTAAACATAATGTACATTACTCCCCAAAACTTGTATATATAGCATGCACTTAAGCCCCCCCCCTATAATAATTGGCAATCGCCTTCCATGAAACCGCCCCCCCCCCATAAATCAAGGCTAGATCCGCCCCTGTACTCTCCTCCACTGATTAAATATCTATCGTCAAAATTAAAGTCGTATTTGAATGTGTTTGTTATATGATTACTAACAATGCATTATATAAGTGGATAGAAATATTAGCTCAGTAGAAACTACTATAATATTAGGCGTACAGTGGTAACATGAAGACATGACCGATAAACACATCTTTGCGTGATTATGTGTCATGTGAACGTGATAAAACCGTTAAAGCAACATTAAACACACAATACGCATTTTGTAGGTAAATATATAGTTACACCAAACACATTTTAGCTGGAAATATTTCGCTTTAGCATTGTCATTTTATTAGTACCCAGAGTTACGCCTAATTCGATTACGTCAGTTATGATTCGTACCATTTTATAATATTGCGTATAATTATATAATGCTTACATGGGCCAAGATTCCAGTACGGTACTGGCCTAAAGCCCCAGCCACAATTTCTGGCATCGTGATCGTAATCGGTTTCGTGATTGCAATCGTACAATTTCCCTTACAATCAATTACGACGTTACGATTTAGTTGTGAACAGTGCCATAAAAACCATGTAAGTTAACTTTTATACGATTTCCAACTTGCGATCCCGATCTCGATACCAAAAATATTGTGGTTATGAGGCATGGTTAGGAACATGTAAACGTAGCACATAATAATGCCGTTCCATAGGTCTACACTGTACAGTTTAACGTCACATCACATGCAATAAAAATATAAAGTCGGTACATTTCATTTGTAAACTGTTCAAATACGAATTATAATGTGATTGCGTGCTGGCTTTAAATACAAGCGTAAATGCAAATTCAAATACGGTGGTTTTTCCTTCTACATATTACGTGTAAATAATATTAGGTGTTTGGAGGTGATGTTCATCAAGACCTGATAACGCGAATCAGTTGTAAGTTTTAAATAACGTTGAATATGCCAATAAATTAAAAATGACAATAACATCATTGAAACTTAATTGAACCAGAAGAGATGACGGCATTGCTTTGACTAGGCCTATAGCTGTAGCTTACTGTTCTGCAATACAAAATAATAACGTGAATATATTAAGAGCATGCTTTGTGTGGGTGCCTTTATGCCTTTATGGAGATGTTCGTATATGGCAGTCAGTAACAATATTATTCTGATATATTTGACTTACCGTGGTGAAGACTCGACTACTCAATGTTATAGTTTTCTTTCTACTTTGGGTATCGAGCTTTGTATACCCCCGTGGAAATTTGCGAAGCTGACATTAGTTTTGAGACGCATCCTGGTTTGACTTTTCGTGATTTTTTTGGTGAATAACCCAACAACTTGTGTTTTAAATCCCAATGAAAATCAGAGAGTTCAAAATGTTCGGAAAAGTCAGACGAAATGCAGTCCACATCCTCCCCACTCCCGTTTCCTCCCCTTCCCTTTTCTTCCCCACCCTCCTACTTGACCCTTTCCTCCAAACACCCCCCTAGTTCATCTTCATATATCACCCACTCATTGTCTCGATTAGCCTCGTTGCAAAAATATGAGACGTTAAGCCCAAATATCATCATCATCGATAATCAAATTCTTCGAACATGTATAGAAATATTATGAGTTAATTTTAAAACTTTTAAATTAGGTTTGTGATGTCTTTGGATGATTTATATAATATTTCACGTACTTTCAGATCCGTAGAAAATGCATGCACATTCTATATTTTGAAACTATTGTCAAGTGTTGGTACTACTGATGTGGAGCTACATATAAAAAATCATTTATATCCGTGTGTAAGTTTTAATTAGATTAAATTATTTAAAAAAATGTTTTTCAGTAACAAATTGTTTGTAGGTTGGCATCTTACGTCATTGTAGCCATTTTATGACAGCTATCAAGATTCCAAATAATAGTGAGGAAGGTATTGCGTACGCTATTTTTGGTGTATACTATGTGCATCTAATTGCAAAGATCCGCAAATGCGAATGATATCGGTGGAACACTGTAAAAATGAAGAAATCATTATCGTAAAGAAACAATATTTTTTTATAACATGTTGGATAAACTTACAATTTTGAAACTATTGTCAAATATTGGTACTGTTGATGTTAATCTACAAGTGTAACATCATTAAAATTAGTGTGCAAGTTATAATTTAGTTAAATAAACAAATTTTGTTTTTCAGTAATTAATTTTTTGTAGGTTGGTATCTTGACGAATTTTGCTGGTTATGTTAACAGCATCGAGTTTAGTGGTCACGGGTGTTGACCGAAAATTTCAGCCAAATCCGTCAAGGCGCGTGCAGACAGAATGACTATGGACTATAAGACCTTAGACCATATAGATGGTCTAAGACTAAGGTTGGAATTCATAGTCAGCCACTACACCTAGGGGCACCCATTGTTGCTATGGATTTGTTTTGTTTATGGGAAATAACATGCAAACAATTGTTACCTTGGTAACAATGGGCGCCCCTAGGTGTAGGGGCCGACTATGAATTCCAACCTAAGACTAACAACCAGTGACTAAGCCTTAGGAAAACAAACCCCCCCCCTCCCACATTTCTTGCAAAGAAATACATGACGATTTTGAAATATGACAGTCTTCGAGTGCTTTGACAAATGAGTAGCGCACTCTTCCCGTAAAAGTTAGTACTATAGGGAGCTTTCAACCTTTCAATAGACGTCACGTGGCGGCCATTATGAAATACACATTGCTTGTTTAGGGCTGGTCCACACAGATTTAAAAGACATACGATTTAAGGTTTAACGCGTAGTCGTAAAGTTGGATCATAGGAAACACGTTCTGGCGTTCACACAATGTTTTAGTTTGAAGACGTTGTTTTCATTGTTGTTTTTTAAACAACGTCTTAAAACCTTGTGCATTATGTCTTAAAAATCTGTTTGGACCAGCCTTAAAGCCTGTATTACACGGTCAAACTTTTTCATCCAACTCCTTGAATTCAAGAACAAAAGCGCATCAATAAATAATTCCTATTGTTGTATTTGACTACATACTGACTGTTTTTGATGCGCTTTTGTCCTTGAATTCAAGGAGTTGGATGAAAAAGTTTGACCGTGTAATACAGGCTTTACATTTGTTCCGTCAATAGAAGACACAAAGGTTATCCAAGAAAAATCACAGTTTAAAGCCGTATTGATTGATGTGTGCAGGCAAAAGTTCAAGAAAATGATAACACATGCAAATGATTGTCTTCAAACAGGGTTTACGCGTTCTTATTTGGTTTTCAGTCAACATACGGAACCTTTGTTTGAAAACAGTTGATGCGTCAGTCAAAGGACATATGCAATATTGCAACAATGCAGTGTCAGAAGAACGTAAACAAATGTTTTCAGAGTACCTCAATATGGCTACCGTGCGATACCGGAAATGACGTTATTGCAAGCTCGCGTAGGCGTGCAAAACAAAAACGCTTCCATGTTGTTCCAAAAATGACAGCTGTTATTATATTTGCTGAAAATGGATGAAGATATGAATGATATCGCCATATTCTTCTTCTTCTTCTTACTAGATGCAATAGTTCAACATTAAACTTTGCTGGAGCGCTCTCCCGGGCTGGGCCCTCTAGAGCAGATGATGAAGGAAACAGAAGTAAAAACGCATAAGCCCGAGGGCTGGGGTGATAGTAAGAATTAGTGTGGGAATGAATGGGGGTAGAACCTGCTACATGAAGTCAGTGGGAAAACGAGAAGAAAACTGAATTGGTGCAGTTCGGATGGCGCCGTTGGCGTTCCAGGCTATGATGCGAGCTTGAGATCTAGCCATTTTGGGGGATGGAGATTAGTTTGCGGAGGAGCGCTGCAAGTGCGGCTACCATCGGATCCTGTGAATAGCCCAATAGGGCTTCAGCAATGTATCCGATAACGATTGGTATGGGAGTTTTTTCGTTCACGTAGTCGTGTTGGGTTTGAGTGGGGGGTTCAGACACTGCCTTGCGTTTACGCGGAGGGGGAGGCTGAGGGGGCTGGGCGTAGAGCGGAATGAGTGGCGGGCACGACGGATGTTGGTATGGGTCTGGTGGGTTATTTGCTGTAGACGGGGCCATGTGCGTGACGAAGGGTTGCCCTTGGGCGACTTGTGCGTAGGTGGAGAGCGGCGGGAAGGCAGTCGACCAGGGAGTTGGCGGTAGATTGCGTACAGTGGGTGATGAGAGTGGTTGGGGTACCACCTGTTTCTGATTGAGACGTTTATCAGCGGATAGCACGGCGTTTGACTTGGGCTCACAGGCTTGAAGGTAGGCTGGACAACGTCTGTACGAGGCGGGATGATCCTGGTTGCAGTTTACACACGTAGCAGGGGTATCCGGAGTCTTTAAACAATCCTTGGAGCGATGGTGCTTAGCGCATTTGAAGCAAGTGGGCGGGAGGTTGCAAAATACCGAGGAATGGCCAAACTGCTGGCAGTTGTAACACTGGCGGGGGCCAGACTGGCCACGGTATTTCTCGATGCTGATGTTGTGGTAACACACTGATTTTATGGTATGCACCGGCGTTCCAGGTGCATAGATATTAGTCGTGACGACGAAGAGGGGCATGGGCCAGCGTTCATCGGGCGAATGCCCTCGGCTCATCAACTGGCGGACGTCCTGGACCCTCACGCCTTGGTTGGTGAGGTCGGCTAGGATATCGTCCGTTGGGACGTATTCACTCATTATCGGAATAATTTTCAAATAGTAACTGATATTGACTGATAATCTACAGGCTGCAGCAGACGACGTGAAATTTTGACTTAAAATTAGATTCGTTTGATTTACGGTAACTGTGTATTTTTTGACATTTACCCCATGAAATAACATGGAGTGAGTGCAAAAAGAACAAAAGGTGTAGCCTAATCAAACGAACCTATTGTTAACATCGGTACCGGAAGCCGTGACCGGAAGCTGTCAAAACAAACTCTGCGTAAAAGTGAAAACCTAAACAACAATAAAACTTAATTTGACTCGGATGGTATACGATTTTCATTGGCTGAACTACTGTGGCGTTCCACGCAGTAATTGGTTGTTACTAACGCTTAACAATCGTGATAACAATAATGAACTTTCTTTTTCATTCGGTCTCGAACACTTATCACTAGTAAAGTATGTAAACGCTTTAATGTAAATCGTATACATCAACTTTCTTAAACACTTATCGTTAGTCTTAGACGCGGTTTTTCAATCATTTGTTAAACAGTCCGTAAGCTTAACCAGCGCTTTTACCAACTTGCGAATATTACGATATTTTTAATAACTTAATACCAAAAGTATCCTTATTATTCTTGTCGCAATGCCTTAATATTACTGTAGTGGATTTAAAATCTTCTGTAGACTACACTGTATCACATACAAAGTCGACAATATTATCTTTTTTTCATACAATATAATAAGTAGCTTTTATTAATGTTGGTCAGCATGGACATTTTGATACAATAGTGTTTTGGTGAGGTAAATAAAGAAACTTCTCAACAATGAATTGAAAGAATTTGTTTAGAAATATTTACAGGTGGATGGATCATCAATTAAAAATAGCTGGTTAGCTATTTCCACGGCCTCCTTTGTACATCATAATTTAAAATTTTTGCGAGATTAACAAATGACTTCACACATCTCAACAAAGAACAGCCAACCAGAAAAACATAGATACACTAGTAAATTTCCTATTTATTAAACATCTGGCCCTGGATTCACAAAGATGCGTAAGTAACTCTAAGTTGTCCTAAGTTAGGCAAATCCTAGCTAGATAAATCAAGATAAATCGTGTCTAGGTATTAATACACATTCACAAATCAAATATTATAAGTTAAATTGTTCATATTTTACTATATTTTATCTTTATAACATTGCAGAACGACATATTGGTGATTTATATCACTACGATTTGCCTAAACTAGGACGTCTTAGCACTTAGGCACCTTTGTGAATCTGGGCCCTGGACTAATGTATTTAATAAAATGGGAACTAAGTTGTAGTTATACAGATTGTTATCTTCTCAATTTCAAATTATTTTTCAGTTTAAACTAGAAAAAGCATAATTAATATGTGCTTTACTTGTAAATCCATTTTTAATTGCCAAGTTGGTAAAAGAGCTGGTTATGCTTACGGACTGTTTAACAACTGATTGAAAAACCGGCCCTTAGCATACATAGTTATATATTGGTATGCCCCTGTTAGCATATAGTTTGAAATAGGGCATAGTGACCTAGAGTTTAATAGTATAATAGAAAAATATGACCAGTGTATGGATATAAGACATAGAGTATATAAGTACAATAATATAATAGATAAAAAATAAGACCTGGAATATAACAGTTAAATAGTATTGTATAATTGAGAAGTAAGACCTAGTGTATAATAGGAGAGAAATAAGACCAAGTGTATACTAGTATAATAGAGGAACGAGACCTAGGGTACAATAGAGAAATAAGACCTAAGGTATAATAGTATAATTGAGAAATAAGACCAAGTGTATACTAGTATAATAGAGAAACGAGACCTAGGGTACAATAGAGAAATAAGACCTAAGGTATAATAGTATAATAAAGAAATAAGTGAGCAGATAGATTTAGAGAAATTGTACAATGTAAGGAATAAATAGTTGGCAATGGTGAAACTTACATCATTTTAGAAGTGTTCGAAAACAAGAACGAACAAATAACTGTGGTGTGTGTACGGGGTGTGTTTGAGTTGAGTGGTGTAAAGAAATTGTTGAGTCCTTGGAAATATCGTAGTAGTGCATCGTAGTGCTTGAAGAATTATCTGCTGTGATGTTCTCAATTGAAGCAATTCATACACATCACAAGATTGTAAATTTGTATGCATTTAAATATTCCGAACAAAACATATAAATTAAGAAGCTTCCGGCCTCGATCTCGACTCTGGCTGTAATTCATAGTCGTCTTTTACCCCTTAGGGGTGCCCGGTGTTGCTAAGGATTTACTTTCTACATATGGGAAATAACATGAATGAAACTGTTGCCTGGCACAACGGGCGCTTCTAGGGGTAGGGGACGACTATGAATACGGATCTTTCTTCTGTACTGCACAACTAACAGAATTGTACACAAATATTATGAAAGTACGGTGCAAGATATGCACATTTTGTACAGACGTTGTCGTTATTCCAAGAAGTTTGTGTTGTAGCCTATAT
Source organism: Isoperla grammatica (assembly GCA_945910005.1). NCBI lineage: Eukaryota > Metazoa > Arthropoda > Insecta > Plecoptera > Perlodidae > Isoperla > Isoperla grammatica. Next base: position 25,927,460 of record OX246740.1, read on the forward strand.
ATGGTGAGCTGCCCATGACTTAAAAGTGAGGGGTCGACCCCGTGTCCTGTAGACCCCGCCTACTATTCGCGCTTCACTATCAAGCTCAAACTATTCAACATTTCGTAGGCCGAGTACAAAACCTGGAACAGAACGAAACATTAATGTATGGTTTGTCTTAGGAGTACCTTTTACACGGTGCTCACCGTTTTCACAGGACCTGCCCCTTTTCTACCATGCACAATAGTTGGGAAGAAATGCCCAAGGGCTGTTATAGGACTCAATCCCAGCATTCACCTTTACGATTGAGAAAAACATGGGGAAAACCTTCAGTCAGGATTGCCGGAGGTCGGAATCAAACGCGGCGTCCTCACGGTTTGGAGAGTGTCTGCCATCTCATCATCATAAACGTGTGAAACTTCAAGCAAGTGACTTTTTAAACGAAAACCCGTTCGTTCACTAAGTAATCGAAAATAAATATTTTTGTGTTTTTCTGGCAACACTTAATTCTATCACAATAATTAAAATGATCACGCGCAACTTCCCAAAGGCCTAAGATTAAACGTTGTGTTCACTCAAGAAATGTCAGGGTACTCTAGGCCAGACTAGGCCTAGGCCCTGCGGAATATCCATATAAGGAAAATGGGCTCATACCTACTTTAAATCAAGATGTCAAGGTTTACGAAAATAGAAGGTAATATGAATTGAGATAATTTAGACGTGAGGGGAATAAAAACACAACAGACTTTCACTACGCTTAGAGTAGACAACAGAGAGCCCAGGCAGTGTTCCTAATATCATGGAGAAAGAACACTGTCAGCGAACAAGAAACAATGGAAAGTCGTATGGAAGAGATGGTGATGGTAATCAGGAAGAGGAAACCATTCCTTGAAGGTCCAGTGTGGAAGAAATACAAACTTGTATTCCTACTAATGCCAAGTCCCCCCCCCCCCCCCCGCCCCCTTTTATTGTTCAACTTGGAAAATATTTTGATAAAGCCTCTTAAAGTGTTCGTTCACCTCTTGCTGCCATGTGTACCTAGGTAATCAAGTTGGTATATAGAACATATATTCAACAACAGTTTTACCGAAATTATTCAAGTTCCACGTAATTGACGACTTGCGATGGGAGGAGCTTATTTTAGTTTCCCGCGCGCTCCAGAGATGGCGCGCGAGAAGTGAGGAAACATTCTTGAGAAAACGATGGATCCCATGCTATTGTTACGGGAGCACGCTTAGGGAAAATGTTTAAATTTGTTTAAAAATTTCGAGATGAGTGTAGTTTTTAAGTATTTTAGTCACGAAGAAAGCCAGAGGCTACTCAAAGAAAGTTACAGCTTGTTTGTACCTTCCTTTTTTAAAGAGTTTTGGACCGCTGAAAATCAGGTGGCAGGCACTGTTCTCGTCAAGGCTAGAAGTGTACCTACGTGTTTTTAATTAGTAAATTTAGTTATATTAATGATGCACTCATATGTCTGCTATTATGCACGGTTTACTGTTTAATATTTCTAGTTTGTAAAACATTAGAATTCATGATTTAAAGATAATAATGCAGACATATATTACCGCCACTATAATGCACGCCTACTTGGGGCCTAGATGACAGGTAGGGCCTCTACCTGTCACCTGTCTTTGAAACTAGGGCTTTGGCTGGATTTAGCCTAGCGTAGGCCTACATTTTCCTAGCCTCTAGTCTAGGCCTAGCCCTGCCTATGCGTGCAGGCTATTTATGTAACTATTAACTTGCATGAATTAATTAATTAACTGTAACGATTAACTCTGATGCTTTCAGCTTTCTTGGGGAAGTAAAACTTAACACACTTGGGATTGCATCCTTCTTGAGGCAATTTTTGCTGCCGTTTACAGCTTCCCTCAAGTCTGTTGGGATGAAATGACTAGAACACACTGTCACTGTTGACGAAACGGCTTGGTTCCTTCTGCTGTCGCGGCGTATTTTAATTTCCCATATCTTTCTTAGCTTCGCATCTTTGAGAAACAAATGAAATGATATGCCAGGAACTGTAGCATTATTTTTGCATCTAGGAACACAACAATAACGCGGCATTGCTCATTCGCTATGGAAATCTACGCTCAAACTACCCAAAGTTCCCATATGTTCCATGCAAAACGCCTGCAATGTTTACTCACATACGCAGCCATGTTGGGGGCGGGTTGAACGCGTCACGTGAGCGTGACGTAGGTGGGAGGGAACATCGGAAGTCGTCAATTAGTGGTTAAATGTTTTATGAATTGTGTGCAGCTCGCTCAACGTTGTACGTTTGGCAATACCGTACCCCCGAGTGTCGCGTAACCTTGCTTCACGCCTCTGGAGGGTTGGGCGAAAAGTATCCGCGCCAAGCGCATGTGTATAAAGTCGTTTCAAATTTTCTGTCCACTACAAATGAAACCGTTTTATTCTTCACATTAAAGCAATACATAAAATGGCAGGTCAAATAGAAATAACACAAATACGTCAAATAGTACGTTTTAGGTCGTAGTCTTATGTAACGACATACCTGTAACAAGAAGAATTTTCACCGAGATGTATCAAAGAAACGTAAGTTTGTGAAATTTTACTTGAGGTCTTTGTGAAAACCTGTTCGGCGCAAGTAACTTTATTTCTTAACTTGACAAAACTATTACAATTATTTTCCTCATCTAGACAAATACTTCTATTCTTTCACAAATTAAAGAGAAATATATACACATTTCCAGTGAGTTGTTACAAATCTTGTATCTATCCGCTTGACCACGCGCCTTCTGCACCACTTTCATTTGAACAAAGTATCTCGTCAGACCAAGTGCTCTCCCTCCATTGATGTCTTTAGCCAACCACGCATCTTCAGTACCACCCCTCTTTCCAATGCCTGCTGGAGATGCAGCGCAGCGATGGCGGCATGGCACCTACGACGTAGGAAGTCCACCTCGAACAGCAAGTTGCGCGAATAAACAAAGGACACCTGATGGTATAGGCCGCGTGTTATAAACCCAAACAAATTGGGATTTCGGGTTTAACTTTATATAGAGAACAACTTGCTAAAGAGGTGAACGGGCACTTAAAATAATGAATGCAGAGTTCCATGGTAACAGGCATTGAGTAAATGGCTCCACTTAAGCCAGAAATAAGGTTCTAGATAATATTATCCACGGGATAAGCAACATACAAGCATCTGTTTGGTGGTGGCCAAGTTATCTCACGGTTGAAGTTATACCGAGACGGGAGTTAAGCCTAGTTTACGATTGGCGTCAACTTGAATCGTCAACCGGTAATAGATTCACGTTAACGTTTTTGATTCACGATTCACGATTCGAGGCTCGTCGAACTGGGAGTTCGACGAGCCTCCGAAAGGCGGAGATCAAGAGGACCTTGTTGTGATGTAGAGCATTCTGTGCTTTTATGTAAACAAAAGCTGGAGGCCAAGTCTTGAAACTCACGTTTCAACTCACCACACGTTTCAAGTCGCAAATTCCCGCAAGTCGCAAAAAAAACAGCAAAACGGTAGTCTTGAGACAAATTGGGGAAGCGGGCGGTGATTCAACTCGCAAGTTTTTTTACGTTTCAAACCACGAGCTATAACGTTGCGAGTTGTCAGTTATTTGCGACTTGAGATGGAACAAGATGGAGGATGTTGCAATAATAAATGCGATTGCCGATCTTGAAGAGGCCAAAATAGCAGAAAACAACATACAAGAACGTTTCCGCACCGTTATTAATCCATTAAATATTTCAGGCTCCAATCATGAAACATAGGCCTACTCGGATCCTTGCATAGCCTAGCTAGGCCTAGGCCTACGCCTAGATCCTACATAGAAAATGTGTGTGTGTGAGGCACTCCAATCATGAAACATAGGCCTACCCATAGAGGAATAAAAGAGGGCCTACCGGTACTCGGATCCTTGCATGGTCTAGCTAGGCCTAGGCCTACGCAGCATACGCCTAGATCCTACATAGAAAATGTGCTTTCCCTAGGCGGGCCTATCTTCTACGTGAAAAGACCCACAAGGCTTAAAGCCCTAGACATGCCCTAGACCTAACATTTCATACTAACTTCTCTCCCGAGGCCGAGGAGGAGGTTAGAGGTTAGAGAACATATGTTTGTACACGCACGGCAATGACAGCGAGAGCGACAACAACAAACCAAGTCGTCACGCCTCGACTATTGGATGGATCGAAAGATGCAAGTTGTAACGCGCTTTGTCATTGGTTATTTATTGAGTTGTTGTGGGCGAAGTTTGATACCGCAAAAAATCAGTAACCCGCAAACTTTTGATCTTGCAAGCGACTTCAGGCGCAAGCCTAATTTCAAGACTACGACATTAGTAGAACAGTAGAAGTCAAGTCGCATGCGGTTTGGAAACAATGAGTTGATTCGTATTGCGACTTGATTCGTAAGGTTTCAAGACTTGGCCTCCTGGTTTGTGGTTGTCATTTAGAGGTTATTATTTGAGGGCGTTTGGTCTTTAAACAACATCATGACAGAGGCGGAGTATTATCAACAAAAATAAAAAAATAAAATACTTCCTTTGGAAAACGAACTGATATTTCTTTGGAACCTCTTTGGTGACATGTGAATGCGCATGCGCGAGCGTCAAACGTTAACGCCAATCGTCAAAGTTTGAATGAGTTGAACTTTGACGTTGACGGTTCAAGTTGATGGTTGACGCATTTCTGCAATCGTGAATGCTTCCATATGAATATACAGGTTTATCAAGGAGTTGAAGTTGAAGTTAGCGTTGACGCCAATCGTACACTAGACTTTACCTGTGCGAAGTTCTTCCTAGACAGCCCCGTAGGTTTCATGATGGCGAGCAAGGACTTCTTGAAGCTCGGCGAGGCCTCCAGCCAATCACAGCTGTACACCGACTTACACACAGCCTCGTGCTGGAATATCAGAAGAAAGTCACAGTGTTGCCAGGTGAAATATGGGCCCTCACAGTGTTGCCAGGTGAAATATGGACAGTCACAGTGTTGCCAGGTGAAATATGGACAGTCACAGTGTTGCCGGGTGAAATATGGACAGTCACAGTGTTGCCAGGTGAAATATGGACAGTCACAGTGTTGCCAGGTGAAATATGGACAGTCACAGTGTTGCCAGGTGGAATATGGACAGTCACAGTGTTGCCAGGGGAAATATGGACAGTCACAGTGTTGCCGGGTGAAATATGGACAGTCACAGTGTTGCCAGGTGAAATATGGACAGTCACAGTGTTGCCAGGGGAAATATGGACAGTCACAGTGTTGCCAGGTGAAATATGGACAGTCACAGTGTTGCCGGGTGAAATATGGGCAGTCACAGTGTTGCCAGGTGAAATATGGACAGCCACAGTGTTGCCAGGGGAAATATGGACAGTCACAGTGTTGCCGGGTGAAATATGGACAGTCACAGTGTTGCCAGGTGAAATATGGACAGTCACAGTGTTGCCAGGGGAAATATGGACAGTCACAGTGTTACCAGGTGAAATATGGACAGTCACAGTGTTGCCAAATGAAATATGGACCCGCACAGTGTTGCCAGGTGAAATATGGGCCCTCACAGTGTTGCCAGGTGAAATATGGGCCCTCACAGTAATGCCATGTGAAATATGGACAGTCACAGTGTTGCCAGGTGAAATATGGACAGCCACAGCGTTGCCAGGTGAAATATGGGCCCTCACAGTGTTGCCAGGTGAAATATGGACAGTCACAGTGTTGCCAGGTGAAATATGGGCCCTCACAGTGTTGCCAGGTGAAATATGGGCAGTCACAGTGTTGCCAGGTAAAATATGGACAATCACAGTGTTGCCAGGTGAAATATGGACAATCACAGTGTTGCCAGGTGAAATATGGACAACCACAGTGTTGCCAGGTGAAATATGGACAATCACAGTGTTGCCAGGTGAAATATGGACAGTCACAGTGTTGCCAGGTGAAATATGGGCCCTCACAGTGTTGCCAGGTGAAATATGGGCAATCACAGTGTTGCCAGGTGAAATATGGACAGTCACAGTGTTGCCGGGTGAAATATGGACAGTCACAGTGTTGCCAGGTGAAATATGGACAGTCACAGTGTTGCCGGGTGAAATATGGACAGTCACAGTGTTGCCGGGTGAAATATGGACAGTCACAGTGTTGCCAGGTGAAATATGGACAGTTACAGTGTTGCCAGGTGAAATATGGACAGTCACAGTGTTGCCGGGTGAAATATGTACAGTCACAGTGTTGCAAGGTGGAATATGGACAGTCACAGTGTTACCGGGTGAAATATGGACAGTCACAGTGTTGCAAGGTGGAATATTGACAGTCACAGTGTTACCGGGTGAAATATGGACAGTCACAGTGTTGCAAGGTGGAATATTGACAGTCACAGTGTTACCGGGTGAAATATGGACAGTCACAGTGTTGCCAGGTGAAATATGGACAGTCACAGTGTTGTTAGGTGAAATATGGACAGTCACAGTGTTGCCAGGTGAAATATGGACAGTCACAGTGTTGCCAGGTGAAATATGGACAGTCACAGTGTTGCCAGGTGAAATATGGACAGTCACAGTGTTGCCGGGACAAATATGGACAGTCACAGTGTTGCCAGGTGAAATATGGACAGTCACAGTGTTGACAGGTGTAATATGGACAGTCACAGTGTTGCCAGGTGAAATATGGAAAGTCACAGTGTTGCCAGGTGAAATATGGACAGTCACAGTGTTGCCGGGTGAAATATGGACAGTCACAGTGTTGCCAGGGGAAATATGGACAGTCACAGTGTTGCCGGGTGAAATATGGACAGTCACAGTGTTGCCGGGTGAAATATGGACAGTCACAGTGTTGCCGGGTGAAATATGGACAGTCACAGTGTTGCCGGGTGAAATATGGACAGTCACAGTGTTGCCGGGTGAAATATGGACAGTCACAGTGTTGCCGGGTGAAATATGGACCGTCACAGTGTTGCAAGGTGAAATATGGATAGTCACAGTGTTGCCAGGTAATATATGGACAGTCACAGTGTTGCCGGGTGAAATATGGACCGTCACAGTGTTGCCAGGTGAAATATGGACAGTCACAGTGTTTGCGGGGTAAATATAGAAAGTCACAGTGTTGCCAGGTGAAATATGGACAGTCACAGTGTTGCCAGGTGAAATATGGACAGTCACAGTGTTGCCAGGTGAAATATGGACAGTCACAGTGTTGCCAGGTGAAATATGGACAGTCACAGTGTTGCCAGGTGAAATATGGACCGTCACAGTGTTGCCAGGTGAAATATGGACAGTCACAGTGTTGCCAGGTGAAATATGGACCGACACAGTGTTGCCAGGTGAAATATGGACAGTCATAGTGTAGCCAGGTGAAATATGGACAGTCACAGTGTTGCCAGGTGAAATATGGACAGTCACAGTGCTGCCAGGTGACGTATGGACAGTCCCAGTGTCGCCAGGTGAAATATGGACAGTCACAGTGATGCTAGGTAAAATATGGACAGTCACAGTGTTGCCAGGTGAAATATGGACCGTCACAGTGTTGCCAGGTTAAATATGGACCGTCACAGTGTTGCCATGTGAAATATGGACAGGCACAGTGTTGCCAGGTGAAATATGGACAGTCCCCATGTTGCCAGGTGAAATATGGACAGTCACAGTGTTGCCAGGTGAAATATGGACCGTCACAGTGTTGCCAGGTGAAATATGGACAGTCACAGTGTTACCAGGTGAAATATGGACAGGCACAGTGTTGCCAGGTGAAATATGGACAGTCACAGTGTTGCCAGGTGAAATATGGACAGTTACAGTGTTGCCAGGTGAAATATGGACAGTTACAGTGTTGCCAGGTGAAATATGGGCAGTCACAGTGTTGCTAGGTGAAATATGGACAGTCACAGTGTTGCCAGGTGAAATATGGACAGTCACAGTGTTGCCAGGTGAAATATGGACAATCACAGTGTTGCCAGGTGAAATATGGACAGTCACAGTGTTGCCAGGTGAAATATGGACAGTCACAGTGTTGCCAGGTGAAATATGGACAGTCACAGTGTTGCCTGGTGAAATATGGACAGTAACAGTGTTGCCAGGTGAAATTTGGACAGTCACAGTGTTGCCAGGTGAAATATGGACAGTCACAGTGTTGCCAGGTGAAATATGGACCGTCACAGTGTTGCCAGGTGAAATATGGACAGTCACAGTGTTGCCAGGTGAAATATGGACAGTCACAGTGTTGCCAGGTGAAATATGGACAGTCACAGTGTTGCCAGGTGAAATATGGGCAGTCACAGTGTTGCCGAGTGAAATATGGACAGTCACAGTGTTGCCAGGTGAAATATGGACAGTCACAGTGTCCTGGACCCCTATTCTATAATTATCCCGGAATGAAATCGGCCCGGATCCGAATCGTGAAATTTAATGTTCCCATTCCGGACCCAAAGAAAAATGAGAAATATAGCGATTTTATAACCTAGTCCGGAATGGGAGGGACGGATCGGATCCAGTCTGGATCCATTACGGAAGACTTCACAAAGCGACTGAGCCGCCGAAGCTGTAACCAATCAGAAACTGTTTTTCGAACAGCTGACATAACACGCGGTCCCGATGAATAAGTTGATAATATTGTAATAGTGAAGACATTCAATTAAAACTTCTTTTAGGCCAATTACGTTTTTAAATTTATTTATTTTGTCTGAAGGTAATTTGAAAATAAATCTTAGAATAGGCCTTATACTAGATGGTCAACTATTTAAATAATCATATTATGATAATGTCAGTTTAAAAGGTACTTCATAATTATAGTGTAATTTAAGAAGGGTTAATTGTAAGTAAGTACAAATGTAAGTACATATGTACGTACATATGTACGTACATATGTACTTATATTCGCCCATTTTCTTTTTCTTTTCATAATAAATTATTTCCTTATGTATTTTTTCATGTACCAGTGCGGTTGTATTTTTTATGTGAGAGAAAAAAATGAAGACACTGTTATTTACTTAAGCATACTATTGTTATTGATTTTAGGCCATGATGTGTTTAGGCGATATTTTAGGGCATGATTTTAGGCCAAACAGCAAACTAGCGGTGGCAATGGCTTAATAAAACCTTGAAATAAAAGTCTAAAAATATTTCTTTTGCGTAATAGCACATATAAACATATCCTAAACAATAATTAGTGGTTTAAAAAAAGTTAAAAAGTTGACCCGCACTGGGTTTGAACCATGCCAAAACGAAACTTTTGTCGGGAAGCAATTTCGCTAACCAGTACGCTACAGACGGATCATACAAAAGGAGATATTGCATTAAAACTGTTGTTTTATGCTAAAACAAAATCTTGAATGGCGGTTTCACGATGCAAAGAGGTACTTTATCCATTCCGGGATTTACGGATCCATTCCAGCCAATATTTGCCGGATTGGATTCAGAAAAAGTTACAAAATCGCTTTCGCCCGCTTTCGATCCATATCGGCCCGGATCCAAACCGGGATGATTACAGAATAGGGGTCCTGGGGTAGGCGACGAAAACTGGGGCTCGAACTGTAGCTTGGCGGAGCTCGGCGATAAGACGTCCGCTCTCACTCGCGATGACTAGATTAGTGGCTAGCGATACAGCATTGGAGGGGTAGTAGGGGTAAGTGGTGAGGAGACGTGGACGGAAATGCGCAATTCAAAATTTGGGCGCGAACATAACCGGCCACCAAAATGGATAAACATTTTATGACTATGCACGAAATATTGAGTAACAGAAAATCAAAGAGAGAAAACCAAAACAACTGAATTCCTTGACAGTTCTAAACAAATTGCTAATAGAACAAGGATAAAGAAATGATACGAGAACGACCTGGCGCGATTAAGCGACAGGAAGGCTGACGAGTTTGTTGACGGGCCTTAAGTAAGAGCCGGCCGCCGTGCGAATGGAAACGACGCGAGCAATGCCATCGCGACCTGGATGCAGTTTCTCCACTCGCCCAATAGGCCATGAGAGAGGACTACTGGAAGCCTCAAAAATAAAAACAACATCACCGACTTTAAGGTCAGGGCTACGGCGAGTCCATTTCCCACGTTGCATTTGCGTATGCAAATATTCGCGGGACCAACGAGCCCAGAAAGTCTGATGAAGTTGCCGCACTAGGTGCCAGCGTGACAAATGAGAAGTATTGTCGAGTTCAGCGCGTTTGGGGGGGGCTACAAGCGAGGTTCCGGTCAGAGGGTGACCTGAACTTAGATAATCGGGTCCTTCAGCCGGGTCCTGAGGCGGGGCGCAGAGAGGGCGACTGTTGAGTACGGCCTCGATACGTGCGAATAAGGTAGCATATTCCTCGTACGTTAGGGAGGTGTCATTGATGAGACGATGCAGTAGGGATTTAGCGGACTTCACCCCTGCTTCCCACAGGCCACCGAAATTGGGAACGTATGGTGGATTGAAGTGCCAAGTTTCTTCCCTGTTTGCGAGAGAGTCAGAAATGGAGGTCTCGGAGTGGGAGAGAAACTCGTGCACTTCGCGAAGATGACGAGCCGCTCCTACATAGTTGCGGCCGCGGTCCGAGTAGATGTGCGTCGGTAGACCACGGCGTGCGACGAATCTATCGAATGCGGCGAATCGAATCTATAAATGCTTCGGTGGATAACTCCGAAACTATCTACAGATGTACGGCTTTTATAGCCATGCACACAAATAGACACAGATAACCTTTGGTGGTTGGAGCTTTCCTTCGATTGCTGGCTTTGACGGAGAAAGGGCCTGCAAAGTCAGTACCGACATGAGCGAAAGCACGGGACGGTTGTACCCGGGCTTCGGGGAGGTCAGCCATTTTAGGCTGAAGAGGCTTGGCTCGGAATTTGTGGCAGGTAAGACATCGATGAGTGCGTTGTCTAAGTAGACCGCGGAGTGACACGATCCAATAGCGTTCTTGAATCATCGCCTGGACGGTGCGAGGTCCGGAGTGAAGCGATGTTTTGTGAAAATGGTTACAGATAAGAGACGAGAGATGCGCCTGCTTCGGAAGCAAGATTGGGTGTCGTGATTCTACAGGCAGTAGAGAATGGCGTAGTCTCCCGGCCACCCTGAGTTGCCCGGCTTGGTCGATGAAAGGGTTCAGTGACGCAAGGCCAGACGACCCTGCTTCTTGGCGGGACAGTCTTCGAAACCCTTCTGCGTAATGATGTTGTTGAGTCACGCGAATCAAGAGATTCAGCGCGTCTTGGAGCTCAGCAGGTTCTAGAGGTCCTGACGGTAGGGGGAGGCGATTGCGTTTAGCCAGAAGAAGACGAGTGAATCGGACAACGTAGCCAAATACGCGTTGAGCGTGGAGCAAAGTTGAGAACTTTCGCAGACTCGTGAGTAAGGAATCGGGTTCAGCGTGCGCGACGAGAGTGGTGACAGAAGTCTTCATTTCAGGCAGGTCAACTTGAGCAGCATGTGCGCGACCAGAGCGGGGCCACTCTTGAGGCGGGAGGTGCAGGAACGAGGGGCCATTAAGCCATAGAGGGTGATCCAGAAGTTCAGCTGGTAGAAGACCTCGCGATGCGCAGTCGGCAGGGTTCTCCTCTGATGGAACATGGGCCCAGTCAGATGGGTTTGAAGTCTCCAACACTTCGACGACGCGGTTGGCGACAAACGTTTTGAGGCGGTGAGGTGAAGTGGCAAGCCATGCAAGTACGATCGTTGAGTCTGTGTAGAGTGTAACAGAATCAATAGAGAGAGTTGAGATCGAGGGTGAGGTCAACTTGACCAGACGAGATAGCAGAAGTGCAGAAGACAATTCTAGCTTGGGAATTGTTAATGGCTTTAGAGGTGCGACTTTACTTTTGGCGCGCAAGAGCGTCACGTGAGCAGCGGAGAAGGATTGCGTGTGCAGGTAGAGCACTGCAGCGAGGCCCTTCTGGGAGGCGTCACAGAAACTTACTACTCGGTTGGTACGGTGGTTGTCGGGGAAGGCGCGTGGAACGCGGAAGGTTGAAAGCTTCGAGACGTCGGCGATGGCTAGTAACCACGAGTTCGTGAGCGGGTCGGGGAGAGGTTCATCCCACTGAATGTGGAGTAGCCAGAGTTGTTGTATGAAGATTTTCAGCCAGGAGACAAAAGGGGTGAGAAAACCCATAGGATCGAAGATTTTAGCGATGTAGGATAAGGTCGTGCGCTTTGTGACGGATCCAGAAAAGGGTTGAGTGTGAAAAGAGAAGGAGTCAGAGAGAGGATCCCAGAGTAATCCTAGAATCTTTATACCTTGTTCCTCAGTAGAAAATACAAGGGTGGTCTCCAGATGGTCTTGTGGAAGCGAGGTAAGGGCATCAGAATTGCTTCTTGCCCATTTTCGGAGTTCGAAACCGCCCAAGGCGAGGAGGTCTTGAAGTTCAGTTTGTATAGCGCGAGCTTGGGCGAGATCACGAGCGCCGGACACGATGTCGTCGATGTACGTCTGGTACTTTATTGCGTGAGAAGCAAGTGGAAACCGTTGTCCTTCGTCTTCCACCAGTTGATGTAGCACACGTTGGGCCAAACAGGCAGAAGGCGTTAGACCATACATGACAGCGTTGAGCTGGTACTCGACTACAGGAGAGTCGGGGAATGGCCGCCAGAAGATGTGCTGGTGAACGCGATCGTCAGTGTGGACAAGGATCTGGCGATACATTTGTCGTATGTCAGCGCAGATAGCGATGATGTGTGTTCTGAAGGTGGTCAAAATGGTAGGCAGGTCAGCCTGCAACTTCGGTCCACTCAACAAGTTCTGATTGAGCGAGACGCCGTTAGGGTCTGGGGACGAGGCGTTGAAGACGACGCGCAGCTTCGTGCTGGAGCTAGTGATTTTATGCACACAGTGGTGAGGAATCACATACTGAGCTGGTTAAAGCGCAGGCTGCATGGGCTGAGAAGCAGCATAGTCAGACATGAACTGCTGGTACGCGTTGCGTTGTTCGAGATTGCGCTTGAGACGCCGCTCCAAATTCAAGTAGCTTTGGAAAACGGTAGTGCGATTCAAGACGAGAGGTGAGACTGACGACTTAAACGGAAGCGAGACTGAATAACGTCCTGTTTCATTACGCGTGTGTGTCGATACGAAATGATCTTCACATAACTGCTTTTCGGGATCCTGTTGGAGGGGACGCGAAACCTCTTCAGACTCCCAAAAGAGACGGAGTGTGCGGTCCAATTCTGTAGAGCACGTGAGCAGAGAGAGCGGGGTGTGAGACTCAGATTCCAATGTATGAACGGGTCCCATTACAACCCAACCGAAAACAGTATTCAGTGCTGAGGGACTGCCTCCAATTACTGTGTCTCCATTTCTTTGGAGTAGGTCTGGATATAAATCGGCACCAATGAGGAAGTCAATATTGTCAGCGACATGAAACTTATCATCAGCCAAAGATAGGCCACGATATTTCTCGAAAACCTCAACGGGTACTGAGGTAGCGGGCATCTGGCCTGTGATGGTGGACAGGGCCAGAGCCTGAACGCCGAATATGTGACGCGTGTTTAAACGCGGTGCGATCTCGCAGTGGGCAATGCCATGTACTCTCGTGGATGCGTGTCCGATGCCGGACAGTTCCATAACGCTAGCATGTCGTTTCAATCCAAGACGATTGGCGAGAGAGAGTGTGATCGCAGACACTTGAGAGCCTGAGTCGATGATCGCCCTAAAAGGTTGACAACGACAACAGTTGTCTTTGATCAACGCACGTACAGTGCCGAGTAGAGCGGTGCGTTTGAGAGGTTGGCAAACCTTCAGCTGGCAAGCCAAGGCAAGCCCGACTGTAGGTTTGCTAGCCGATGCGGAACGCGAGTCAACTGAGTTGTTGACAGGGGGATGAGTCGGCGTCGCGGAGTGGAGCAACGAGTGGTGCTGTTTACTGTTGCACTCGCGACACGATCCCTTGGATATACAATCGTCACGAGCATGGTTACCCAAACAATTGAAGCATCGTTTTAAATTACGTAACGTATTGTATTTGTCTTCTACTGATTGGTTCAGGAAGCTGGGACAATTGTACAGAGTATGATTTGCTGTACACGCGGGGCATGAGAGCGCTCGAATTCGCGGTTGTGCGGGCTTACGTGAGCTGTCAGCAGGGGGCGTTTCAGCAGCCAGCAGTGAGTTAATTTTCCGCGCAGGAGAGTTTAGGTTGGAGCCACTAGAATGCTTGGATTTGGCCGAGCTAGCATTTGTAGGGTGATCTAAACCACATAACTCAAGAGTACGGCTCTGCTCTTCAAGAAACTGGATCAGTTGCTGATAGGTGGGCGTAACGTGCGAAGAGCATGTTGATTCAAACTGTTTGCGCGTTTGGGGATCCAAGTGCGAAACAGAGAGTGATAACAGCAAGGAATCGGCAAGATCAACGATTTCTAAACTTTTAATTGCGTCAATGGAACTTCTATGAACGTTGAGAAAATGTTGAAGTGACGTGTGTTTGCCTGATTTCAGTGGCGTAAAGTCCAACACCTGTTGCATATACATAGACGCAAGTAAGCGTTTATTTTGATAGCGATTGATTAACGCCTTGTATGCAAGTGAATAGTTTTCAGCAGATATCTGGAAACTGGAAATTACAGATAAAGCGGTGTCTTGAAGAGAAGCTTGCAAGTAATGAAACTTCTGAACTTCATTGAGATGAGTATTCTGATCTATTAACGAATTAAATAATGCGAAGAATTCAGGCCACTGTGCCAAATCACCATTAATAGTGGGTATGTGAATAGTGGGAAGTGAATTCACTAAGTAAGCCGTAGGTTGAGGTTTCGTACTCGCAGCGATAGTGTGTGCTAACTTTGATACAGCGATGTAACGTTTCTGAGCAGCAAAGACAACGTCCTTAAAACTAGCTCTGACTTTGGTTACCTCAATAGGTTTGACGGTTTCATCTAGTTTGGAATTGAACTCGATAACTGCTTGTTGCAGTTGATCGAATTTCGTTAGAAGTAACGTCAATTCGTCATAACGAGGTTTGAAAAGATCTATTTCATCGGCGTTTAGCGTTTTGAACGCGTCATAGATGTTTTGCGCATCAGCGAATAGCTCCTCTCTAGTCTTAATTAGTACATTCTTTTGACGTTGGAGTTCGGCCATTGTTCATACGAATGCACAATGCGAGATGAGATTTTGAGAGACAATAATAACCTAGTAAGTTCAAGGTCGAAGTATTGTACGACAACATGCGAGAGATGCGTCAACAAACAATTATTGATTTGTGAGCGGCGAATATGTACAAATAATTGATGCTCAAGAACTGCAGAGAACATCAACATCCGTGCATTGACGAGAAGGCGAATACAATATTCTAAAATAATTAGAATACTTTGCGAGAGAAGGTTTACTATACAATTGAACAGCTCAAGAACAATAGAAACGACAGGAGAGCGATCGTGATTGCGAGAGTGACAAAGACCATAAGAACTTTCCGAGAGTCGAATCGGCTTGTAATTTAAATACACCACCAGACAAGGTATGCAAGGAAATAATCTTGAAAATGTTTGCTGAACAGACTATAGCGGGGATTAGCGGCTGGTAACAGTACGCGAACACGATACCATGCAATGCGGTGACTCAACGTACTGCAGTTGCGACTGAATGTTGAACAGTGCCTAAAAAACGAAGTATAAAGAAAGCAAGAAACTACGACCAAAATGCATGCTACAATGGATGACCAAATGTATCAAGACATCGAAAGACCAAAATGCATCCGGCCCGGAGGACCAAAATGTTGGCGCCTAGCTGTTGAGAGGGCTGGGTCAACTCAACAGTTAGGGGGGGGGAGAGAAGTGGACAGTTAGCGTTTTGTTTTGTGAGAAGAGGAAGAGTACGAGAAATGGAAGCTGTAATATCGTTGCCACTTACCGGACATCGGCGTCTGTGCGTAGTGCGTGGTACCTGGGTAGGCGGCGAAAACCGGGGCTCAAACTGTAGATTGGCGGAGCTCGGCGATAAGACGTCCGCTCTCACTCGCGATGACTAGATTAGTGGCTAGCGATACAGCATTAGAGGGGTAGTAGGGGTAAGTGGTGAGGAGACGTGGACGGAAAAGCGTAATTCAAAATTTGGGCGCGAACAAAAATAATAATAATAATAATAATAATAATAATAATAATAATAATAATAATAATAATAATAATAATAATAATAATAATAATAATAATTGTACAAAATCCTACAAATCTACGTGAATGTAGCGACAACGGGCAACTGCTGGTCCCCTATTAAGTTTACGTGAATGATTTCGTGTGGCATTGCCATTCATTGTAAACTACAAAAAGAAGAGTGTTTAGTTAGAGAATAGTTGAACATCAATCAGATGCCAGCCGCAACATTGTAACAATGAACTACCAATAACCAACATGCCATTGTAGACTCCAGTATGGCCGCCATGCGCATTAGGCACTTTGAAGGCTAAGAAAGGGACAACAGTTTATTGTTAAACGGTAACTTTTCCTTCATCCCCATGGTGGGGGTATTGCATAAGCTTAGCATCCCCTTACAGTTTCAGTGTCTAGCACAGCGTGCTAATAATATGGGGAAAGAATACTGTTTCTCGGTAGCTTGATGTATTAACATATTGTGGCTGTTACGATAACCATGTACTCGGCATAACAAACAATATAGTTTCAAGTTTTAACTGAGCTAACACAGCTGTCAGCAAAAGCCCTTAGGACCGATTTCACCAAGATGCACTTTGGCCAAGTTCAGTTTAACGACACTAACACCAACTTTGAACTGCAAAGTCCACTGCATGAAGAGTGAAATGTTTTATAGATAATGTGTTACTTTATACGCCGATTAACAGATAGTTTCAGTAATGATGTTAAACAAGATACACATCTACATCCCATTTGTATGCGATTGCATCCTGTTAATGGCAAATATGAAGGATACTGAAGGATAATAAATAATAAATAATAATAAATGTCAAAGATGTTTACAGTCAATAGGGAACCCGCAACTGACGTCACATCAGGACTACAACAATGAATCAAGTAAATTAAAATGATGGACAAACTATCAGCTGTCAAAATAATAAAATTGCAACCAAACAAATAAAAACAAGAATAGCAATAGTAACTGCTCGCCATTTAAAACTGTGAAAAATTTGTATGTGTATTTGTTTGTGTTTTGTTTGGTTTTCTAAAATCAGAAGAAATTATTAATGGGGGAGATAGGAAGTGGGCTCCCATAGACAAAATGTGATACATATTTTGTTTGTATGTGAGGTTTAATTGCTTCACGTACTCGACAGCTGAGATCGTGAGTGTGTTCTTCAAAAAATGGCTCTGAAAATCTGACCGAGCGTGCTCGGTGACGTCATAGATTTCCCGATCGTCATCTGAACAAAAGAATGCTTCAGAGCTCTAAAGACGGCGGGAATTTAGTGTTTCTTTAAAAAATGGCAAACAAGCAATCAAAAGGCAAACTAAAACAGGCAAAAAAAAACCCAAATTGGGTTTGCCCTAGGCCTAGAGAAGGCCTATGTTAGCCTAGACACTTGGTTTATCAAAAGCTAGAATAATACAACAACCCGAGCAACAACCATACTAGGCCTAATAAATTGCAGTGACCATTTTGACCATTTTGCATACCACTTCTACTGTGACGTAAGATTATATTTTCTTCCGTCGATGCGTCGAACAAAGATATATCCTCAAAAGTATTTTACAACCTACACGATTGTCAACAATTGCGAGGTTATGTTTATGTTAAGAACGTGTCAGTATTGACGCCATCTTAGATTTGCTCTGTCGATCAGATATAAAATCCCGAGCATTGCGAGCTAGCTCGACAGATCTGCTCGCAATTAAAAGAATGTTACAGACCATGCTCGGATTCATTAAAGGACCAGTGCTAGCGTGCTCTGATCGCTCGGATACATTTGCAGAACACACTTCATATGACATCTTCCGAATCAGATAGATCGTGGAGTTCGTCATAGGGTAGTCACTACGGGTATAAAACTTTGTTTTATATTTTCAGTTTTGATGTCTGTTGAGGGCGTCCTGGGTAAGCTGAAATTGTTTATTTTCCTTGTGTTATTGTAAGGAGGTTTATTCCATTCCATGAGTAACATTCCCACTTCGCCTCCTGTTGCGTAACCTAGGTGAATATCATCCGAGTAATCTCCGGGACTAATCTTTCATGGAGGGACAGATACTTGGAGTGGTGCCATCGACAACAGTTGGTGGAGCAGACAGTGTCCCATGGTGGCTGATAGCTAGCCCCTCATAAGAACGTGGAGGCTGTAGTGGAGGGGTGCCAGTAGTGGAGGCTGTAGTGGAGGGGTGCCAGTAGTGGAGGCTGTAGTGGAGGGGTGCCAGTAGTGGAGGCGGCCGACAACATGTCAACGTGAGCGTCGCTCCTTTCATTCCTGAGGTCGATGATGCGGAGGGGTGGTTGTCGCAATACGAACGGGCTGCGGGGGCCAATGGCTGGAATGAGCAACACCAGGTGTTAGCATTCCCCTGCTATCTACGCAGTCTGCAGGTGGACTAGTACAACACCTATGATCGCCGTCAGCAACACCAGGTGTTAGCATTCCCCTGCTATCTACGCGGTCTGCAGTTGGACTAGTACAACACCTATGATCGCCGTCAGCAACACCAGGTGTTAGCATTCCCCTGCTATCTACGCGGTCTACAGTTGGACTAGTACAACACCTATGATCGCCGTCAGCAACACCAGGTGTTAGCATTCCCCTGCTATCTACGCGGTCTGCAGTTGGACCAGTACAACACCTATGATCGCCGTCAGCAACACAAGGTGTAAGCATTCCCCTGCTATCTACGCGGTCTGCAGTTGGACTAGTACAACACCAGGTGTAAGCATTCCCCTGCTATCTACGCGGTCTGCAGTTGGACTAGTACAACACCTATGATCGCCGTCAGCAACACCAGGTGTTAGCATTCCCCTGCTATCAACGCGGTCTGCAGTTGAACTAGTACAACACCTATGATCGCCGTCAGCAACACCAGGTGTTAGCATTCCCCTGCTATCTACGCGGTCTGCAGTTGGACTAGTACAACACCTATGATCGCCGTCAGCAACACCAGGTGTTAGCATTCCCCTGCTATCTACGCGGTCTGCAGTTGGACTAGTCCAACACCTATGATCGCCGTCAGCAACACCAGGTGTTAGCATTCCCCTGCTATCTACGCGGTCTGCAGTTGGACTAGTACAACACCTATGATCGCCGTCAGCAACACCAGGTGTTAGCATTCCCCTGCTATCTACGCGGTCTGCAGTTGGACTAGTACAACACCTATGATCGCCGTCAGCAACACCAGGTGTTAGCATTCCCCTGCTATCTACGCGGTCTGCAGTTGGACTAGTACAAACCCTATGATCGCCGTCAGCAACACCAGGTGTTAGCATTCCCCTGCTATCTACGCGGTCTGCAGTTGGACTAGTACAACACCTATGATCGCCGTCAGCAACACCAGGTGTAAGCATTCCCCTGCTATCTACGCGGTCTGCAGTTGGACTAGTACAACACCAGGTGTAAGCATTCCCCTGCTATCTACGCGGTCTACAGTTGGACTAGTACAACACCTATGATCGCCGTCAGCAACACCAGGTGTTAGCATTCCCCTGCTATCAACGCGGTCTGCAGTTGAACTAGTACAACACCTATGATCGCCGTCAGCAACACCAGGTGTTAGCATTCCCCTGCTATCTACGCGGTCTGCAGTTGGACTAGTACAACACCTATGATCGCGGTCAGCAACACCAGGTGTTCGCATTCCCCTGCTATCTACGCGGTCTGCAGTTGGACTAGTACAACACCAGGTGTTAGCATTCCCCTGCTATCTACGCGGTCTGCAGTTGGACTAGTACAACACCAGGTGTTAGCATTCCCCTGCTATCTACGTGGTCTGCAGTTGGACTAGTACAACACCAGGTGTTAGCATTCCCCTGCTATCTACGCGGTCTGCAGTTGGACTAGTACAACACCAGGTGTTAGCATTCCCCTGCTATCTACGCGGTCTGCAGTTGGACTAGTACAACACCAGGTGTTAGCATTCCCCTGCTATCTACGTGGTCTGCAATTGGACTAGTACAACACCAGGTGTTAGCATTCCCCTGCTATCTACGCGGTCTGCAGTTGGACTAGTACAACACCAGGTGTTAGCATTCCCCTGCTATCTACGCGGTCTGCAGTTGGACTAGTACAACACCAGGTGTTAGCATTCCCCTGCTATCTACGCGGTCTGCAGTTGGACTAGTACAACACCAGGTGTTAGCATTCCCCTGCTATCTACGTGGTCTGCAGTTGGACTAGTACAACACCAGGTGTTAGCATTCCCCTGCTATCTACGTGGTCTGCAGTTGGACTAGTACAACACCAGGTGTTAGCATTCCCCTGCTATCTACGCGGTCTACAGTTGGACTAGTACAACACCTATGATCGCCGTCAGCAACACCAGGTGTTCGCATTCCCCTGCTATCTACGCGGTCTGCAGTTGGACTAGTACAACACCAGGTGTTAGCATTCCCCTGCTATCTACGTGGTCTGCAGTTGGACTAGTACAACACCTATGATTACCGTCAGCAACACCAGGTGTAAGCATTCCCCTGCTATCTACGTGGTCTGCAGTTGGACTAGTACAACACCTATGATTACCGTCAGCAACACCAGGTGTAAACATTCCCCTGCTATCTACGCGGTCTGCAGTTGGACTAGTACAACACCTATGATCGCCGTCAGCAACACCAGGTGTAAGCATTCCCCTGCTATCTACGCGGTCTACAGTTGGACTAGTACAACACCAGGCGTTAGCATTCCCCTGCTATCTACGCGGTCTGCAGTTGGACTAGTACAACACCTATGATTACCGTCAGCAACACCAGGTGTTAGCATTCCCCTGCTATCTGGCGGTCTGCAGTTAGACTAGTACAACACCTATGATCGCCGTCAGCAACACCAGGTGTTAGCATTCCCCTGCTATCTGGCGGTCTGCAGTTAGACTAGTACAACACCTATGATCGCCGTCAGCAACACCAGGTGTTAGCATTCCCCTGCTATCTGGCGGTCTGCAGTTAGACTAGTACAACACCTATGATCGCCGTCAGCAACACCAGGTGTAAGCATTCCCCTGCTATCTACGCGGTCTACAGTTGGACTAGTACAACACCAGGCGTTAGCATTCCCCTGCTATCTACGCGGTCTGCAGTTGGACTAGTACAACACCTATGATCGCCGTCAGCAACACCAGGTGTTAGCATTCCCCTGCTATCTACGCGGTCTGCAGTTGGACTAGTACAACACCTATGATCGCCGTCAGCAACACCAGGTGTAAGCATTCCCCTGCTATCTACGCGGTCTGCAGTTGGACTAGTACAACACCAGGTGTTAGCATTCCCCTGCTATCTACGTGGTCTGCAGTTGGACTAGTACAACACCAGGTGTTAGCATTCCCCTGCTATCTACGCGGTCTACAGTTGGACTAGTACAACACCTATGATCGCCGTCAGCAACACCAGGTGTTCGCATTCCCCTGCTATCTACGCGGTCTGCAGTTGGACTAGTACAACACCTATGATCGCCGTCAGCAACACCAGGTGTTAGCATTCCCCTGCTATCTACGTGGTCTGCAGTTGGTCTAGTACAACACCTATGATCGCCGTCAGCAACACCAGGTGTTAGCATTCCCCTGCTATCTTCGCGGTCTGCAGTTGGACTAGTACAACACCAGGTGTAAGCATTCCCCTGCTATCTACGTGGTCTGCAGTTGGACTAGTACAACACCTATGATCGCCGTCAGCAACACCAGGTGTTCGCATTCCCCTGCTATCTACGTGGTCTGCAGTTGGACTAGTACAACACCTATGATCGCCGTCAGCAACACCAGGTGTTCGCATTCCCCTGCTATCTACGCGGTCTGCAGTTGGACTAGTACAACACCTATGATCGCCGTCAGCAACACCAGGTGTTAGCATTCCCCTGCTATCTACGCGGTCTACAGTTGGACTAGTACAACACCTATGATCGCCGTCAGCAACACCAGGTGTTCGCATTCCCCTGCTATCTACGTGGTCTGCAGTTGGACTAGTACAACACCTATGATCGCCGTCAGCAACACCAGGTGTTCGCATTCCCCTGCTATCTACGCGGTCTGCAGTTGGACTAGTACAACACCTATGATCGCCGTCAGCAACACCAGGTGTAAGCATTCCCCTGCTATCTACGCGGTCTGCAGTTGGACTAGTACAACACCTATGATCGCCGTCAGCAACACCAGGTGTTAGCATTCCCCTGCTATCTACGTGGTCTGCAGTTGGACTAGTACAACACCTATGATTACCGTCAGCAACACCAGGTGTAAGCATTCCCCTGCTATCTACGTGGTCTGCAGTTGGACTAGTACAACACCTATGATTACCGTCAGCAACACCAGGTGTAAACATTCCCCTGCTATCTACGCGGTCTGCAGTTGGACTAGTACAACACCTATGATCGCCGTCAGCAACACCAGGTGTAAGCATTCCCATGCTATCTACGCGGTCTACAGTTGGACTAGTACAACACCAGGCGTTAGCATTCCCCTGCTATCTACGCGGTCTGCAGTTGGACTAGTACAACACCTATGATTACCGTCAGCAACACCAGGTGTTAGCATTCCCCTGCTTTCTACGCGGTCTGCAGTTGGACTAGTACAACACCTATGATCGCCGTCAGCAACACCAGGTGTTAGCATTCCCCTGCTATCTGGCGGTCTGCAGTTAGACTAGTACAACACCTATGATCGCTGTCAGCAACACCAGGTGTTAGCATTCCCCTGCTATCTACGCGGTCTGCAGTTGGACTAGTACAACACCTATGATCGCCGTCAGCAACACCAGGTGTTAGCATTCCCCTGCTTTCTACGCGGTTTGCAGTTGGACTAGTACAACACCTATGATCGCCGTCAGCAACACCAGGTGTTAGCATTCCCCTGGTTTCTACGCGGTCTGCAGTTGGACTAGTACAACACCTATGATCGCCGTCAGCAACACCAGGTGTTAGCATTCCCCTGCTATCTACGCGGTCTGCAGTTGGACTAGTACAACACCAGGTGTTAGCATTCCCCTGCTATCTACGCGGTCTGCAGTTGGACTACTACAACACCTATGATCGCCGTCAGCGACACCAGGTGTTAGCATTCCCCTGGTTTCTACGCGGTCTGCAGTTGGACTAGTACAACACCTATGATCGCCGTCAGCAACACCAGGTGTTAGCATTCCCCTGCTATATACGCGGTCTGCAGTAGGACTAGTACAACACCTATGATCGCCGTCAGCAACACCAGGTGTTAGCATTCCCCTGCTATCTACGCGGTCTGCAGTTGGACAAGTACAACACCTATGATCGCCGTCAGCAACACCAGGTGTTAGCATTCCCCTGCTATCTTCGCGGTCTGCAGTTCGACTAGTACTACACCTATGATCGCCGTCAGCATCACCAGGTGTTAGCATTCCCCTGCTATCTACGCGGTCTGCCGTTGGACTAGTCCAACACCTATGATCGCCGTCAGCAACACCAGGTGTTAGCATTCCCCTGCTATCTACGCGGTGTGCCGTTGGACTAGTACAACACCTATGATCACCGTTAGCAACATCAGGTGTTAGCAT
Organism: Isoperla grammatica; assembly: GCA_945910005.1. Lineage (NCBI taxonomy): Eukaryota > Metazoa > Arthropoda > Insecta > Plecoptera > Perlodidae > Isoperla > Isoperla grammatica. Next base: position 25,950,975 of record OX246740.1, read on the forward strand.
TCCCCTGCTATCTGGCGGTCTGCAGTTAGACTAGTACAACACCTATGATCGCCGTCAGCAACACCAGGTGTTAGCATTCCCCTGCTATCTTCGCGGTCTGCAGTTGGACTAGTACAACACCTATGATCGCCGTCAGCAACACCAGGTGTTAGCATTCCCCTGCTATCTACGTGGTCTGCAGTTGGACTAGTACAACACCAGGTGTTAGCATTCCCCTGCTATCTACGCGGTCTGCAGTTGGACTAGTACAACACCTATGATCGCCGTCAGCAACACCAGGTGTTAGCATTCCCCTGCTTTCTACGCGGTCTGCAGTTGGACTAGTACAACACCTATGATCGCCGTCAGCAACACCAGGTGTTAGCATTCCCCTGCTATCTACGCGGTCTGCAGCTGGACTAGTACATCACCTATGATCGCCGTCAGCAACACCAGGTGTTAGCATTCCCCTGCTATCTACGTGGTCTGCAGTTGGACTAGTACAACACCTATGATCGCCGTCAGCAACACCAGGTGTTAGCATTCCCCTGCTATCTACGCGGTCTGCAGTTGGACTAGTACAACACCTATGATCGCGGGATATGATAGAGGGATAGCTGCTTCTTCGTGCTTCGGATGATTCGGCGTTGGAGGTTGTTGGACAAGTACGTGACATCGAACTTGTGGTCAAAGGGGATGTTTTCCCAATGGATGTTGTTGTTGTGGAGGGCCTTGCGGTTGACTGTCTACTCTACTGCGTAATGATTTCTGCTTCGCTACGTAGTTGTTACTGATTATCAAATGTGTCGGTTATGCATAAAAGAGGGGAATCTATACCCATTTCTTTTGGAAGTATTCCCCTGAAGGATTCCCCTGGAAGATTTCCATAGGGATTCCCCTGGGGGCTTTTCCGGGCGACGAGGACGAGTTGGATCCTTCTTTGTTTGCTATTGTGGTTTCTGACCCATGTCCAGGCAAGGTAATGGCTGAGAAATAAATGTGTATTTAGCCAGGGCTGGTAGAGCAAATTATTATTATCTTCTTGAGCCCCGTGCTATTAACATATGTGATATGTGGTTCGTTGCCCGTGGTTAATCTTTTCTCTCAATCTTCCACTATATATGTTATTACTTGTTTTGGGCGAGTTGACAGAAGCCGAGCTTATTAATGTACAGGCAGTTTCGTGCGTAATAACTGAGTCAGCTAAGAGCGTAGTACGGTACCCTGAGCGCGATGTGGTTGCCGACATTACATCTCTTGATGTAAATAAACAGATAGCTGACGCACATGCGCGCCTTACTACATGTCTCTTGAAATACTTCGATGTTTTCACTTGGACTTGACTCCAGAGTTGACTGAGAGTACCAATATTTGAGAATGTGATATTGAATTAAAAGATACAACTCTGATTCATATGCAGCTATACCGTGTGAGTCCAGCTGAATGGAAGGTTATTAGATAGTTGTGGATGCGGTTTTACTGAGACACACGGCCTGGGAGATTCGTTATGTCAAGAGCTGTTGCAATTGTCAGGGGAAGGAGGGTCTTAATGTTAAGCCTGCGGAGATGTTGCAACGAAAAGCAATTCCATCACACTTTCGGCACCCTTTTGGCATTTTTTGTGAACTCGCGGCATGACAATTGGTGAAAAAATGTTCGTTTGTGTAAGTTGTCTTATAATATATCGATACTGGCAACGACTTAGCACACGCCTTTCTATCTGGTGTATGGTCGAGAACGTACCCTTCTCATGGAAGCGAGTCTGGAGACTTACAGCTTGGGGAGGATAGTGAGCCACGCATTCAGCGGCTCCGCGAGGCGCGTGAGCCTACCTTTGAGGTCATTTAAGGCTGAACAGGTTAGGCAGAAGGCGGGTTAATACCAGATTCGTCGCCATGTAAGGTATGAAGTTGGACAGTTTGTTATGTTTTATTTCCCACTTCGCGAAGTTTATGCATCGGTGGTTGGGGCCATTTAAGATTGTTGCCCTATTGTCTGATTTGAACTCTCGCGTGAGGTTGAAACTCAACAATAATTGGGTAAAGGAGGTAGTTCACGAGTCGTAGCTTAAGCCTGGGTTCCACCCTGCACCGTAGGACCCCCCTTGGCCGGCTTAAGACTATAGGTAGTAGACTGTTGGCTAGGTCTTCATGGAGGAGAACCGACTTGCACCCCCGACATTCAGTCGTACAATACCGACAACACCAGACACACCGGAACAACAAAAACAACATCAGGAGAACTTCGTCGAGCAGGGTCAAGTTGCCATCACACTTGAGGAGGATGGTTGCGACAGAGGGAAGAGGACAAGAATTAAATTTGAATTTATTGGGTTTAAGGGCGCTTCAACCAGTTAGGTCATTTTGCGCCATCAATATGGTGTTTTGCAAGCTAAATGATTATAATTCATGTTTTAATTTAATATTAATGAAATTTAATTAATTTTATATTAAATATTGGTTGTATTGTATTTTTACAACGCTTATATTAACTTGCCTTGTTTGTCTGGACGGAATCTTTGAATCGATATTCCACCTACTTCTAGATCTCCGATCAAGCTGAAATGTTTTACACAGACGTATTCCTGATGACAATACATGAATCAACTGTCATATTTACTAAATTGTCAATTAATTCATCATAATTAATTAATTAATGTTTTACATGGAAATCGATGAATCTTTGAATCGATATTTCACCTACTTTTGAATGTCCGATCAAGCTGACATTTTGTACACAGACGTATTTCTAATGACAATACATGAATCAAGTGTCATATTTACTAAATTGTAAATTAATTCATCATAATTAATTAATTCATGTTTTATATGAAAATCGATGTTTAACCCACTTTTCAACTTCAAATCAAATTGAAAGTTTTCACACAGACGTATTTCTAATGACAATACACGAATGAATTGTCATATTTACTAAATCGTCAATTAATTCATCATAATTAATTAATTAATGTTTTATATGGAAATCGATGTACAACCCACTTTCCAACGTCAAATCGAGTTAAAAGTTTTCACACAGACGTGTTCTTAAAGACAATACACGAATCAATTGTCATAATAACTAAATAATCAATTAATTAATCAAAATCAATTAATTAATTGATGTTTTATATGGAAATCGATATTTCACCCACTTTCCAACGTTGAATTGAGCTGAAAGTTTTCACACAGACGTATTTTTAATGACAATACACGAATCAATTGTCATATTTACTAAATATTCAATTAATTCATCATTATTAATTAATGTTTTAAATGGGAATCGATGTTTAACCCACTTCCGAACGTCGAATTGAGCTGAAAGTTTTCACACAGACGTATTCTTAATGACAATACACGTATCAATTGTCATATTTACTAAAAATAGTCAGTTAATTCATCATAATTAATTAATGTTTTATATGGGAATCGATATTTCACCCACTTCCCAACGTCGATTCGAGTTGAAAGTTTTCACACAGACGTATTCTTAATGACAATACATGAATCAATTGTCATATTTACTAAATAATCAATAAAGCCATCATAATTATTAATTAATTAATTGATGTTTTATATGGGGATCGATAAAACACTCACTTTCGAACGTCGAATTGAGCTGAAAGTTTGCTCACTGACGTATTTTTAATGACAATACATCAATCAATTGTCATATTTACTAAATAATCAATTAAACCATCATCATTAATTAATCAATCGATATTCGATATATATTCGATTGCAAGATTCTTTAAGACTAAAAATTATAAAATAATATTACATGAAAAAATATATTTTTTTTTTTTGTAAAACAACGCTTATATTTAAATGCACTAAAAAGTAAAAAATAAATTTTCGCCCAACAAATGTTTGCCTCACTCGGAAAATAAAAGCGTTGGGCGCTTTCCCTGCATAAACAGCAGAATACTGCAATCTATGTCAATACCGAAAGCGCCCAACGCTTTTATTTTCCGAGTGAGGCAAACATTTGTTGGGCGAAAATTTATTTTTTACTTTTTAGTGGATTTAAATATAAGCGTTGTTTTTAAAAAAATATATTTTTTCATGTAATATTATTTTAAAGTTGTTTAATTGCTTGAATTGTGTTTTCAACACATCATGTTTGGTACATACTGACATTACGTTACGTACAGTCAGAGTAACGTCACAAGTGTCACATTTTGGGACAACTTTTTCTCTAGTGAGGAGATAGCCATGAGTCAAACGAGTGTGGCCAATGCGAACCCGTGCCAACACAACCTCGTCCCGGCGAGAAAGGCGGGAAGATGGAGGCCGAACTTTATTGATTAATTTAGGCATCACACTGTGCAACTTGTTCAGTTGCACTTGGTTCCAAGCAGCTTGTCGTTTATCTAAAATGACTTGTTTGAACGCACTCTTGACATCTGGAACAGGGACGATATCGAAGTCAACATGGCGATGTTGACAGGCTGCCTTTGCAGCCTGATCGGCCAATTCGTTTCCTTCGATTCCCACGTGTCCAGGTACCCAGCAAAATTCGATTGTATAATTTCTCGAATTGAGTTTCTCCAGGTAAAACTGAATGTCTTGGGCCAAGTGATGGACGGAATACATGACACAAATTGCTTCAAGTCCACTCAGGCTATCGGAACAAATAAAAAACTTACCCTTTTGAGAACGTGATATATATTTAAGAGCTTCGCGAATGGCAACCAACTCTGCGGTGAAAACTGAACACATGTCGTGTAACCTGAATAATAAAAGATACATCCTACCTTGTTGTCAATTTTTGAGCCATCTGTTAACACCAAAGTAAACCCACGGTATTCATTCAACTTTCGCCCCCGTACACTACTTGCGACCACCCCCGTACCTACGTCGGCACGGAAGAAAAGGTCCTGAAGGACCGAACAGTCAACCTCCGTCCTGCCTCTTGAGACGTGTGAAAGGCGTGAGGATCTTACAGAGGTTATATTTTTGGTATATTTGTCAGACTCTCCCTTTGGCATCCATCGTGGGCGATGGATATTTCAAAGGGGAATGTTATGTCGCGGGTTGGACTGGAACTTACGTAGAATTATTTTGGAACTCTTTGGATTGACGAATGTGTATCCAGGGGGCAGGTCGGAAAAGGGTTGCGAGAGGAGACGGGATTGATAAGGGCTGGTCCACACAGATTTTTAAGACATACGATTTAAGGTTTAACGCGTAGTCGTAAAGTGGATCATAGGAAACACGTACTGGCGTTCACACAAAGTTTTAGTCTTAAGACGTTGTTTTCATTGTGGTTTTTAAAACAACCTCTTAAAACCTTATGCATTATGTCTTAAAAATCTGTGTGGACCAGCCTTAAGAAAAATGAGAGTTGAGGTTGGATGTAAAAACAGCCTTCTCCAACGTCGGTTCAATCGATCGCGGATTGACCCGTCGTGAAGGCTGTGAAAATAAATAGTGACTGCACAGGGGCACTAGACTAATGATTTCCGATTGACAAACAAACTTCGTTCCCGCGAGGAATTCTAGGTGAGAAAGAAACCATAAAATCACTCCGGTCGACCTGAACTAGCAGAAAGGGACGTGCAGTGGACACCATGTCTAACTTTGCCCTACAACTGGAGTGTTTCGTCAGTATGAAAATAGTAAGTTTGGTCAACCATTTTTCATACATATTAACGTTTGATTCGTCAAGTCATAGTCGTGCCCTAAGAAACAATTTTGAATAGCACCCTGACAGACAATAATAAATTTAATCTTTATTTCAATATTTCAATTTATATAAATACAACTGGCAGATCGACAAGAAACTTTATCATGTGTTCTTTGCTATTCTGTACCAACAAAGGCTCCACACGTGAAACCGTGCAGCAGGGATAACACCGCGAACAACAGCATCAGTGCTGAAACAAAGACAAGACAAGGGGGCAAGTTACGTCATTCGCCGCTAGCGCGCGCAATCCGACTACAGTAGAACACATCGTAACGCACCTGTTGGGTCCGTCGTCGCGGCGCTACCAATATCACCGAAGGTACAAAGGCCAGGGTATCTAATGCTGCATCGAGCCCCCTCGGGGCACTTGCTGCAAGGACGCCCCCTGAGGTACATTGGACGCTTTATAATGTTGCCACCTGGTTGGTAGTTACAGACCATTAACTCGCTCAGACCGTATACCGCCGGATCACTTTTTGGATCCTCGTATCTGGAGATGGCGCAGCCTAGTTTGTCTGACTTCGCCCAGACCAACTGTGTGTAATGTCCAACCATTGGACCAGTCGACGATCTGAAAGTTAACAGAGGCAATATATTATAAGAATTTACTAGAAGTAACGTCACGTAGGCCAAATTTGAAAAAAGCAAATGAACATTCACAGCGTTTGATCTGATTGAGCCAAATAGTGAGCCTATTGTTATGTGAAAAGGTGGACTTGTCCGCGTGGTTTATGATGGTTGTGATGTCACATGCTACAAGTACAACACACGTGCGGAGGTGACCCCTCGGCAAAGGAACTCTCTAATTGTCAAGAAGTTTGTTTCACTTATGAATGAAACAACCGCAAAGCAACCCTAGGGACACCTTAACTAGCGGAGATCCGGGCAAACTGCCACGGCGAGGCTGTCAGCGTTATCGTCGCTATTACAATTGTCACACTGCGGAGTCAGAAAATGCCTAAGCGAGGCTGGTTTTGCAACACGTAATGGACGGTGGTCTCGTCGGAGCAGTCGAGGAAGAGTGAACGGAGTAGAAAGAGTCAACGGTGCAGTAAGAGTGAACGGTGCAGTAAGAGTGAACGGTGCAGTAAGAGTGAACGGTGCAGTAAGAGTGAAGGGTGCATTAAGAGTGAACGGAGCAGAAAGAGTCAACGGTGCAGTAAGAGTGAACGGTGCAGTAAGAGTGAACGGTGCAGTAAGAGTGAACGGTGCAGTAAGAGTAAACGGAGCACAAAGAGTCAACGGTGCAGTAGGAGTGAACGGTGCAGTAAGAGTGAACGGTGCAGTAAGAGTGAACGGAGCAGTAAGAGTGAACGGTGCAGTAAGAGTGAACGGTGCAGTAAGAGTAAACGGAGCACAAAGAGTCAACAGTGCAGTAGGAGTGAACGGTGCAGTAAGAGTCAACGGTGCAGTAAGAGTGAACGGTGCAGTAAGAGTGAACGGTGCAGTAAGAGTGAACGGTGCAGTAAGAGTGAACGGTGCAGTAAGAGTGAACGGTGCAGTAAGAGTGAACGGTGCAGTAAGAGTAAACGGAGCACAAAGAGTCAACGGTGCAGTAGGAGTGAACGGTGCAGTAAGAGTGAACGGAGCAGTAAGAGTGAACGGTGCAGTAAGAGTGAACGGAGCAGTAAGAGTAATCGGTGCAGTAAGAGTGAACGGTGCAGTAAAAGTGAACGGAGCAGGAAGAGTGAACGGTCCAGTAAGAGTGAACGGTGCAGTAAGAGTGAACGGTGCAGTAAGAGTGAACAGTGCAGTAAGAGTGAACGGTGCAGTAAGAGTGAACGGTGCAGTAAGAGTGAACGGTGCAGTAAGAGTGAACGGTGCAGTAAGAGTGGACGGTGCAGTAAGAGTGAACGGTGCAGTAAGAGTGAAGGGTGCAGTAAGAGTGAACGGTGCAGTATGAGTGAAGGGTGCAGTAAGAGTGAAGGGTGCAGTAAGAGTGGACGGTGCAGTAAGAGTGAAGCGTGCAGTAAGAGTGAACGGTGCAGTAAGAGTGAACGGTTCACTAAGAGTGAACGGAGCAGGAAGAGTGAACTTAGCGGTAAGAGTGAACAGAGCAGTAAGAGTGAACGGTGCAGTAAGAGTGAACGGTGCAGTAAGAGTGAACGGTGCAGTAAGAGTGAACGGTGCAGTTAGAGTGAACAGTGCAGGAAGAGTAAACGGTGCAGTTAGAGTGAACAGTGCATCGGAGTAAAAAGGCCAAATCATTTTTACAACGATTAAAACAGGAATTTGAGGCCGATGATTTCGTTGTGTCCCATGAGGTCGCCTTCCACTGTTTTACAGTTTCACAACACTGAACGAGGATGCAATTTGACAGCAGGCTAATCTCGCCCCCCAAAATACAATTGTTAATAACTTTATTTTCACGTGACGTCACTTACATTGTTGGCGGCCATCATCCCGTACATGAGGTATCTAGGCGCGCGGGAGCGCGCCGGGCCAAGCCATGTGCGATTCCACTACGCGACTCTTATAGTCCTCCCAACGAAACTGTTCTCATGCTTTCGTCATAACCCCTGAGGCCTCGAAGAAAACTTCCGCGGACGGTTTACTGCCTGTGTTCATGCGCGCACTAATGCCGAATACCAAGATGGCTAACGTTAAGGTCTACTTGATCTCCGCCTGGCGGAGGCTAGTCGAACTCGGGAGTTCGACGAGCCTCTGCTAAACGGAGATCAAGCAGACCTTTTTGTGCAGCCAATGAGAGTTCGAGAATTCGAAGAAGTTCACAGGAACTATCAAAATCCATCAAGCTGTGAGCAACAGTGGCAGTCTTTTGTATTTATTGAAAGCCTGTCAAAATGTATAAAAATTCACACTTTACTGAGTAGATCCATAAACTACTCCCAGCAAGTATTTATTCTAATATTCACTGTGTTCTAGAGGTATGTCTAAACTGTTAACGTGTAGTCCGTCTTATTTTAGTTTTATGAAATAAAGTCGTTTAAACACCGGCGTTTCCGCCATTTTTTGGGATCGAAAGCTGTGAAGTGTGAATGGCTGAGTTCCCGTGATCTATTTTCAATTAATACTTCTCTTAAAACATAACTTATTGGTTTTGTTACTACAAACTTATATTTGTATTTAATTTTTAAAAATATTCATCGTGTAATATTATTAATAGCAACTTACACAAATGAGAGAATTACCATTTATCAACATCGGACAAGTTGGCCAACTCACGAACTGAGAGCAATCCGACGCAATCTTCCATCAAGCACACGGAGGAATGACAAGTTAAGTTGCCATTCTGGAAATGGCCTGTGATGAAAGCATGAGAATAGTTTCGTTGGGAGGACTATACTGCAAGCATCGTAGTGCCACTTAACACGATGTTGCCGACGCAAAACCATAATAGATAGAATTTCAAATTGTCATTAATCGGTGGGTTTGTACCACGAGACTACCCATTTCAAATTTCATCCCGATCGGATGATGCGTATTAGACTAGATCAGTTTTCAAAAAATGTGTCTCCTTCTCGACATTGGGGTACCGGGTTGTTAAAAGCTGCCAACAAGGTTATTCTTACTCAGGAGAATACCCTGCATTCGAAAACCATTGTTGGCAGTTTTTCGTCTGAGTATTCCAACCCCAAACACCCCAAACACCCCCTAAAAATCAATTTTTACGGAATTATCTTTAATAATTCCTAAGTCCGGAGAAAATTATACTAACATTTATTTTTAAAATTTGTTAGTAGAAAAATGTACTTTTAAGAATTTGGCTATTTCAGATTTTCAATTTTCATCGAAACTAAATAAGAAAATGGCTCTATGACACAAAATATTCAGTTTTTGCTGAGCAGCAATGAAATGTTTCACTTTATTGCAAGTAAACGGTACATAATGGAGATATTATTTTTTCCCGAAAACATCATCGGCAATTCATAAATAGTGTACAATCGTCATATTAAGTCTAAATAATTTAGGTATTGTGTAGTAATTGAAACAAGGTGGCAAAGTGTAATAATCTTAGGGGCAGCAGAGCGAAGCGGAGTCTCTACTTGAATGCACATCCGTGGGCTCCTTCATGAAACAAGTATGGGAGTAGGCTCAATCGCTTCCTTTTAGCTTATAGAATAATAAATTTGATAGTGCCCGGCTCAAATGTTAGACATTCACGATCTGTACGCAAAAAATAAAATTGCCGCCACTGCAAGTGTTTTTCCCATTTATCTCCATAATGCAAAGTTTTATGACAAAATTGAATACGACAAGAATTATTTTTCTTAAAATTCTACACAAACATGATATTCACGTATGTTTGTAGAATTTAATACTCACGTAGAACCTTAATTTTTTGCATGTTAATCTGTACTAAAATGTACATATTTCGGCTCCAGTGGGCTTCTCAATGAATGAAGAATGAACTATGTGAGTGGGCTGTCTCTTCCTTTAAGTATATGTAATAATAATTTTGATAGTGTTCGACTCAAATTTTAGGCATTCACGAGCTGTACGTAAAAAACAAAATGGTCGCCACTGCAAGTGTTTTTCCCATTTATCTCCATAATGCCAAGTTTTATGACAAAATAGAATATGACAAGAATTATTCCTCTTAGAATTCTACACAAACGTGATATTCAAGTATTATTATAGAACTTAATTGTTAAATACGTAGAACTTTAATTTCTTGCATGTCAATCTGTACTCAAATGTACAAACTTGCTCCAGTGGGCTTCTCATTGAAGGAAGAGTGAACTATGTGGGTGGGCTAAAATTTTTTATTTATTGTGGTTTAACGACGTAATCGACAACGAAGATCATATGACGTCGGGTGTATTTGGAGGAAAGTGTCAAGAAGGACGTAGCAGTCCCTGGGCAGGTGGGTGGGCTCAATCTCTTCTTTTAAGCTTTTTGCCTGGGTATATTACAAATATGCTTTATTTAATAATTTTCTCAGAGTGTGACAAATCCAATGGTGGAAGACATTGATTAGTAAATTCATCAATCTGGCTCTCAGGGGTAACCAAATTACCGAGATTGTTAAAAATTATTGCAAGCCGTGGTCTATTTTGTTTAAGAAACGGAGTACTTATCAACATTTATTTTGTTTTTAAATTTTGTTCTGTCAACAGTATTAACCTTACGAGTTAATGACAATTAATTTTATGGCTCTACCTAGAATGAATAACAAGGTACAGTTAATTAATAGACACAGTGCGTACGCGAAATTCTGACAATGTTTAACTTTGGGGCGTTGCGACGCCACAATCCCTTCCGATATTGACATATTCCATACCAAATAATGAAATAAGATATACATCGATATCAAAAGTTAAAAACCATTAATCCAATTTCAAAAATATAGCTTTTAGGGGTAACCAAAGTCTTCATATTGTTAGAATTCTCGCTGAGGATGTCTATTTGTTTTACGAAACGGAGTATTTATCAATATTTATTTTGTTTTTTATTTTGTTAATGTAAACAATCATAACCATACGAGTTAATAATAGTGAATTTCATGACTCTACCTAGAAGCAATAATAAGCTAGAGTTATTTAATTGACAGAAGTGCGTACGTGACATTTAGGCATTGTTTGGCTTTGGGGCGTTGCAACGCCACTAACCCTCCCGATATTGAAATGTTCCATACTAAATACTTTTTTCTAAAGAATGTATAGATTTCAACGGGTAAAGACAGATTGATCCAATTTCATAAATGTGGCTCTCAGGGGTAACCAAAGTCTTGAGATTGTTACAATTCTCGTTACGGAGGTCTATTTTTTATGAAACGGAGTACTTATCAATGTTTTTACTGTTTATAATTTTTTCTATAAACAAACTTAACATTTGAAAGTTAATAGTGGCTAACTCTATGGATCCACCTGAGAGCAAGCACAAGCTAGAGTTATTGATTTGACACAGTATCTGCATAAGTGAAATTCAGACATTGTCTGACTTTGAGGTGTCACACCGCCACTTTTACTTTTGATATTGAAATTTGATATACCAAATAATTTATCTAAAAGTATGAAGAACTTAATGGTGTATTGAATTTATAACGAAATTTGTAAGTTTGGCTCTCAGGGCTAACCAAACAAGTGCGTTTGTTACAATTCTTGCTACCGTGGTCTATTTTATCCTGTAACGGACTATTATCAAATTTTGTTTTTATTTTTTTATAAACAAAATAAACATTACTAGTTACTACTAGTTAATTTAATGGCTCTATCTAGAATAAATACAAAATTAGAGGCATTTATATAGACAGATGTGCACACATGAAATTCAGACACCTGAATTTGAGGCGTCGCGACGCCATTTTCCCTTCCGATATTGAAAAAGTGCCATATTATACATTATTCTCGCAAGTATAGGTAAGCCAACAGTGTACGGCACGTTTATTCATGAGCCATTTTTACCCTCTGGCTCAAAGTCTAGTAGCTGCATAAATAATATGCACTTTTTTTCTTGTTGCACCCTCGTTTTACATCCCAATATTAACTTTAACCATTTTTTAAAATCATCAATTGCATTAGTTAATCTTCGCTGAGTATATAAATAATTTGATTTGTTTTTTAGTGTTAAAACAGTGGTTTCTGTGATTTTTTTTCTTCTGGACGGCAAAAACCAACCCTTAATATGATTTAAGGGTATAAAAGTGAAAATGGCGATTGCCAACAATGTTATTCGGATGGAGCGTTTAAAAATCTATAAGGATCACTTTGTTGGCAGCTTTTAACACGAGGGGCCCCAAAGCTGAAAAATTATTAAAACTTGTCTAGTCTATATGGAAGATATTAAGTCGTAAAGATCATTAAAAAACTTTAAAATTCTTTAGTAAAGGCCGATTCACAATTGAAATAAGAGTTGAAATAGTGAAATAGCAATAAGGTTTCAGCGAATTGGAACATGCAATAACAATGCTGTGGTTCACAACTGTCACAGTGGATTGAACTAGTCATAAGAAATTAATCAATTCCATTTCTTATTTCAACTTCCTTATAACGAACCAATCAGAACGCAGAAGAGCCAGAAGAGAAGACCTACTACGGAGATCAAAACAAAAACGGTGGTGCCGGATGTGCTGTTGTTGATGTCGTCAATGAAAGTAAATACATATTAAAGCACTGGCTTGACTACTGAAATAAGGTACTAGGAGACTGTTGTGAACCAATAGCTTCTTATTTCACTATTTCATGGATTCTTATTGCAACTCTTATTTCAATTGTGGATCGGCCTTTAGCTACTGGCTAATTTCTTGTCGGTCTGTGGGCCCCAAACAAATAGAGATGTAAACACTCAATTTTTTTCATTATTTTGTTTACCTCCCGGGGCATCCCCTTTCATACAAAAAATTGTAATTGGTTAGAATGCCAACCTGAAAAAAAATACTCCCAAAAAATTAGTTATTATCAAAAGTTGCCGACGAAAAAAATAAGTTTGTGTCACAACGTTCTTGCCATTGATGAAGACAACTGAGTTAATTTTCAGAATCCTATTTTGATTAGTGACCATGTAACAAAATAATTAGTATTAATTACGGGAAAGAAAATCACCAACAAAATGACAAGGTAGCTTGATCTCCGCCAAGCGGAGATCAAGGTGATTTGGATACATAAATAAATAAAATAAATAAATTCACATTTAGAGTCTACCCACTCAGTAACTAAACTGATTTGCAGTGGGGGACTTTAATTTAAAATGACTAAACCAACCCTGTAGGCTTCGAACACCATCGAAGAGTGAGCGATAACCAATCAAAGATCGATATTTCAAATACGAAACATATAAATCAGTGATTGGACAGTGCGAACACCCGCGGACAGATGCCAGAATCAACAAGGCCGATTCAGAACAACTTTGAATTTATTGAGTGCTTCGTTGTTAGGACGGCTCCAAAGGCACCGTTTACTTATTCCTAAGCCAAGAAGTAATGGAATTGAATCCATTTTAGAACTTAAAAAACTTCTGCCTGAAGCGGGATTTGAACCCGTGACCTTCTGCATTGGAAGCAGGGACCCTACCCACTGGACCAACGAGCCAAGATTTGTCATTTTAAATGAAAAGGATTGATATACCAAACAAAAATGCAACAAATTTGCAAAGAAGAGGCTAAGCCAAAGATTACTGAGTGGGAAAGATGTTTATATCCGCACGAGTTTTAGCAAACATTTACTACGTTTACATGCATGTTTGAAAAAGTTTTGACTCAAGTCAAACCAAAACCGTCGATCGTTTACATGCCATCGATCTGAATACGTTCTCAAACCATTTTTTAGTTCGTACATTTCCCGGTATACAGCGCCACTTACAATAAGACATTTTACTGCTTTCTAAAGAGACATTGGAACAACAGAGAGGTTTAGTTTGCTAATGAGCCCGCCAAGTCGAAACGTATTGGCGGCAGTGGGGTGTTTACATGGCAGTTTCCAAAACTAGTTTTCAAGTCACCCCTGCGAGCAAACAGGCGTGACTCGAACCGATCCAAACCCACTTTCGAAGTGTTTATATGCTGTTTTGAAAACTCAAAACGTTCTCAAATCGATTTCAAACCTGCATGTAAACGTAGTAAATTTTAAGTCTCACCACTAGTTCGAATTCTGACCGCAAGGAGCGCTAGCCCTGCACGTTTGACCAAGGTCCACAAAATCTTCTGGCGGCTACTAGCGATCTAGTAGACCTTGCGATTGACTTCATCTACTGGATTTACTCCTAGCGGAGTAATTGCGAAGCGCACCTTGTATACGTGCCAGGGGATTCAGTGGACCTTGAGTTTAAAACTTTTGGAAGAGCGACTCTTGCGGTGAGAATTCGAACTACACGTGGGATTAGAAAATTTCGCTCAGACATGCGCAGACGAATTCCCATATGGATGAACTATCTTCCCCACTCAGTAATCTTTGGCCAAGCACAAAAAGGAGAAGACAAACCGTTACACACCCAAAGAGGGCACACGTACAAAAGACGCCAATATCAAAAGAGGCTCAACAAATAGCTATGTTTACATGGCGTATTGAGTATTGGATTGGGATTGGATTGGATTCAGATCGATGCGTTTACATGACCCGAATTTATCACGCACTCAGTTCGTTTTCAATACCAAGCGATTGCAATCTAGCGGTGTTTTTATGAACTTCTTATCTACTGTCATCTTTAATCTAGCTATCAGAAAGTGGATGCTACACACCCTGCTGCTGTGTTGGTGTAACACAGTCGGTTGTAACATAACCTTAATTTTGTTTTGTTTTTTTTCATGTTACCTCTTCACACGACCACACGTTTCGTTTAGACATTACTCCTCGTTTTTTTTTTTAAGTAAACACGCACAGTCCGCGTCTGAGTTTGCGGTATGACGCTTTAAACCGCGTGCTAATTGCCGTCAACTGTCACAATACACACGTACAACAACAACAACCTTGGTAAATTCGATACGATACTAGAAAGTAGTTAAAGGCCGATTCACAATTGAAATAAGAGTTGAAATAGTGATATAGCAATAAGGTTTAAGCGAATTGGAATATGCAATAACAATGCTGTGGCTCACAACTGTCACAGTGGATTGAAATAGTAATAAGAAATTAATCAATTCCATTTCTTATTTCAACTTCCTTATAACGAACCAATCAGAACGCAGAAGAGCCAGAAGAGAAGGCCTACTACGGAGATCAAAACCAAAAAACAGTGGTGCCGGATGTGCTGTTGTTGATGTCGTCAATGAAAGTAAATACATATTAAAGCACTGGCTTGACTACTGAAATAAGGTACTAGGAGACTGTTGTGAACCAATAGCTTCTTATTTCACTATTTCACGGATTGTTATTGCAACTCTTATTTCAATTGTGGATCGGCCTTAACATGCACAGATTCAATACAATCTCTCAATACGATCCCAGCTTTTAGGGGATTGGATTCAACCGATCCAATCCGAGTTTAAAGTGTTTACATGGAGGATTGAACAGCCGGATCGTACTCAATACCGTATTGAATCCTCCATGTAAACATGGCTAAAGGGGATGATATCTTAAATTGTGGCCAAGCCAATTATTTTATTTCCAATATATAAAATATAAATATAGTAATTATAATTAAATAAACAAATATATAAATGTTTACATCACTTAATAATTGATAAATAAATGTATTAACATTAATTACAAAATTAAATGAACTAAATGAAACATTTCGAGGTGGGGAAAACAAAATGAATACGCTGTACTTACATTTATAAGCTTGGCCGATGAATTTGCAATTTGGCTTCAGGTAATATATTATTAATATTACGTACTATAAAGCAATAATGGTAATAACTCATCAAGTTAATGAACTTTAAAATCAATTTAATAATGTAATAGGGAAGGCTCACACATTTTTTTTATTTGCTTACTGGTTACCTCAAGTTAAATAATTGGTTTCGGCTCGAAAGGTGCACTAACATCGCTTTAACAGCAAATCAAAGATATTGCTGTCAAAACACGCTCGGAAACGGACCTGCGCCATCTTGCTCATGATAAAAGGTTCTGACGTCATATGTCAGTAAACAATAATTTTATATCATACAAATAGTACTGAAATCCCACCCTTTAGTAGATTATTGCTCTCATAAGACTTTAACTGAACCAATGTTTATTTCTACTATCTAGTTAGTAAATGAACACTGCATAACATTAATTAACAACAATATGTTAGATAATTGCATTATTTTAAACACGTTTTGGTAAATACTGTATCAAAATGTATTTTCTGAAGAAAACAGTGGTATAAAAGACATTGTTGTAAAGTCACTGCATCCTAGATATTGTAAAATGTCCAACTTAATATCGTTGGTATTATTAAGGATACTTCAAGGAGGCAGTTGTTTACATGAGATATGACGTCAAGAGCCGTTTTTCAATTAACGAACGGGAAGTTCCAAATTTCAAATTTCAAATGCTAATAGAATTGGAAATATACGCTTCTCAGATATAAAAATTATACCGCCCGTATTTTTAGACAGTGATCTTCCATTTTTAGGTGCTTTGAGGAATATTAATTTTTGATGAGACTTCCCTATTCAAGAAACATTTCAGGACTTGGAAAATAAAACTGAGAATGCAAATTCATCGGCCAAGCTTTTAATAATAAATACAGTGTGTTCATTTTGTTTTTCCCACCTCAATATGTTTCAACAAGTTTATTTAATTTTGTAATTAATGTTAATATATTTATTTATCAATTATTAAGTGATGTTAACATTTATATATTTGTTTAATTAATTATAATTACTATATTTATATATTGGAAATAAAATAATTTGCTTGGCCACAATTTTAGATATCATCCCTTTAAATGTTGAGCCTCTTTTGAAATTGGCGTTTTTTGTACGTGTGCCCTCTTTGGTTTGTAACGGTTTGTCTTCTCCGTTTTGGGCTTGGCCTCTTTTTTGCAAATTTTTTCCATTTTTGTTTGGTATTGCAGTTCCTACACATAGCGGCCATGTCCCGTACACTACACGAGTCATTGTTGTAGACAAACAAATGACTGTATTGCATTTTCCAAGGTCTACTTGATCTCCGCCTAGCGGAGGCTCGTCGAACTCTGAAGTTAGGTCGTCGCAGTTCGTTTCACTTGGTTTCACAATGTTATGCCGACATTACACGACTCAATACTTTCGTCAAACTTATTGAATTCATGAAACAAAAGCGAATCAAAAACAGTTGGTAAAAAACTGCAACAATAGGCCCTGTAGCTTCTTTTAATTGATGCTTTTTTGTCATTGAAATCAATAAGTTTGACGAAAGTATTGAAACGTGTAATGTGGGTATTAAACATCACATGTTATTCAAATGGGAGAATCAAATAAAATTACCTTCCAAAAGGGAAAAATAGTCATAATTTAAGACCTTCAATCATAATATTCTATCGAAATGTGTGTTTTACGTGTTTCAAGTACTGGATTACATAATCTTCAAAGTATATTTAATGGTTATAACTTATAACAGTTTTTTTAGTGGGATAAAAAATTGCGATTCTGGTTCCCTTGGGACGACCTAATTTGGGAGTTCGACGAGCCTCCGCTAGGCGGAGATTAAGTAGACCTTGGCATTTGCATACAAGGAATTCCCGTACATGAGGTATTGCAGTTCCTACACATAGCGGCCATCGTCCCGTACAAGGTCTACTAAAGGTCATTGAATGAGATCCAAAATCGCCATTTTGGATCCAACTACAAATATCGCATTATTATTTAAATAATCCTCACTAATAATATGAACTTAAGCGTAAAGTATTTCCTTTGAAATATGTATAGAATGTGAAGACAAAATCTCATTACAGATTGTTATTTTGCCTTTTTGGCACATAATTTGTTTTAACAGATCAATTCATTTGTTTTTCTGAATGATTCTCCCATTTGAATAACATGTGATTTTTAATATTATGGAAATAGGTAAGAATGCGATCTAGTGGACCTTGGTCCCGTACACTGAGTCATTGTTGTAGACAAACAAATGACTGTATTGCATACAAAGAATTCCCGTTAATGAGGTATTGCAGTTCCTACACAAAGCGGCCACCATCCCATACACGAAGTCATTGTTGTAGACAAACAAATGACTGTATTGCATACCAAGACATGTACGGGAAAATAGATAGTTATAAAGAATTCTGGGGTAGGACCAAAGATAGTAAGATATACCCTGTGGGTAGGACTGACTAAATCGGAACGGCGCAGACTAATAACTTTGAGAAGTGAGAGGGCCAGGTTCACTGACCTGAGTTTATGTGCTGAGAAATATTTTCCTTACTTGAATGAGTCGATAGCTTCCCCGTCGAAGTCTTTTACTTCATCGTAGAAACCTTTGGTGTGAGATACATAATCATTAATAATGTTTTTCCCTGCTTTAATTCCCAGATTCTGTCCGACGTAATCGCCATTTTCTGTAAGTCGAGATTAGTACAAACATAATATTATGTATACGACATCCTGCTTCACTTGTTCATGACGACACTAAAGAAAGATGTTGTATATATTTAGGTATAAATAAACATAACTTATCAGGGCAAATATATTGATTGATTATTAGGTGAAACGACAGATGCGGCATCACTCGAAAATGTCCTTTACATTATGGTATCTTGGGTATTTATTTATTTTATTTATTTATTTGATATAGCGCTTTTGGTTACATCCAAGAAGGTGCACGAGGCAACTGAATATTTAAGCTTGTCAGATTGGATATAATGGAATATAATATAATATTTAGGGATTGTTTACCTAGAAAGCTTTTGAAAAGAAGGTTCGAATATCTCAGATAGACCAGCATCAGCGGCGGCTTTCTGCCCCAAAAGTTTGGTCATACGTCCAGTTATCAATATTTTGATTAATTAATTTCGTATTTTCATTTCTTTAAGCCGCATTCACATAAATGACTATTGATTATTGACTATTGACTAGTGACTATTGATTATTGACTACCCAAAGAAAGATATGAACACTACACAACTAAGTTCTTTGACACGTATGATCTGCCACCTAGAACAAATGAATCAAAGTGACAGACAAACAACGAGCTGTCAAAATAATAAAATTGCAACATTATAAAGAAAACGAGGTATGGTGATAGTAACTGTTCACCAGTTAAAACGTTTAATGATGGGCTTAACCAAGTTGTGAAGGTTTTGTATGTTTCTTGTTTGTTTTGAAGATTTGTTTTCAAAATAAGAATATTTGATTGTTTGACAGCTTCATAAAAATAATAAATACATAATATTCGCCGGAAATAGTCAAAAACAAATATACACTTGACAGTAATTGAGTAGTGGTATTGACTTCCGTTGCTCCACATTCATTGGCTGAACGCGAACGTTCTGATTGGTTGTGACTATGACTTTGAGATACTTTCAAATCGTTAAAGTCAATAGTCAATAATCACAAGTCAAAAGTAAAGTTGTGTGAACGTCAGCACGTATACGCCTATGGTTCAATTCGCTTAATCACTAGTCAATAGTCAATAGTCAATAGTCAACAGTCAATAGTCAATAGTCATTTATGTGAACGCGGCTTTAAAGGGCATTCATTCATCTTAATAAATCTTTTAAACAAAGGAAAATCAAACTCACCTTTGAACTTGAATGACCGGAATTTTAGTCAGAATTTTAAAGTGTTCGTAAACCTCTTGCTGCAATGTGTACATACGCACTCAAGTTGGTATAATAACACATTCAACAACAGTTTCACCTCTTGCTGCAATGTGTACCTAGGCACTCAAGTTGGTATATAGAACACATAATCAACAACAGTTTCACCGAAAATGATTCGATTTCCACGTAATTAGTGGTTAAATGTGTTATGAATTGTATGCAGCTCGCTCAACGTTGTACGTTTGGCAACACCGTACCCCCGAGTGTCGCGTGACCTTGCTTCACGCATCTGGAGGGTTGGGCAAAAAGTATCCGGCCAGCACATGTGTCTAGTCATTTCAAATTGTTCGCATCTATCTGTTGTCTGTTGTCTGTTGTTTTTTTGTGTTGTATCTGTTGTTCTCCATTGATGTCGTTAGCAAACTACGCAAACACCCGCAGGAACACCCCTCTTTCCAATGCCCGCTAGAGACGCAGCGCAGCTTTGCAGCATTTGAAATATGACGTAGTAATTCCACCTCGAATATAGTTGCACGAATAAACAAAAGACACCTGATAGTATAGGCCACGTGATATACACCCAAAGATTGGTGTGTAGGGTTAAACTTTCTATAAAGAACAACTTGCTAAAGAGGTGAACGACGAACGTGCACTATATTACTTTTCATGACACGACTAGCAGTTTCTCGCCATGGCTTCGCTTTCGTGAATTTCTAAGCGACCGAAGCGAGCGTCTTCATTATACTTTTTATGTAATTCGTTTTGTTTGTTTGTTTGTTTGTTTGTTTGCTTGTTTGTTTGTTTGTTTGTTTGTTTGTTTGTTCGTTTGTTCGTTTGTTTTTTCTTTACATGTCTCGCGATAACGGTTGAACGGAAACTCCGATCAGGTTGAAATTTGGACCATCCACATGCCTCGATGGGAATTGATGGTGTATAGTTTTGTGAAAAAATCGTTCGAAAAGTTACAAAGTTACACAATCTGTTCATAAAAATATTCTTCTGAAACAAAATGGCGTTAAAATGTGAGATGGCCTTATTTTTACAAAGATTTTTCCGAACACGAATACGTTCATTTTATGGCAATTTGATAAGTATTGACAAAGTTACACAAAAGTTACTCAATGACAAAGTTACACAAAAGTTACTCAAAAATATTTCTCCGAACCACGCAGTAACGGCAAAATGTGAGTTCGCTATATTATAGTAAATGTTTGTCCGGTCACTAATATACTCATTTAAACGCGACCTGATACGTATTAGAGGCACAAATTACATTATTTTGCTGCCAATTAGTGGTAGTAACGGTGGCGGACTGTGAGTACGAAATGACAACGAAAATTCTTAGCAACGTACACTGCACAGCATTCAATAATGTCGGGACGTACGTATAATAGCTATGGAAATTATTAGAAACACGTTTGCAATGCGCATTTTATGAATTGTTGCTAATTGTTTTTATTAACTTTGAGAATTTTTCGCCAGGAAGTTCGTAGATATGGACGCACTTGCTTATCAACTCTTCACACAGAGCTTTATCCTAGTGACATTATGAAGGTCATGGGGTTGGCCGTGGACAGATCGTGTGGGTACATGAATAAAAGTGATTTTTGATCAGATTCTTGGTAAAAACGCAATGTGATTGTAAATGAAGTTTCTTTTTTCCTTTATATGATACATATTATATAATTCTATTTATTGAATTTAATGAATGCATCAAAAGATCCATGTCTTTGTATCTAGGATATTGGGTAAGACCAAGTCTCTGTATGCAAAAATACAGTGCATGACATAATGCAAATTTTCTATAAATAGTATGGAACATTCAAAATGTGAGTGCACAGTGGCATCTAGTCTCGTAAGCCCGACAGACTTTGATAAAAGCCGTTGCAATGTGCGCACTATGAGTGACACATAAAACGTCCGAGACTTTCTTAAAGGTGACTCCGTGCAGAAGAGCTACAAATTGACTGAAGAATATCTGGACTTTTTGACACGGAAACAACGATCTGTCGGCATTCCAGTGTTCATGTACCTAGATATGGTTGGGCTGTTGCGATTGTTGAGAAATACTGGCGAAGGTAATTAAACGATGCATTTATCTGCAATGCGGCAAGTTATTTCATATCACTGCGTTGCGTACGACCAAGTAAACTATACTAGTTGCTTTTCCGTTTATTAACACGACATGTTGCTCTTCCCCGAAGACCATCCGTAGATTTTCAAATACTTTAAGAAAGGTGGATTCTCAGTACAACTTGGAGACTCTAGCACGTATACAAGTTAAAAAAACGAAATCACAATGATATTCAAACTGCTGGTGAGACAAATGGATTCAGTGAATAAACCTCAAGCAATTAAAAAGTAATAAGTATTACCATTCTGCTGAATAAAGGCCTAGATCAGCATGTCTTCGACAACTACGGGACGTATTCTCGAGTAAATAATCATATATTGGTCACCCGGATATCAGAAAGTCCTGAATCATCGCAGCCCATGACGGTGTGACAAACGTGTGACTTTTGTCATCAATGAATGGATTAATCTTTTTCAGTAATCAGAAATTCGCTTCGTAAGTTTGTCAACAGGTACGAGGTCATCACAAAAGTTAATTTGAGAACTTATTACAGCTAAGACAAAATGCGATATTGGGTACAAATTTCAAGGAAAACTTGAAGAAGAAAATCCACCATCTCAATTATTCTATCAGCTGATTCCCCGACAATCCTTGGCTACGTTTACGACGATGCGAACCAAAGTGAAGACATTCAAAGCTGGCAGAGAAGTCATCGTCAAGCCGGATACAGTCTTGTCGGGTTCTGTAGTGGGGTTACTTTAGCCCAATTTCCTATACCGACCCGGACAAAATTAGGAGAAAGCTGATTTTTTCAGGGTCGCTTACAAATATAATTTTATATTACATACTTAGGGTCCGCCAAAATCCGCCTTGTGCGTTAGCCGCCATCTTGGAAAATGTCGGTGATTACGGTATTACACTAAATCACTTGTTGTGAGTGCTCTATGTAACATAAAATTACGTGAGTGGTGTCAAATGAAAGATAATATTATGATCAATAATAATAATGTATGGAATTTTAGTTATTTATCATATTACAATAGCAGGAAGTAATTAGGTGATCCACCGCATAAGTAGATATTTGTATTTTGATGATTTGCGCTAAAAGTAATAACGTATCCATAACTTGTGTTCATACAAAACATTAATCTTATTCTGTCTAGAACACACGTGCCAAGTCTTATTTACATAACTTTAAAAATGTTTGAGATACGAGCTATTGTATATCTGCATGTGTCGTGGCCGCTATCGCCCCGGACAGAGCAAAACTCATTACCTTAGCCCATCGGTCAGTAAAAACACATTAAAAGAAACTTGCTTTTACATGATGACTAAAGAATGTAACTGAGCTTCACTTAGACCAAAGTCACATATGTGCTTTAGTCGCCATTTTGAAAAATGGCGACGGTTACAGTTTTGTCTTCAAACATGCTTTGTAAAGGCTACATATAACATAAAATAACATGAAGAATCTTAATTGTAAGATATGATTAGGAACTTCTATAAACAGGGGAAAAATTGTAAGTAATTAGATGAGCGTAGCCAATGTATCAATCAATTCAAATGGTTCATTCTCTCCATGCGCGAATTTTGTTCGTCGCACACCGGTCAAACGGTTCGACGGATTTGACCAAAATTTTAAACCAACACTCTTTAATACTCAAGTTGACAAATCCAAGATAAACAGAAAAATCCGTTAAGATGACAACCTACAAAAAATTAATTACCGAAAACATATAAATTTTAATTTCTGTTAATTGAAACTTACGGACGGATTTAAGTAATGTTCTGAGCTCGTGGTAGAATGGGCCCATGGTAATTCTGAAAAATGAGACCCTGTTTACCCCCCCCCCCCCCCCCCTTCTCCTCTGGCCCACTTAAGATTCCTTCTTCGGCAATTTTCCCTGCCCTTCCTAGCATCTGGACTCTCCTTATGACGACCCCCACGATATAAGAAAAATGGATCTGATTCGGAAGACGCCATGTGGCCTTAGCTGTCGCGTAAGTCACTAAATGCCAAATAATAACAATGTTTTATATTTCTTTATATCCACAACAAAGGTACTGCCACTGTGTTGGCGATAGTTAGTTTAACGTTGTAACTGTTACCGTCATTTTGTAAGCGCATTTTTAGTTAATATTTACGGCAATGTTCCCAAACACTGCCGCACTTATAATTATTCACATAGTTAATGTTGTCTATCACTCTCACTTGTTTAGGTGTCCAGTTATACAATTGAACATTGCTCCAACACTGTGGCTAGCACTAGCAGTATTTTTGTTGAATTAATAGAATCGCTCTCCATCCAATGATGTATTTTAGCTCCATAAAGAGCCAGTGAACATTTCCTCTTACACCGTTTACTTGTTGTGGATTGTCTTAAGTCATCGTGAGAGGATGGGGAAGTTCACGATTGTTAATGATGATTATTAAGACCCGTTTTATTTCCTTCTTTAAAACAAGCACTAGTCGCGTCACTCACATCATGTCAGTACATAAATAGCCCACTGCAATTTTTCAATTTCTGCCAGCTTGCTCTGAAACCGAGAAATATTATTTCCTTTATTGACTGTGTTGGCAGATCCTGGCGATACCATTAAAAATGACAACGCCTTGAGAATTTTGACCAATTAAGATAACTAGTAATCTGTATCATTACCTACTTCTGCAACTGGGGGACCACTGTCTGCCAAGTTTAATGTTGTCTCCACTATTAGAGTGCATGAAGCAGTTTTTGCATTGACAATGTTTATATTTTGAAACATTAACCGATTGGAAAACTTTTAAATAAGCCGGGCTTTATTCAGCCAATTCCCAGAAATGCGGCCGCTGACGTAAGCTTACGCATATGCAATGCATGAGCGAATCTCCAAAGACAATTTCGTGTGAGGTGGTCGAGGCCATGTACGCGATGGAGAAGGACCCCCCCCTAAGCCCCCCCCCCCAACTGTTATGTTGGTACTTTTGGCATATCTCATTTCGTGGGTGCAAGTAACTGTTGATTGATGCAATAGCCTGTTCAAAATGTTTCGTTCTACTTATCATACCATTATCATCAAATAATGATGGTGATGGATAACAGGCAAGAGTTGCTCTATTGCATTTGACTGTTTATCATCATGGGGGTCGTCATAAGGAGAGTCCAGCAGAAGAAGGGCAAATTGCAGAAGAAGGAATCTTAAGGGGGACAGAGAAGAAGGGGGGGGGGGAACAAGGTCTCCTTTTTCAGACTTACCATGGGCTACTTAGAATGGGCCATTCTACCACGAACCCAAAACATTTTTAATCCGTCCGTAGGGTATATTTCAATCAACAGAAACTAAAACTGAAATTTTTTCGGTAATTAATTTTTTGTAGGTTGTTATCTTGACGGATTTTTCTGTTCATCCTGACATCGTCAATTTGAGTGTAAAAGAGTGTTGGTTTAAAATTTTGGTCAAATCCGTCGAACCGTTTGACCGGTGTGTGACGAACACAAATCGCGCATGGAGAGAATGAACCATTTGAATTGATTGATACATTCGCTACGCTCATCTAATTACTTACAATTTTTCCCCTGTTTATAAAAGTTTCCAATCATATCTTTCAATTAAGATTCTTCATGTTATTTTATGTTATATGTAGCCTTTACAAAGCATGTTTGAAGACAAAACTGTAACCGTCGCCATTTTTCAAAATGGAGACTAAAGCACATATATGTGACTTTGGTCTAAGAGAAGCTCAATTACATTCTTTAGTCATCATGTAAAAACAAGTTTCTTTTAATGTGTTTTTACTGACCGATGGGCTAAGGTAAATGAGTTTTGCTCTGTCCGGGGCGATAGCGGCCACGACACATGCAGATATACAATAGCTTGTATCTCAAACATTTTTAAAGTTATGTAAATAATACTTGGCACGTGTGTTCTAGACACAATACGCTTTATGTTTTGTATGAACACAAGTTATGAATACGTTATTACTTTTAGCGCAAATCATCAAAATACAAATATCCACTTATGCGGTGGATCACTTAATTACTTCCTTCTATTGTAATATGATAAATAACTAAAATTCCATTCTTTATTTTTATTTATCATAATATTATCTTTCATTTGACACCAATCACGTAGTTTTATGTTACATAGAGCACTCACAACAAGTGATTTTATGGAATACTGTAATCGCCGACATTTTCCAAGATGGCGGCTAACGCACAAGGCGGATTTTGGCGGACCCGAAGTATGTTATATAAAATAAAATTTGTAAGCGACCCTGAAAAAATCAGCTTTCTCCTAATTTTGTCCGGGTGAAAACCTAAAATTCCTCCTCTACTGTTCTTATGAACGATATGAATAAATTGTTCTTATAATCGCTGAATGTCGTAAATGGTCGTCCATAAATGATGTCACACAATTAAGGGGGGGTCTTCAACTTGTGACGATGTGTGACAAGGTTTTGGTGCGGGGGGTGCATCGTTCATGCTCCGTGTGACATCACTGCACATAAGGCCATTTCTAGTGCAGATGCTTTTTTCAGTTTTTTATATTTTTCAAATAATCACATATTGTTATCAAATATTTTATCCAGTATTATCAAATTACAGAAAAATTAAATGTGATAATCAAATATTTAAAAAAATCTTCTGTCAATCACAATTGAAGCATGCTCACGCACTGGATCCACCAGCTGATACGAAACAAATTCCGTCCAGTTATGTTGGCATCAGGTAGGCAGCAAGAGTTTGTGTGCATCATTCGAGAGCAACATAATAGAACTGGAGATGCCGACTGGCTAGATGAAGGTGATGTTGACTTGACCAATGTGCCCGTGCTTCGTGTTGAGGATACCAACATTCCTTTACAGTTGGTGGTAGAAATATCCCAGTGGTCAGTAACGCCATGGACCACCAGTGACCAGTAGCACTAAGCGTACCTGCTGCACTTGATAAATTCCTAATGTATTTTTATACAAATAAAATACAAATATTGTGTCTCTTTGTTTTGATATGACTGATTTTTTACCGAGTATTTTTCTTTTTACAAATTATTTTTTATGAGGACTGGCATGTTGTGAGGTGTTGGGGAGGGGGGGGGGGGCGGGAATTACTTATTTTATTTTGACATCATAAAAGGGGGACGGGTCTAATTGGGTCCAGAATTGTGTGACGTCATTAATGGACAGTCCATAAAAGGAAAATGGAAGATATCATCTCACGTACTTTAGGTCCCCTCTCATTTTCTTTTGCCTCTCCGAAGGGCATGATCAATAACACGAAGAAATCACCTCTAGAACTGCACTCGTGAAGGATGTGCAATTCCCGAAATTCTCTGAGAGAAACCAAAAATGTGCCTCATCGACGGAATGAGCTTGGTGCAAACTTTAAACCAAAAGGACAGAACATTTGGATACATTCACAACACTCTGCTGGCATCATCGTCTCGAGGGGCAGAAGGATGAGCTCGCATAGACGTCGTGTTTGAAGTTTATAGATATACGTTGGTAAAAACGATTTCAATGAAGCAACCATCAAATTCTCAAAGTTCAAGATGACACCGCTGGACAACGTATTCGTAGCTGGAGAGGATTTATGTTTTAAATACTCATGTTTAAATAGGCTTATGTGCACTTAACGCTGCAGTCAAGAAGCAAGATGACATTGAAATCCATCATTTAGAACTAAGTGCTTTTAAAAACATACTTTTTTAAGATGTATAACCTGCAAACAGGGTTGCTCAACGTGTAAGCCCACAAACAATACTTCACGCTCACACATACACTCACAACACACGCACACGCACATGCACACGCACACACACACTCTCACGCATACACTCAGAACACGCACACGCACACGCACACGCACACGCACACGCACACGCACACGCACACGCACACGCACACGCACACGCACACGCACACGCACACGCACACGCACACGCACACGCACACGCACACGCACACGCACACGCACACGCACACGCACACGCACACGCACACGCACACGCACACGCACACGCACACGCACACGCACACGCACACGCACACGCACACGCACACGCACACGCACACGCACACGCACACGCACACGCACACGCACACGCACACGCACACGCACACGCACACGCACACGCACACATTTACTCACTTGTCCACGTTTTATTTACTATGTGTTATTTGTATCTTATTTCGTTCAATGACTGTTTTATTACTATCATGTTCTGTAGTCTAGTAGGTATATATTATATCACACTTGTGGGGTTCGTCCCCGTTGTTGATAAATACACAATAATAATCAAGCAGCCAAATTATACTTGTCAAGTTTCTGGGAGAGTCCAGTTGACACATTAGTACAGTTACTACAGACAAGCTACAGTCTATTACAACACCGTATTGACTTTTCAATTAGAAGAAACTTGAAAACGTTTCATCCGTGTGACAGCACATATTTACTTGTCAAAATCACCAAGTAATTCTGTTGATTGCGTAAACCACTTCAATGTTAATACTGGTTCGGCCTAGAAAACACGCACCAACTTATTTCCTCTCGTTAAAGTAATCCCTATCAAGTTAGATGAGCTGGTTGAGAATCCGATTGGTTCTGAAACATTGGGATTAGGGTACTATCTGGAATGAGTTGGATTGGTTATCGGATGAATATTGGGCACCGTTGGGCAGCTTGGGCTCACCACTGATATTAGTGCAACTAACTTAGAATTATTTAGCTCATAATACTGTTAGTTTTAAAAATTGTGGAAACAACCATTTTAAAGTATATTATATACTTAAAAAATACATTCTTATAAAGCTCGCTCCATAAAACTACGTGAGTTTGTTTCTGAAAATTGGAAATCAAGAGAGAACAGACAGAATCTAGAATCTTGGTGACAGAGCCTTATACGTCAATTGTGAATAGACTTGCGCTAAGATAACATCCAGCAGTTGGCGGCCATGTCCTGTACTGTATTCCCGCTAAGAAGAAGCTGACACCCGAATGCTGCTACTTAGTACATCGGCCGACACGGACCTGCTAGTTCTATGCCTTCGGGCCTCGTTTGAGATTGACATTGCCTTGTTCTTGAAGAGAGGAATAAAGAACAGAACTCATTATGCTGACATTACGAGAATTGCGAATTCTCTTAAACGAAATACTTGTAGAGCTCTGCCGGGTATCCATGCTCTGACACGCTGTGACTCCGTGAATTCTTAGTCTGCACTGCAATCATGTAACTTTGGTCGCTAACAGCTGCAATACACGATGGATGGGAAACTCGCGATAGTTGGCTCACGCGAGCTCCTCGCTACGAGTACACTTGCACTTGATAGCATGGAACTTGCCGGCAGCCCGACACACGGGCGAGCCAGCTCGCGCAAGCTTGGTAAAATGTCCAACTTGTTCAACTTACTAGCGAGAAAAGTAAGCGAGCACCAATCGAAACCCGTTATTTTAACACGAGACCAGTGACACATGAGAATCTATTGACTCCACTACTGATGGAATTAATCATCTTTTGCCCGCGAATTAAAGTAAACATTGCACCATAACCTATAATTATTCAAACAAAGCAGTTTATACACCTGTGTCCTGCTAGGCCTAGTCTAGAAACCAAAATTAGGCTAGGCCTATTCTCTCTATGGTTGTGCCATAGCTGACATAATTCAAGAATCAATTTAGGAAAATCAAAAAGTAGGAATGACAACTTGGTGAGCTTGTTTAGATAGTTGATTGAATCCCATCTTGGTGAGGTTGTAACATGGTTGATTACAAAATTCTAGCTAGGCCTACCCCAGCTTTCTCGAACGTCAATGTCTGTGAATCCTACTAAGCCTATTCTTGGGGCTACTCTTGTAACCATGCAACAGGTTCGTAATGGACGCCAATAGATAGGGCTAACGGCGCTTGCAATTCATATGTCGTGTATCTGAGATGATTAGAAACTCGCGCGAGCCAACCATCCCGAGTTTCTAATCGTATATCGCGGGTGTAACATTGAAATCGTTATTTGGGTAAGCCAATATGAGTCCGAGAATTCCTAAAGTTTACAGGAACTAGTCAAAATCCAGCAAGCTGTGAGCAACATTGGCAGTCTTTTGTTCTTATAGCACATAGCCTAATTGCCGTGTTTTGTTTCGGACAAACATTGAATATGCACCAATAAAAGAAAGATACAACAATGGAGTTGCCTAGCAACACATTGTTTGTCCGCCTGTGATGTCACAGCCCTCTTAATTGAGGCTTGTGCTATTGAAAGGCTGTCAAAATGTATCAAAATTTACACTTTACTGAGTAGATCCATCGAGTAGCTACTAACAGCACGTATTTATTCTAATATTTTACTGTGTTCTAGAGGTAGGTCTAATAATTGAATTATGGAGCTACTAATATTCAAACGTACAATTTTCAAAGATATCGAACGTAATCTATCAAAATTACATGATCGCAGTGCAGGTCATGGAACAAACTGTTTTTTTAAAACGTTAAAGGCATATTGTCATCTAGCGTTGTAGTTAAACTTTGTCATACCTTGAATTATTTAAAGAATTTAGGAACAAAAATGAAAGAAATCGGTCCGTATTTAAACAAGTTATGAGCAATTTCAATCAAGAATGTTCATTGGGTGACGTCACACGCGTGACGTAGTTGGATGCGAGCTGTGCCGCGCTCACTCATCTTCGCTGCTGGCCATCCATGGCGCGCCCCACCGCCCCCGACCTATATCGGACAGTTGAAGGGTGTATGTTCGAGATGCAGTATGTTTGGCTTGGAGGAACTTGTATTGTCATCGTATTGTATTGATTGTCATCGGTGTGATCACTCTCACTATCATTGACGGATTCACATTCGTCAAAATCTTCTGTTCCAAACGATTCGTCGTGGTCGTTTCTTTCATCGGTTTCACTTTCCGAACTTGCACAAAACGTCATCCCCTCCGCAAACTGGTTGGCTCTTATTAGTGTTTCAATATCAAGCTCAAACTTTATTTCAATCTCTTTAGGATTATTCTGAAATGTTTCGTGATTTATTGAGTCGTCATTACATAAAACATAAATCGTAGTGTAGTACAGCGTGATGTGGAGATGTACTTTTGGCACTGTGGGTTTGAATGTTTTCAATAGGCACCGAGATTGGCCACTGATGGCGCTAGTGAAAACGAATGAAGCGCTCCAAGTGGCAAAGTCGCGCAACAACCTGCTGAAGCAGCGTCGTTCTTCCTACGTCAATAAAGGGAAATTGTGAAAATTGTTTAATTAAATATGGGTTTTAAAATTTTCGCGCAGATTATGAATCCCATCAGTAAATCTTAAAAAGGCAAGCCACCATTTTAATCAGGACACGTTTTAGACGTAAAAACAACAAATAACACACAACAAACACAAACAAAACAAGACAATAAAAGCCAAAACAAAAACACAAAACAAAACAACAATACAAAATAAATACACATCAACAATAAAAACGAAACAAACGCCAAACAAAAAACAAGATATATCACAATAATTTCCAGCACTATTTTCAACCGCGGAATGAAATCTTCAGCAGTTTGTTGCTAAATTTGGTCACATACAGCGCTGTATGTACTAACACACGGTGCCTATAAGACGATGCTTGTTTCGAGCGGCAAAGTAACATGAACTTCGCTCTGTTTTTAAAGGGGTATCAATGCTGCCTCTCAAGTTGACAGACGGTACTGCTCATTTTTTTTTACACACGTTTCGATTTTTTTTTCATTAGATTTATTTTCCATTTTCAAACTGTTGGTAATTTTATAGTCGTCTTTAATGAAATGTTCGGAACATACACGAGTATATTTGCTTGGTAGGCCTACAGAGTTCTTACTAATAAGAACTACTACTACTATTAATTTTCGATAGCCAGTTTTTATGTTGCACTGGCTAAAAACTCAAAGGCACTGGAGATTTGTCCCTGTTTGGAAAACGGTGAAACGAAATGTCGATCGGAGTTACAAGACTGTTATCTGTTATTGCATCCATACGCACAACAATTTAATACCATGATTACTGATTAATATAGTTGGTGCGATAAGTACACTATAGTCTAAATGGCCATTTACAATAATAACATAAAAGCTTTGACACTTATTTAATGCCTCCACGACAGGCAAAATGAAACTACAACTACAAATAAATCAACTAGAACCTAGAGACGTACTCTACACAATCCACTTGTCCGTGCACTCTCTTAATAAACTGCTGGATATTAGCACTCACATTAGTTATTAATAAAACTATTCATTGTACATCTCTTGAAGCAAATCTGAGAAACAACCATCCATACAGACTGTCGTGTCAACCCCTTACTGCACCACGCAACGGGTGTTCCTACCCGAGTCGCGCCTCGCCCAGCCGCTCGGCCCGCATCCAACAACGTCACATGCCCTGAGGCGCGCGTCAAAACAAATTATTGTAGGGGGAGTAGGCTTCGTCCAAAGTTGCCATCAACTGCGGTTTTCTTATTTTTTTAATGTCTTTTTGAAAACAAAAAATACTTACTTGTATGTGAAAATAGGCCTTTAAGCAAGAAAAGTCACTGTAGCTCTACTGGTCTTATATTGGCAAGTTAGTGCCGAACTCATAAAAAAAAAGTAAGACTTTGACTCTAAAATTTATGCAATAGGGAATGTTCATGAACTTTCTACAGCTCTGAAAGTACGTGGAATATATTGTTATTCATCTAAAGACATCAGAAACCTAATTAAAAAGTTTTAAAATTAACTCATTATACTTCTATAAGTGATCAAAGATTTTGATTATCTGTTTCCCGCACTATTATCGTTGAGTGAGTAATATAGGAGAAATATATATTTCTCACTCAACGGTATTATTTCTAAACGGTATGTGACGTCAAAATCCATGAAAATCACTGCTTATATGAATGACTTTTCCACCGCCTCCTAGACGAAACAATCAAATTTTCAAGGTCATCAAGCTAACCTTGTCAAAATGTTAAATCAAGCCGTTGTCAAGTCTGCTTTATATGAATAACAACAACCAATTGCAGACTCAAACTTACACATAGATAGCGCTGCTAAGCAACACCCTTATCTGCGCCATTGATGATTTAACAATAAAGCAACAATGAACAATTGACAGATAAACTCATCCTTATAGTATATCATTTTCTTGCCACCAGAATGCGTCTAGTCAATTTTGAAAATAGGTTTGGTATGATTGTTTTTGTAGTAATTGGGCTTCAAAATTAATTATTAGGCGTACTAGACATTAATTCGATTTGATATGATTTTGGATATGATAATTTCCAAATAAGCGTTATTTTATTTATCATTTTATGATTGGTTGATTGCTGATACATGGAAAGTGACGTATGCCCCGTTTTTCCCGTCATAAATATGTATGAAACTTTTAGCTCGTTTTTATAAATGAAACCTAAGAATAAGTGCATTATTTTTGACTTCTTATATATTTTATGACAAATCAAACATAAAACACAGAGTAATGTATTACTACAGATTATTGGTGGTTTTCCGTCCTAGTTTTTGTTTTAATATCGCAAAACAGTGTCATATGTATACTTACGTAGGCCTATATTTTGTCTTTTTGGCATTAATTTTACTCATATCCTTATAACTTTTAATTATTGCTTAAAGCTATCTTGTTTAAACTCATATATAATTCCACTTACTTTCCTGCAAGTACATAAATGTAGTTCTTAGTCATTTAAGCAATAGTTTTTCTAATTGTATTTCATACTCTACATCACCACTTCCTGCCATAAGCTAAACAATTGTTAAATGAAGGTTCCTCACCTGCGAGTGCCTCATGCACTCACTAGGAACCAATTAACTATATATTTGAATTGTATTGTATAAACTGTTTGACAACAATAAAACTTTTTAACTTTTCAAAAAAAAAAAAAAAACTTTATTCTATGTCATCGAAATAAAATATTTTAGTATTCAGAAAGTTAATCCTAATCTAGTAAAAAAACTAAACAAAAATGACGCATATTCCCTATTGGGTGAAATCACCGTCTTAGTTATCGAAAAAGTTAAAACGAATAATCTGTAAGCGGTAATTTACAATATAACATCCAATAACAGCATTATTTTTTGTCGTAGGAAAACCCGTTATAGGGGCACACCAGCTTGATCTCGTGTGCCCCTCTTCAGGTGACTTACTAGGTTATTAGGATGAATATATATATATATATATATATATATATATATATATATATATATATATATGTATGACCAACATAATATATCTCTTGTATGTCAACTGTGTAAAGAACTGTTCTTAAGTAAGCGTGGTTAATTTGTCTCGGAGCGTTTGCCACCTTGCCAAGACTGCTTGTCAATACACAATGTCGAGAGCAATTTAACAGGCTTCGTTTGGGCCAGATGTTCTGAAGTGAGTCCATTCGTTCGCCCGAGCCAACAACCCATGCATTGAGAACGAATGAGGGAGGTGATCTCTCTGTGTAATAGATCGTTAGATATCTGACCCCATTGGCAGTGATGGGACTCTTGGCCTGTAATAATCCACGCGTGCTGCAAACTACGAGTAGCTCGAAACTGTCTTAGTTGCATAAACGTTTGCAAGTTAACTGACTGCTCCAAAGTTCCAATCTTATGAGAACACATAGAGTAAGAACAGCTTTAATGACTCGGATAATGATTGTTGAGCTTCTACTTGAACTTATTAAGTTAAAAGATATGTTCAATTTTTGCCAAATTTTGTTTCTACCCGCCGTTATATACATAAGTGTCACAATCTTTGTAAAATTTTCTGTATATACTTATATAATTAAAATTTAAAACTTTATTTGCATTCATTTTACATTTGCAAAACTAATCTTATCAAAAAACTCTTTCATTCGAGTACCCACACGATTTTCTTGAGTTTTTACAAGAGTTTGTGACAATTCCATGGCTGATCCATGACCTTGAAAATGGTTCAAATCAGAGCTTGCACCGAAATCCATTTTTAAAATACTTAATCTTGTCATAAAAACGTATGTAAATATGAACATAAGATATAATGTGGAAGAAATATTTTAACAAATTGAAAATGTAACCAAATTTCGGGTCAAAATTAAGTTGGACTTTTTTCAATACAAGGATTTATGAGAGATGAATGAATGCACTTTTAAAAAATAAAAAAAATTGCAACGATGCGAAATTAATTAATCACTAGGATATCGCTTTGTGTGTCGCGGCAGACGAACTTTCTGACGAAATAATTTCAAAGCTATCGTCATTGTTCAATGTAAGAGATAAATATAAAAGTGTGGCAAATGGCCTTGTTGCTCCAACACCATCACACAGAAAACATTATATCATCATCAATATAAGATCATATTTGTTTAAAGAAAAACAATCAACAAAAAACAAAACATTTATGTGCAAAGATTAGAATTTATATTGCCACAGTTATTACATTTTCTGCAATTGTTCAATAAAAGATAGTCTATATAAACTACAGTTTCAACGTTTAGTTGTAATTGCTACAATTCAGCAATACAAATGTAATTTGTTTTTGTAACCACAATTCTTGTCGGTATATTCGCGACCGGACGAAAATTGACTATAATATGGCTATCTCGTAGTTTGCCACCAGTTTGTGTCAGACAAATAATTTCTCTTAACCGTATTGTAACTTGATAACCTCTCGACCGATTTGGCCACAAAACTAATTGCATTGAATCCACATCAAAGCTTGTGGATGGTCATTTACGATTTGACGTCAATTTTGGGACAGAAAGCTGCTGCTACCGCCGGTCTATCAGAGATATTCGGAATTGTCACGTCCAGAGCTTTCATATAGATCAGCCTTTGCCCAACCTCCCCCCCAAGATATATGCTAAAGCCTATCTAGGTCTTATGACGTCAGGAGATGATACCATGATGATTGCAGGAAAGGGGACGAGTAGGATTGGAGTGGGAGGACCAATGCTCAAGTAATCACAACATCACCTTACTCGTCACAACACAAACACAACACAATTTTAAAGTAATTTCTGATTCATCGCGGTCATTTTAACATGTGATTAGGAAAAATTCAGAAAATAAGTACAGGTATCTGGGCCATTGCGGTTTGTATCGGCGCCCTTAAAGAAATACTGGAAACAAGTAGGCCTACGACTGGTTAAGAGGCAGAACGGTAAGCTACCCTGTCAATATCACATACCTGCGTTTCGACACTTATCGTGCTCGAAAGTGCATTGCAGTGCATAGCGTCCAGCAATAGTCTCAATTTCGTCATTCCATACCTGAAACCAAAATAGCCTTGAAAACCAGGAACGAGTCGTCTGTGGACAATGCAGCAGGCACAACTGACAAATACCTATCCCAGTGATTGGACGAGTCGTCTGTGGACAATGCAGCAGGCACTATTGACAAATACCGATCCCAGTGATTGGACGAGTCGTCTGTGGACAACGCAGCAGGCACTATTGACAAATACCGATCCCAGTGATTGGACGAGTCGTGTGTGGACAATGCAGCAGGCGCTATTGACAAAGACCGATCTCAGTGATTGGAAGAGTCATCTGTGGACAATGCAGCAGGCACTACTGACAAATACCGATCCCAGTGATTGGACGAGTCGTCTGTGGACAATACCGCGAGCGCTTTTGACAAATACCGATACCAGTGATTAAACAAGTCGTCTGTGGACAATGCAGCATGCGCTACTGACAAATACCGATCCCAGTGATTGGACGAGTCGTCTGTGGAAAATTCCGCGAGCGCTTTTGACAAATGCCGATACCAGTGATTAGACGAGTCGTCTGTGGACAATGCAGCAGGCGCTACTGACAAATACCGATCCCAGTGATGGACGAGTCGTCTGTGGACAATGCAGCAGGCGCTACTGACAAATACCGATCCCAGTGATGGACGAGTCGTCTGTGGACAATGCAGCGAGTGCTACTGACAAATACCGATCCCAGTGAATGGACGAGTCGTCTGTGGACAATGCAGCGAGTGCTACTGACAAATACCGATCCCAGTGAATGGACGAGTCGTCTGTGGACAATGCAGCAGGTGATACTGACAAATACCGATCCCAGTGATTGGACGAGTCGTCTGTGGACAATGCAGCAGGCGCAACTGACAAATACCGCTCCCAGTGATTGGACAAGTCGTCTGTGGACAATGCAGCAGGCGCTACTGACAAATACCGATCCCAGTGATTGGACGAGTCGTCTGTGGAAAATTCCGCGAGCGCTTTTGACAAATGCCGATACCAGTGATTAGACGAGTCGTCTGTGGACAATGCAGCAGGCGCTACTGACAAATACCGATCCCAGTGATTGGACGAGTCGTCTGTAGACAATGCAGCAGGCGCTACTGACAAATACCGACCCCAGTGATTGGACGAGTCGTCTGTGGACAATGCAGCAGGCGCTACTGACAAATACCGATCCCAGTGATTGGACGAGTCGTCTGTGGAAAATTCCGCGAGCGCTTTTGACAAATGCCGATACCAGTGATTAGACGAGTCGTCTGTGGACAATGCAGCAGGCGCTACTGACAAATACCGATCCCAGTGATTGGACGAGTCGTCTGTGGAAAATGCAGCAGGCGCTACTGACAAATACCGACCCCAGTGATTGGACGAGTCGTCTGTGGACAATGCAGCAGGCGCTACTGACAAATACCGATCCCAGTGATTGGTAGAGTCATCTGCGGTAAATCTTATCGGTAATGTTGTTTCGAGACAAGTGTCCTTAATAGGTTGAAGGGATAAATTAACTGCTCCCTCCAAAGAAATTCAGAGTTTTGAATCAGTCCGTCTGTATAAGGGAAGTCTCATTAAATTTTTAAATTAATGAGACAAAAATAAACAACAAAAATATTTTATAACCACTAGGATATATGTATAATGTTTGATAACTGTTTTTTAATGTTCAAGAATCAAGGGAATAATATTTTTATTTCGTTGGTTTTTGTTCGTTTAAAATCTTGCGACATGTGTCTCCCTGACAGCAGAAAGGGATCTTATGGAGGGGCAAAATATAGCAAGAAGGAAATATTTGGCAAACCTTAATTGGGCAACTAGGCAGAGAATGACAAAAGTTCCAATCCTGGGTGTTGGAAAGAAGAAGAAGAAGAAGGTATGTAGAACAGGCTCAAGACAAGCACTCACCAATTCCATCATGTCTGCAGCGCTCGGTTGTGGGCCTTTGGTACCTCGGGATTCTTTGCCTGAGGCGACATCACTGCGATACAAGTTGTGGACTCTAAGAATATCGTCCTTCATTAACTGAGTCAATACAGAATCTTTCTTGCTGTAACCCTTACATGCTGGTCCTGGATCCTAGACATTTTCAAATGTTAGGTCAATTTAATACTATGAAAAACTCGTGGTTAATATATTTATTAAAGAACACAGTAATGCCCAGGTAGAGTCGAGTTAAACCAAGAAGTAAGATGCTGTTGTGACGACACAGAATTCGTTGACAACTTAAGAAGCACGAATCACTA
This sequence comes from Isoperla grammatica, assembly GCA_945910005.1. Lineage (NCBI taxonomy): Eukaryota > Metazoa > Arthropoda > Insecta > Plecoptera > Perlodidae > Isoperla > Isoperla grammatica. The sequence goes on from OX246740.1 coordinate 25,989,229, forward strand.
ACGTTTCTTCCAGATTATTTAGTACAATTCGGTTCCGTTAAGTTGGTTGCAGCAAATGACATACACGTCATGAGTTACGTCATAGGTTTTTACAGGAAATTTACTTTTTTTCGTAACTTGGAAGGTTTATAATTTACGTTCGAAGTTCGTTAATTTCTTTTTTTTTACTGTACATGTGACTTAATCAAAAACTTGATTGCCACCTGTTTGTATGTCCAAAACTGGCATGTGAACGTGACGCAATGCCGAGCGGCAAGAAGAGGGTGGAGAAAGAAGCGTGTATCTATACTGGTTGACCAGATCCAGCATGATGGCAAAGTAGCCAAATGTAGGCATTTGAGAAGAAGAAAAAGAAGATTATTACAATCTTTAAACTAAACTGACAAAGTAAGTAGTCCCAAAACATCCCTCCCAAGAGGCGTGGTCCAATGGCGTGGTGACGTGAAGGAAGAAGCCGCGGCATGTTTTTGTGAAAACGTTAAATGGCGGCTCAATGTGTGTGGTTGACGATAAGAAAATATCTTTGAAAATCGAAGAATAATTGGGTAAGTATGTTATGTTGCATATTGACAATAATAAATGTAATGACAAAGTTGACAAACAACTTTAGTCTCAAATAACGCAAAACGACGTACAGATATACTCATTTTTCTAGTTTGTGTGAATTCTTTGCAAACTTATCTTCATTTCTATACTAAATTGGTTCATGTGGCAATTATTCTAAGCTCCTTTATAGCTACATGGGAAGGTAATAAAATGTATGATGTCTCCACTTTCCAATAAAAACGCATTCGGATTATGAAATTTTGTCACTTCCAAATTTTGCAAAAAAGTAGATCGGAAGGGTACATATCGTTGGACTAACTGCAAAACCACGTAAGTGCACTTTTGGTTGAAAATGAGTTAGATGTGATTTTGGGTATATCCTTATAGCCCTCATCATATGAAATAACCACTCAAGTGCTCAGCCAATCACACGGCTTGTTATAACGAATGGTTAAAACCACGTATGTGCAAAGGAACAAGAAAAACCAGGTAAGTGCAACATTTTCAAAGGCAGTCATGGTGGCTGTGTGTTGCTGCCAATAAAAGTAAGTATTGTCACTTATTCTTATAATTTTTTGACCCAATCTTTACTTTTAAGTATAGAATAAACCTTATTGAATAATGGTTATTATTAGTACGCAACTTTACTTATTAATTTAAATATGAAATCACATCCAAAAGATGTCTTACTTTACTCGAGCACTTACGTGTTTTTGTATGCACTTTTGTTTGTTTGTAAGCTCTTACGTTAAAATAGTTTTTTGTATTTCCTGAACAATTTGATAAAAGGCACTTACGTGGTTTTGCAGTTAGTCCAACGATATATATTTTTGTATTGTAAAGGAGCGCTAATATGAAGAACATAACATGTATGTCGAGTTATAGAGAAGTGACCTTAATAACTCCATGTTAAATTTACTGTACTTGCACTATTTCTTTTTAACAAACACATGGTGTGCTGAGTGCTGAACAGTCTCTCTGGCACCTGTCTTGCAAGGGGCATTGCAGTAATCACAGCAATACGACTATATCAGACTACATCAACTTGAAATTTGGACCATCCACAAGCCTCGATGTGGATTGAAGGTGTTTAGTTTTGAGGCAAAATCGTTCGAAAAGTTACAAAGTTACACCATAGTTACTGCAAAATATTTTTCTGAAACAAAATGGCGGCAAAATGTGAGATAGCCAGATTTTTCTACAGATTTTTCCGGTCACGAATATGTTAATGTAATGGCGATCTGATAAATATTGGCAAAGTTACACGAAAGTTACTCGAAAATATTTTTCTAAAACGCAGTAACGGCAAAATGTGAGGTGGCTATTTTAAAGTAAATTTTTGTCCGGTCACGAATATACTAATGTAAACGCGATCCAATACGTATTAGAGGCAGAAATTACATTTCTATTGCTGTCAATAAGTGTTAGTAACGGTGGCGGACCGCGGCGAAAACATGACAGCAAAAATTCTTAGCAACGCACATTGCACTGCATCCAACAATGTCGGGAAGTATAATAGCTATGGAAATTAGAAAAAATTTTGCAATGCGCATTCTTGAATTGTTGTTAATTGTTGTTTGTATTAGCATTGAAGTATTTTCGCCAGAAAGTTCGTAGATATTGACGCGCTCGCTTATCAACGCGTCAAACAGAGCGTTTTCCTAGTATTAGCATTGAAGTCTTTTCGCCAGAAAGTTCGTAGATATTGACGCGCTCGCTTATCAACGCGTCAAACAGAGCGTTTTCCTAGTTAAGCGAGCGAAGCGAGCGTTTCCACTTGACTCTTATGGCACTTCGTTCTGTTTTTTTTTTGTTTGTTTGTTTTTTTGTTTGTTTTTGTTTTGTTTTTATGTCCGTCGATAGCGGTCGAAAAGAAAGTCCGATCAACTTGAAATTTGGACCATCCACAAGCCTCGATGTGGATTGAAGGTGTATAGTTTTGAGGCAAAATCGTTTGAAAAGTTACAAAGTTACACCATAGTTACTGCAAAATATTTTTCTGAAACAAAATGGCGGCAAAATGTGAGATAGCCAGATTTTTTTACAGATTTTTACGATCACGAATAAGTTAATGTAATGGCGATCTGATAAATATTGGCAAAGTTACACGAAAGTTACTCGAAAATATTTTTCTAAAACGCAGTAACGGCAAAATGTGAGGTGGCTATCTTATAGTAAATTTTTGTCCGGTCACAAATATACTAATGTAAACGCGATCCAATACGTATTAGAGGCATAAATTACATTTCTATTGCTGTCAATAAGTGTTAGTAACGGTGGCGGACCGTATTGAAAACATGACCACGAAAATTCTTAGCAACGCACATTGCACTGCATACAACAATGTCGGAAAGTATAATAGCCATGGAAATAAGAACAATTTTTGCAATGCGCATTCTTGAATTGTTGTTAATTGTTGTTCGTATTAGCATTGAAAACTTTTCGCCAGAAAGTTCGTAGATATTGACGCGCTCGCTTATCAACGCGTCAAACAGAGCGTTTTCCTAGTATACAAACACATGGTGTGCTGAACAGTCTCTCTGGCACCTGTCTTGCAAGGGGCATTGCAGTAATCACAGCAATACGACTATATCAGTAACTTACCGTTGTTTTATACAAACACATGGTGTGCTGAACAGTCTCTCTTGCTCCTGTCTTGCAAGGGGCATTGCAGTAATCACAGCAATACGACTATATCAGTAACTAACCGTTGTTTTATACAAACACATGGTGTGCTGAACAGTCTCTCTGGCACCTGTCTTGCAAGGGGCATTGCAGTAATCACAGCAATACGACTATATCAGTAACTTACCGTTGTTTTATACAAACACATGGTGTGCTGAACAGTCTCTCTTGCTCCTGTCTTGCAAGGGGCATTGCAGTAATCACAGCAATACCACTATATCAGTAACTAACCGTTGTTTTATACAACACATGGTGTGCTGAACAGTCTCTCTGGCACCTGTCTTGCAAGGGGCATTGCAGTAATCACAGCAATACGACTATATCAGTAACTAACCGTTGTTTTATACAACACATGGTGTGCTGAACAGTCTCTCTGGCACCTGTCTTGCAAGGGGCATTGCAGTAATCACAGCAATACGACTATATCAGTAACTTACCATTGTTTTATACAACACATGGTGTGCTGACCAGACTCTCTGGCACCTGTCTTGCAAGGGGCATTGCTGTAATCACAGCAATACGACTAAATCAGTAACTTACCGTTGTTTTATACAACACATGGTGTGCTGAACAGTCTCTCTGGCACCTGTCTTGCAAGGGGCATTGCAGTAATCACAGCAATACGACTATATCAGTAACTTACCGTTGTTTTATACCAACACAAGGTGTGCTGAACAGTCTCTCTGGCACCTGTCTTGCTAGGGGCATTGCAGTAATCACAGCAATACGACTATATCAGTAACTTACCGTTGTTTTATACAACACATGGGTTGCTGAAAAATGTCTCCTGAAGCTTTCTTGCAAGGGGCATTGCAGTAATCAAAGCAATACAACTATATCAATAACTTACCGTTGTTTTATACAAACACATGGTGTGCTGAAAAATGTCTCCTGAAGCTTTCTTGCAAGGGGCATTGCAGTAATCAAAGCAATACAACTATATCAGTAACTTACCGTTGTTTTATACAAACACATGGTGTGCTGAAAAATGTCTCCTGAAGCTTTCTTGCAAGGGGCATTGCAGTAATCAAAGCAATACGACTGTCGGAAACACAGGACCAAAATGTAAATTACGCGTGCATGTCGAAGCTCAATAGTCACTAAACAAAATTAGAAGCAATATAAAGTTATTAAAAGTGAAACCCATCAAATGTAAGATTGCCAATATACACGAGCTGGATAATAAATCTTACCCTTCATGGTGACTTTTAATGGATATTTTTTTTTTTTATTTGTTTTGGTCCAACAAATGTCAATTTGGTCGTTGCTAACATAGAGAAATTCGCAAAATAACACAGGTCTAAAACATTGCCTTCTTGAGTGTGGCAGACGCAACGACCAAGGTCTTCCTGTTCTGCGCCTAGCGGAGGCCCGTCGAACTCAGTCAATTCCCTGGCGGAGGTCTGTAAACCTCAACCACGCTAGCAAGGACCTTCTGACAAGACCGCACTTTTCCACAAAGATTTTGCACGTAAGATTGTAGTGTTATATTTCCCTTTTCTTACTTCTTAACATTATTTTATTTTGTCATGGCTTACGATTAGGCAGTGAATGTAACATTTCGACTTAATTAAATCAAAGTTTTTTTGTGATTTAATTAAGTCGAAATGTTATTTTCAGCACTTACAAATAGTCGATTTACAGCTACGCGTTGCGAGCGAAGCGAAGGCGCGAGCTCCAATCAGTGGCCGAGTTTGCGAGAAACTATTAACTTCTTTGCATGAAACTCGGCCGCTGATTGGAGCTCGCGCCCTCGCTTCGCTCGCAACGCGTAGCTGTAAACGTAGCATTAAATTGTGTCAACTTAATTTGGGGGATAGATTGCGTTACTAATGAACACAACATTTTATGGCGCTAAATTCTTCTAACTGACGCTGATTTGACATATTTGCTTTAAATTCCGTCTGCTAAAAAAAATGTCCACTGGCGACTAAAATCGATTTACAAATGACCTTGTGAAGATCGATTAGACGATAATCAAATGCAAAGATATCGATTCCTACATAAATCGCGCTTCTCGATCACGGGCACTCAGGCATTTAGAGATTTTGACACCAAGAAATGGCGGACACGCTGTGTTTACACAAATTTAATTGAGTTTAGACCTACTTCTAGAACACAGTGGAATATTAGAATAAATACGTGCTGTGAGTAGTTACTCTGTGGATTTCTTTAGTAGAGTATAGGCCTACATCGATACGTTTTTACAGGCTTTTACAAAAGACTGCCCATGCTGCTCACAGCTTGCTGGATTTTGACGAGTTACTGTGAACTTCTTTGGATTCTCGGACTCTCATTTACCTTGTTTACATGGAGGACCGAGTACGGTACTGAGTACGGTTTTCAGATTTAGAACCCTATGTAAACACCTAAAAACAGGTACTGAACCGACTGGGGTCGGTCCACGAAAAAAGTTGGACTGGACCAAAAGAGCATAGTGAGTCCTAACATGTAAACGCTAAAAAACATAAACCGAACTCGGAAACATGATACCAACTTCCAAGTATACATGGTTTTTTGTTTAAGTCGTTCCATTGATCAAACTACCAGTTTCAAGGAATGATTTTAATATTTGTTTAAAATAAAAAAAAACTATTTCTTTGACAATTATTATGATAAATTACTATAAAATGTAAAATAAGATTCAGTAATAAAGTAACAATACTATTTTAATATCCAGTATTTACACGAAAATGCAGTTATTTATAATGGCATGATTCTAGTCACTTGTTTGACTGCAGAATAGCCAATCCCTAAAAACGAAACTAGTTCATCAAAACTCCAAGTAGTAGTCAACTTTTTATCTCGACGCCATTACGGCTTTAATTACACCACAACACAGCCACAAATTATGGACATCTAATGGATACAGGTCTAAATTCATTTACAAAGCCAAGAAAACAAAAGACTCGTTTTTAATATTCGTCGACAAAATATTGTGATGTAAAAGGATGAACTTGTCCATCTTTTACTATTTATTGGAATCCGTGGTTTATGTAAGCTCTAAGGTTGGAATTCATAGTCGGCCCCTACCCCTAGGGGCACCCATTGTTGCTATGGATTTGTTTTGTTTATGAGAAATAACATGCAAACAATTGTTACCTTGGTAACAATGGGCGCCCCTACGTGTAGGGGCCGACTATGAATTCCAACCTTGTGTGTCAACCAACCTACATGTGTGCAACATAGTCTATTGCCACAGCGTGATTGTCAGCGTTTTCGTCATTATTTCAATCGTGACTGCTAAGTCAGCAGAGGCGGAAGCGAGGCGAGTTTTGCGCCACGCGACGGACGTGGAGTCTCACCGAAGGAGCCGGGCAAGATGGTTGTCCGGTAGGTTCGTGGGTCAAGGAGGCCGTGGCCGCCGTGGAGGGCTGACCCCGCGAGGGAAGAAGTGGTGAAACGGGGGAAGCATGTCCTAGCGGCCTAGGCGAAGATTAAGGGTTCGTGGGAGACGAGCGGAGGAGTACGATATGGACGTGGCAGAGGACGGAAGGATCTGAGGACGAAGACGCGGATACGGACAGGCGATTGGAGGACCAACAGGTTGACGGTTGCCAGCTGGAAAGGCGGTTATGAGGTATGGAGCGCTGGCCCTCGTTAGATCAGGTGGAATGTGCCCATCAGGCTGATTATGATCATAGTCAGGTTCGCCACGCTAAAGCCACGTATAGGATAAATGTAAGTAATAATAAATATGGTTCCTCAAGATTCGAACCAAGGGTCTTGTGATTCAACATAACCTAGATTCCCTGTTCTCCTCAGTCTTGCCGAAGATCCCGCATGTACGAGTTCACGTATGTCGAGAGTGTTACGTCCCCAGTAAAACCTTGAGACAGCCGACCAGAACGTGGGTTCGAGTCCCGTACCAGGGTGGTAGAGACAAGGGTGGGTCGGCGCGTGATCTTGCTACATGACAGTATTGCCAACCTCCAATATACTTGGCAACGCTGCAAAGACAATGTTATTGTCAATGGTCAGATGGTGAAAATGGCGTCGAAAAAATACGGAATACGAAGCGAAGGATGTTTTATTACGATAAAAGAAAAATATAGGAGATCGAAAGTATCCATTTCTAGGAAAAATAAGCAAAGTGAAGAAGTGGTAACCTGACGAAGTGATTTCAAGTAACGTAAGTCCATCTGGCCATGCGGAAGCATCACAGCCTTCACTTACGTGTCTGACAGTACGCCTGCTGCAGCGTTTCGTTCCTCACAGCCTTCCATGGATCCTGCTATCTTTTGCCAACAACAATGGTTTCGGGGGATGGTGGTAGAGTTTCATCAGGGGGGCTATTCTTGAACCGATACGTTTTGACTCGCATGCGAGTAACTCGTATGGGTCCCAACCCGCATACGAGTAGCTCGTATGCGGAATTTGGTATTCTTGAAACCAGAGAGCTCGCATACGTTTTGAATCATTGTTGCAGTTGCTCATACGAGTCGGTCTTCACGAAAAGTTTGCAGTCGTTCTTTCTTTGACTAACACGTCATCACTTGACGTCACTGTTTTATTATCGATTTTCTCGGCAGCCAATAAAAACGAAGATAAACAAAGACGCACGTGCTACGAGCACATGTGATTGTGATTGCATTTTCGTGACATGTTTGACGTCTATGCAACTGTTTATCTTCAATCTGTTAACAAGGTAAGTTATTAACCTTAATTTCATTTCCTGCCTTGTAGATATATTGCCTAGTATAGGCCTATGCCTACCTAGTACGTGTGGCAAACAAATATCTGTCTAGGCCTATAATAGGGTTACGGATCGTGTCATGTTTAGGTTAAGCTCGACATGTTTGTGTAGACCATAGACATAGGGCTAGGCCTAGCAATGATTAAAGCTTAGAATTTAATATAACTGCAGGTCTAGTCCAGTCACTGTGCCGTAGGCCCAAGACGCCCATAGCCTATAGTCACTTAGGTGTTTGTGAACATACTGTTGCATGCAGTAGCCAAGGGCCTAGGCCTATACACACACCTAAGCAATGATTGATATTATGGTTGCCGTGTCAATCTTTTGAAGAATACCCGGCCTGCCTAGATAGACATACAGCTAGTAAAATATGTAATTTCATGCTGTTGTTTGCTGAACGTAGAATTTGCAAGGTGTGTTACTGCATTTGCAGTCGCATTCCTGCTTCAGTTGCCTAGACGTTAGCCGGGTAGCCAAATGCCTAGTCCTCCTAGTCACTTAATGGAATACAAAATAGCCTAGTAGGCCTATGCATAATATAATTTTATTTTTGCAGAGCAGTGATGAGGTCCAGTATAAAAGATTGCATGGACATGGTATCCGGACTGTCCCGAGAAATTCCTAAGGGTTTACGAACCCTACCTAAGGTCATTTTATGTAAACCTAAAAGTTCATAGTGTTGTTGTATGGGCCCTACTTAGGGCATACTTTAGATTTGTCAGGGTCTGTCTAAGCCCATAAACAGCTGTCACTGACTGGTTGTTGTTCATTGTCTCAGCTAGAACTCATGAGTTTGCTACTCGATACAACAAATTCCTGTTTATGGCAATCAAACTGGTTGTAAAACAGTCCCAGAACAAGACAATGAACAAACCTATTGAGCTAGACATACATCTAGATTCTGTAGAAAGTTACTTGTAGAGTTTATACTAGAACATCAAGTAAATTAGGAAAATATATTATCTATTTTCTTAAAAATGGTTTTAGTACTATATAATATACATCTTCCATTAACTTTAATGTCAATAATTTTAATCAAATTTAGTTTAAAAGACAAACTACTAGGTTTGGTGTTGGGTTAGTGAAAGTAAGCCAAATGGATGGGTAGTTCATTGGGGGTAATGTCCCAGGCAGCTTACCTTGAGAGGTGAAGGTGCATGTCTGAAACTGGAACTATATACACACACAAAATACAAATGTGTAGGCTACAGGACAATGAATTACGTAAAAATTGTTTTGTAACAATATGGCCTTGCTTACTCGACGATTGCAGTCGAATCTACTCGCAGTTCCTAATGAACACCACCACTTTTCAAGGTAAGCTGTTGGGATTCTTATTATTTCCCCAATAAAGTATGAGATCTACAATTCTATGGGAAGTAATGTGTGGATTGTTGTATATTTTATTACAGTACCCTTGCAAGGACATTTTATTCTAACACAATCTGTTCTTTTTTTCAGTTGCAGTCATTGCGGCAAAAGTTTCCTACAATTTAATCGGTCCACACCAGTCTACAGGCCTTACTACTTAAAAACTGGTCTGTTTTTTGGCTGTGGTGGTCACAGTCCTGCCTCTGGGTCACCACTCACCACTTGCATCAAATTGATGTAAAATTGAATTTAAATTGAAAGTGAAACTGGATAAGACTTGAAAGAATTAATTGCAAATTTCTGTTTATAGTGGTAATCATCATTAGGTATTTAAAAACCAATAAAAAAATTGATAGAAATTGTAAAAATTTGGGTTAAATTATTTATGTCTACATATTATGCTCATAACTTTTACAAGATACAGTAGGCTACCCAATACATTTTGTTTTGAAAGTAGGTAGCCAGCAAATACAATAACATGGAGGACTGAGAAGATGTCATGCTTCTTCGAGATCTCATAAATTTACTGAAGTCGATGCAGGCAGTATGCATCGTACTTTTCATAAATTCACATTAACTAATGTCAAACTAACTTGTGAGTGTGTGTGTAATTTCCTCCTAAGTGTAATGTTATCCCTTGCATAACATTACAAAAATTGCAAACCAATACAAAGAAAAAATTACCCCCTAAAAAAAAAAAAAAAAAATCGAAACTACTACTACACACACACTATTTGTGGCCAAATTAGTACTTTAGCAATATTGTAGGCATTTTATTTTCAGGCCCATCATTAAAAATCAATGGTAAGAGTAAAAGTAAAGTGATCCTACTTTAGTCAGTCCCATTTGCATAGCTGTTAGCTTTGATTTGTTACTGTTGACTTTGACGTTTATTTTTAATATTGATGGGTCTTCAGTAATTTTTGTGTTTTTAGGGAATAAATACACTACATAAATAATTAAAACTATGTTTTGAATTAGGTTTAAATTTTAAAACTAATTCATCTACCATTTTACAAGGCAAATTTTAATTTTGGAAAACACAGATGACAGAACTACAAAATATGTAATATTATATGCATTTAATTTATTTATTTGGCAATACATGTTCTTACTACCAGTGAAGTAAAACAAGTCACTGTCCAGAATGCATTCAATCAACAAAACTAAAACTACCTCAAAATGTGCTTTATAATAATTGAAAGTAATTGTTCTCTTGTCAGGGCTACCTCCTTATGAACGCATTCACAATTATTCAAAAATTTGTCACATTTCAACCAGAATACCAATTTCTTCATTTCATTGGAAATGTAAATCCTCTCTTGGCCAATGCTGGAAGATTGCAGCAGGGGTTGATGTAGGTAGAATTCAACGTTCGTGAAGTAGCCAAATCGAACTTCATCGACCGACATCTGGCTCTCTTGCCCTTAGATGTCTTCTAGTGGTCTTCTCTTGTGTCTGCAACTTGAAACAAAAAGTTCGTGGGGATATAATTTACTTACCCAGTACTTGAAGCACACAATTTAGAGAAAATATAAAGGACCAAAACAATATAATGTAATTTATATTTTTTAGGACTAATAGCCTCAGCCAGAAGCCAGAAGGCCTCGACATGGAAACCAAATTTTCCCACATCAGTTTTTATGCCAGCGGGTTCCTCAACATGTTGAACATGCACCTTTAGGCCTACATTTTTATGAAGTGGACTAGGGTAAGGCCTGACTACGTTTAGGCTAACCATGTGAGTCGAACCCGGACTAGGCCTAGCCAGTACGTCGGCCTACTCAGTGTACAGGATCAGTTCAGTATCTGACGCTTTCATTCCGTACTAGCGTACTAGGTTGTACGAGTCAGTTCGAACTATGTGTGCTGGCTCAGTGATTTTACCGATTCGAACTCGGTCTGTGCCGATGTCCTTCAAACAATCCTAGTCCAAAATAAGTATTTACGGGTTAGGCCTATAGGCCGGGCTTGGCTCCTGTGGTAAATGTAGACAATGTCAGCCTAGGTAAAATCCATATAGGGCCTAGACCCAGGTTTGAACTGTTTTAAGGTAGGCCTGCAGAATGAAATTTTTTTTTTTTTTTATCATATGCCCACATTTGGCTTAATCAGGCCATCATGTAAGATCTGGTCAACCAGTAGAGACAGGCCTCCTTTTCTATTGTTAAACTAGGCCTAGGCCCTAGCTCTAGGCCTAGTTCTTTTCATAGATAAATAAATAGTTTCTTTATTCACTAGACATAGGGGCCTAGGCCTACATAATATAGGGTATAGTAGGCCTAGGCCCTAGGCCGAGCCTAGCTTATCTGCAGGCAAAGATCTAGCCCTAGGCCTAACCTCAATTTCCATACCCATTCGGGGCTACTCGCTAGGCATGCCTATAGGTATATTTTAAACACAAATCCTAGGCCTAGGCCTACGAACGGAATGTAATGAAATTATAAAACACACATAATAGCGTAGGTCTAGGCTAGGCCTACTAGAGAGTAATATAATCATTTACCTACCTTGGAGTCTGCTTTCGATGTCTTCATAACCTCTGATTTTGATGTCAACAACCAAATTTCACAACAACAACCACGCCAAAACGCATACGGTTTCCCATCTCGCCACCTCTAGGCCGGCGAGTAGAAACGTATGCCCATTCCGCATGTGCGGGTACGGTTTCAAATTCAAGAATAGCAAATTGTCAAACCGTATGCGTAATGGCGGTCACGTGACCATAATCCCGCATGCGAGTCCACTCGCATCGTTTCAAGAATAGCCCCCCTGGGCTGCGTACCAACTATGACTGGCAGTGACTGCAGTAACTGAGATCCGTACCAACTTGACTCGCAGTCAAGCTGCAGTCACTGCTTTTTGCGTACCAGTTTACCTCGCAGTTAACCCTCCAGTCACTGCGATGACTGGGCCGAAAAGATCCAGCCATCGCAGTCAAGGAGGGCGTGGCTAATAATTTTACCGCGAATTATGAATTTATAGACAGTATTATATGGTTTAAATAGTAAAAGACATCACAACACCATATCATCTCAACTTAGAAGTCCCATAAGGGTTTAATTATGAATTTAATGTTGTAAGGTTAATTAGCAGATGGCAAAATGTTGCTTTTATGAATGACAATTTCTGCTGTTGTCTGCTTTCGCTGTGACTGTGACTGCAGCCCGTACCAGCTGCTGCGCTCACTGCGTTGACTGGGCTACCCCCACCACCAGTCACAGCCACAGTGAACGCAGTCAAAGTTGGTTCGCAGCCCTGGCTGGACTGGAGATGGACAAGGCCATGTACTACTATTTGATTTTGTACATGAAATAATAAATAACCTACATTACATCTCTCTTCTCCTACTTGCACGCACTACAACTAATGGGCGTCTCAGATCAAAGCTGAAGTAGGTTGCAGCACCTGTCCTGAAAGGTCCAACTTTGTAATTCATTCCACGTTAAATATTGTCGTTAGTCAACTGTCTAACCGTCAAACGACAATATGTTTGTTTTGTTTCTATAACAAAGGTATTCTCTGTCAAAAACCTTGTAAAACATTACTACAATGGTTGATTTATATTTGAAAGTTTTAAATATTAACGACTTGAATGTTTGAATTGAGAAAACGAGGTGCAAAGATCGAATTGGACCTTTCAGTACTGCTAGCGCTGCGAGCGGCAGAAAGTCGCGCCTAAGACGCCCATATATATATATGTATATTTTGTATCTTATCATGTTGTTTGTGCAATTGTTTACCTGACGAAAGAGATGTTAAGAGTTCGTGTTGCGTTGTACAATCAAAAGTTAGGCGGAGGATGGACATCCCAATGATATGCTGCATCTACCCTGCTGAAAAATCTGCCTAGTTCTGCTTAGCAATTTCAACGTCCTAGTGGAAGTAGATATAGTCAGATTCAGGAAGTACACTATAAGAAGATCTAAGCAGAATTAAGCCCGTTATGGCCCCTGTAAGTGGAAGAAGTTTTAAGTGGTATTTAGCAGGTTTAGCAGAATAAGTTATTCCTTCTGTGGTTCAGTAGTCTTCATCAGAACTAAGTGGAAATGGTTTTTAGCAGTTGCAATCAGTTCTTAACAGATATGTTTCTTAGCAGTCATTATCAGATCTTAGGGGAAGTGGTGCTTACCAGTCCCGATCAGTAATAAGTGGAAGCAATTCTTACTAGTCTCAATCAGACCCTTGTAGAAGCGGTTCTAGGCAGACCTGGTCAGAGCTCAGAGGAAGCGGTTCTAGGCAGACCTAGTCAGAGCTCAGAGGAAGCGGTTCTAGGCAGACCTAGTCAGAGCTCAGTGGAAGCGGTTCTAGGCAGACCTAGTCAGAGCTCAGAGGAAGCGGTTCTAGGCAGACCTAGTCAGAGCTCAGTGGAAGCGGTTCTAGGCAGACCTAGTCAGAGCTCAGTGGAAGCGGTTCTAGGCAGACCTAGTCAGAGCTCAGAGGAAGCGGTTCTAGGCAGACCTAGTCAGAGCTCAGAGGAAGCGGTTCTAGGCAGACCTAGTCAGAGCTGAGTGGAAGCGGTTCAAGGCAGACCTAATCAGACCTCAGTGGAAGTGGTTTTAGGCAGACCTGGTCAGACCTCAGAGGAAGCGGTTCTAGGCAGACTTGGTCAGACCTCAGTGGAAGCGGTTTTAGGCAGACCTGGTCAGACCTCAAAGGAAGCGGTTCTAGGCAGACCTAGTCAGAGCTCAGTGGAAGCGGTTCTAGGCAGACCTGGTCAGACCTCAGTGGAAGTGGTTCTAGAAGGACTTAGTCAGAGCTCAGTGGAAGCGGTTCTAGGCAGACCTGGTCAGACCTCAGTGGAAGCGGTTTTAGGCAGACCTGGTCAGACCTCAGAGGAAGCGGTTCTAGGCAGACCTAGTCAGAGCTCAGTGGAAGCGGTTCTAGGCAGACCTGGTCAGAGCTCAGAGGAAGCGGTTCTAGGCAGACCTGGTCAGACCTCAGTGGAAGTGGTTCTAGGCAGACCTAGTCAGAGCTCAGAGGAAGCGGTTCTAGGCAGACCTAGTCAGAGCTCAGAGGAAGCGGTTCTAGGCAGACCTAGTCAGAGCTCAGAGGAAGCGGTTTTAGGCAGACCTAGTCAGACCTCAGTGGAAGTGGTTTTAGGCAGACCTGGTCAGACCTCAGTGGAAGCGGTTTTAGGCAGACCTGGTCAGACCTCAGAGGAAGCGGTTCTAGGCAAACTTGGTCAGAGCTCAGAGGAAGCGGTTCTAGGCAGACCTAGTCAGACCTCAGTGGAAGCGGTTTTAGGCAGACCTGGTCAGACCTCAGTGGAAGCGGTTCTAGGAGACCTGGTCAGACCTCAGTGGAAGTGGTTTTAGGCAGACCTGGTCAGACCTCAGAGGAAGCGGTTCTAGGCAGACTTGGTCCGAGCTCAGAGGAAGTGGTTCTACCCTGTTGAAAATTCTTGTCATCTTTTTTTATTAAATTGTACCAATTGATCAGACAAGTTTCAAAGAGACAAGAACAGACAAGAATGAAACACCAGTCAAGACTAGAGAAAGCAAGTACAGATAAGTTCTAACAAGCGTTATACAATCAGACACAACAAGACCACAAGAATCGGCAGGTTTAAATAAGAGCACATACAAAGAGAGACAATAAGGCTCCACTAGACCCAGCTTGACACGAATGAACTATTGTCAAGAAGAACATACCGGACTAGAAACAACAAGACACTACTAGACTTAGAGATCTAAAACAGTGGAGTGTTAGTGCATAAATAATAAGCTAAAACGCAGTGCTAACGTCAGCAATCTATAACAGCGGAGCTCTATTAGGTACATTATAAGTTATAACAAGCTAAATCGCAGTGTAAGCGCCTGCAATCAAAAACAGTGGAAATTAATTAGGTACATAATATCAAGTTAAATCGCAATGATAATGTCAGCAATCTGAAACAGAGAAGTTTTGTATATTATATCAAGTTAAATCGCAGTGATAACGTCAGCAATCTGAAATAGAGAAGTTTTTCTATATTATTTCAAGTTAAATCGCAGTGATAACGTCAGCAATCTGAAACAGAGAAGTTTTGTATATTATATCAAGTTAAATCGCAGTGATAACGTCAGCAATCTGAAATAGAGAAGTTTTCTACATTATATCAAGATAAATCGCAGTGATAACGTCAGCAATCAGAAACAGAGAACTTTTGTTTATTGTATCAAGTCAAATGCAGTGATAACGTCAGCAATCTGAAACAGAGAAGTTTTGTATATTGTATCAAGTAAAATGCAGTGATAACGTCAGCAATCTGAAACAGAGAAGTTTTGTATATTATATCAAGTTAAATCGCAGTGATAACGTCAGCAATCTGAAACAGAGAAGTTTTGTATATTATATCAAGTTTAATCGCAGTGATAACGCCAGCAATCTGAAACAGTGAAGTTTTGTATATTATATCAAGTTAAATCGCAGTGATAACGTCAGCAATCTGAAACAGAGCAGTTTTGTATATTATATCAAGTTAAATCGTAGTGATAACGTCAGCAATCTGAAACAGAGAAGTTTTGTATATTATATCAAGCTAAATCGCAGTGATAACGTCAGCAATCTAAAATAGAGAAGTTTTGTATATTATATCAAGTTAAATCGCAGTGATAACGTCAGCAATCTGAAACAGAGAAGTTTTGTATATTATATCAAGCTAAATCGCAGTGATAACGTCAGCAATATGAAACAGAGAAGTTGTATTAGGTGCGTAATATGGTAATATGAAGCTGAATCGCAGTAATAATGTAATTCGACATGGTTGCCGTCACGAGAAAATATGATTTCCAACATGACAGATTGGTGGTGAGCGAGGTCTGAAACAGAAATAGTGTATATTGCTAATTTTTGACAACTGAGCGTTGAAACAATCAGCTCTAGACCAACTTCATGTAGGCAAGATCATCTGCAACACAACAAAATACAATCGTATGGTATGGTACTGAAACAAAAGTTAAGAATATCAGCGTTGAAAGTTGAAACTCTTGTCTTCTACACCTGCGGCTTTATGTGTCCAATGCCTGCGACTTGTTCGTTCAGAGTGCCGAAGAAGAATGCGGCGGGTCTGTGAGCGGTTAGCCTTGAATGGAAGGAAGTCGGCCAGCCCATCCCTATAGGCATGTGGCATTGTAAACTTTTCAAATAAGTTTTAACGGCCGGACAGGGTTGCTTTCACTGCTTGTTCACACATGTGAGTGATGATGGCCATATCTGCAGGTGGTCATACGAATACGATGTAAATACCGGTGGCGGTAGTTATCTTTTGCGACAGCATGGTTGTAGTGTGTGTTTTTTCCTTCATACATAATAACACACATACATATTATGATAATTATTATTATTACGATGATGATACTTGGGGTTTACGTCCCATATTTTTGCAACGAGGCTAATCGAGACGATGAGTGGTTGACTATGAGAATGAAAAAACAACACATGACATCCGTGCCCAAGCCAGGATTTGCAGAGATCGTGGTTTATATTATTACAATAGTGCAACTGATAGAGCTCACGAGCTTCTAATTCGAGAGCTACCGGTTCGATACTTGCTACCGGCAACTGGGCTGAAGGTTTTTATGATAGTTTCCTCAGTCACAACTCACAAGGACGAAGGATGAATGCCGGGATTGAGCCAAACTAATAGCCCTCGAACATTCCTTCCCAACTATTTCAATACGGCAATACGCAGTCGCCTGAAGAGGGTATAAAACGTTTATCAGTATCATTATCATTATTATTAATTCACATTTTAAGCTTTCGCGGCTCGGTATTAATGAAATAAAAATAAAACGGGAAGTTTGCGCCGCGTCGTGTCGTGTGTTGATAAGATGTCCCTCACAGAAGGGACGAAACGTCAAGATAAGGATCACCTTATTACAATCCCTTATCCGTGTCATTACCCACCACGCGGCGAAACATCCCGTTTCGGCTTTAATTTTATTTCATTGTGATGTATGGAGGCCTACTGATGGAACAGGTAATTTTGTCTTTCCCATTAAATGAGATTACATTAGAATAGAGCAATTTACCTAATTTGGGGGACTTAGTATTCCTCAAAGTCAAATATTTCAAATACTATTTTTAGAACATGTATTTTTCATCGAATTCTTTAGCATACTCACGGAATATTGGGCTTCTAATGCACCACTCAATAATATTATGCTCATCACTATATTTTCTTTCACGCACACATATATACCATTTTGTTCCATAAGTGATCGACAAAAACTGTTTACTGTAGTTTACAATGATGCACACAACCCGATTTATGTATTGTTTATTGATATTTACTCCCCCGGAGGCGAAAAGGCCGATTTCTTCAAGAAACAATCGGCACGATCTTGACTATCGCCCTAAGATTAGGCAACCCGCGCTACAGCTACGCATTGGGTGTCACATACATACAGGCGCTCAGTGCAATGCAAGGTTGAACAAACATCGTCAAGCCAATCCGTTATCTGTGGTCAAGCTGTCCCGTCATTGGGGCAGGTAAACTATAATAATTTTGGGGTTTTAGACATTAAGTGTAGTAATTACAAATTTGTCATTGTTTAAACATATTGCAACTGTGCTAGCTGAACCGTACGTAAATGGTAAGCCTAATGATTCCGCTTTCCAGCCGTGCAAAGGTTTATTGGAACAACCCAGCTTCTAGAGAAGATACACCTTTCGAATAGATTTAGATAATATATTGTCTCAACTAAAGTTTCACCAACAAATTTAGTATTCGTAAAACTTAAGTATTTTAGTGTGTGTTATGCTTATAGTTATTAAAATACAAACACATATTAAATATTATTAGATATATCGGTGAACGGAAGGTAATACTATTATAATTAACATTCGACAAATAGGGGCGGGACATTGGCACAGAATCGCCTTGGCACAGAAGCGTCGTGACACAGAATTCTTCAACGAAAGTGTTTCCTAATGGGTCTTGACACAGACCAGTAGTTTTGTTAAAGTCCTTGAACAGTGTGGGTGGTGTGGGCAAGAAGTGTAGGTCTTGACACAGAATCGCTGTAGTACAGAATCGCCGTAGCACCGAAATGTACCACGGTAATTGTCAAAGTGTTTCCGAATGGGTCTTGTGACAGAAAAGTAATTTTGTTGGTCTCTTCCAGAATGGCCTCGACCCATACAGTACCTATGGGCCGTAGCCCAGAATCGCAGTGACACAAAAATTATGTGTCAAGACCTTTACCAACAATCCGTTATCTGTGCCCATACAGTATGAGCCGTGGCACAGGATCGCCTTGGCACGGACACTGAATCGCCCTTACCCATCCATACAGTATGGGTCGATGCACAGAATCGCCGTGACAAACAAATACACAAAACATTACTACCCCAATACAAATACGTGTAGTTCGTTTAAACGTAACATGGATAAAAAAATATAAAATGAACTCACTGCATCTAGTTCCATCTCACGGATTCTTCTTCTAGTTCAAAGTATGCCGTTCTTATTATATAATAATTTCTTGTTAGATCTTGTTTAGTCTCATTCGTTCTTCTTCTTCTAGTTTTAACTACCTATTCTATTCTTGATACAAAATGATCTTACTGCATCTAGTTCCATCTTATGGATTCTTCTTCTAGTTCAAACTGTGCTGTTCTTATTATAACAAGCTCTTGTTGGAACTTGTTTAGTCTCATTCGTTCTTCTAGTTTTAACTACCTATTCTATTCTTGATACAAAATGATCTTACTGCATCTAGTTCCATCTTATGTATTCTTCGACTAGTTCAAACTGTGCTGTTCTTATTATAACAAGCTCTTGTTGGAACTTGTTTAATCTCATTCGTTCTTCTAGTTTTAACTACCTATTCTATTCTTGATACAAAATGATCTTACTGCATCTAGTTCCATCTTATGTATTCTTCGACTAGTTCAAACTGTGCTGTTCTTATTATAACAAGCTCTTGTTGGAACTTGTTTAGTCTCATTCGTTCTTCTTCTAGTTTAAACTATTCTATACTTGTTATCAAATGTAAATAATAATTGTAAATAGTTGTAGTTAAGTTCGTAAGTTGTAAATAATTACCTAGACTACCAACAATTGTATCAACCTTACCCGTACCAACATTTTGTACATGCACATTTTCGGCGTACTTTACGGCTCTTCGTGTGCTGTCGCCCGCGATACTGACTTTGATGTCAGATATAAACGTAACTTCATCGTTAATCGTTATAGCCTACATTCTTGAGATACAATTAAACAATAAACTCTCACTCAGCGGATACACAGTTACCTGCTTGCTCCATTAGGACACCTAGAATTTCATCCTGAGGGTCTTTGTTGGGTGAATTCATAGTTTAACCATAGACTTATAAAAGTGTATTGATATTTGAAAGAGAAGGGGTGGCGGTATAGAGTCATTTGCCGAAGGCGGAAAATTGTGCAAACTTATCTTCACAAAATGTACGGAAAAATACATAAGATCAATTTTCTTTGGAGTCAGAAAGCCTTTTTGTTGTCAGTCATTTGAACTAGGGATAGTTTTGCACTAATTCGAATGCACACTCACAACTCGACAAGTCGTGATGCGATTGTACTGCCCGTCCCCCACCCCCCGGCTACGGTCTCGCTACCTAGCGCCACGCCGCCCCCCTTTTACCCTGCCCACTTCTCATTCGCAGTTTGCAAATAAGAAAAAATATAACGGGCGGGAGATATGAGATAAAAAAAATTGTATGTAGTTTTATATTTTTCAAGAGTGTCGGGATGTACGATGTGATTGCGTGCCTGAACCATTATTCTTACTGTTTAAGTTGGGGGTCACACGAAATTGAAGGGGCTCTTCTACTAGGCACTGATTATTACAGACTGGTACTTGTTGATTCTGCACTTTATGCTTACATCCACTTCTTATTATATCTACTAAGATCTGATAACAGAGTGGTACTTGTTGATTCTGCTCATGTCTTCTTACATCCACTTCTTATTATATCTACTAAGATCTGATTACAGAGTGGTACTAGTTGATTCTGCTCAAGTCTTCTTACATCCACATCTTATTATATCTACTAAGATCTGATAACAGAGTGGTACTTCTTGATTCTGCTCATTTCTTCTTACATCCACTTCTTATTATATCTACTAAGATCTGATAACAGAGTGGTACTTGTTGATTCTGCTCATGTCTTCTTACATCCACTTCTTATTATATCTACTAAGATCTGATAACAGAGTGGTACTTGTTGATTCTGCTCATGTCTTCTTACATCCACTTCTTATACTATCTACAAGGATTTGATAACACAGTAGTACTTGTTGATTCTGCTCATGTCTTCTTACATCCACTTCTTATCATATCTACTAGGATCTGATTACAGAGTGGTACTTGTTGATTCTGCTCATGTCTTCTTACATCCACTTCTTATCATATCTATTAGGATCTGATTACAGAGTGGTACTTGTTGATTCTGCTCATGTCTTCTTACATCCACTTCTTATCATATCTACAAGGATCTGATTACACAGTGGTACTGGTTAATTGATTCTGCTCATGTCTTCTTACATCCATTTCTTATTTTATCAACTAGGATCTGATAACAGAGTGGTACTCTTGTTGATTCTGCTCATGTCTTCTTACATCCACTTCTTATCATATCTACTAGGATCTGATTACAGAGTGGTACTTGTTGATTCTGCTCATGTCTTCTTACATCCACTTCTTATTATATCAACTAGGATCTGATTACAGAGTGGTACTTGTTGATTCTGCTCATGTCTTCTTACATCCACTTCTTATTGTATCTACAAGGATCTGATTACAGAGAAGTACTTGTTGATTGTGCTCATGTCTTCTTACATCCACCTCTTATTATATCTACTAGCATCTGATTACAGAGTGGTACTTGTTGATTCTGCTCATGTCTTCTTACATCCACTTCTAATTGTATCTACTAGGATCTGATTACAGAGTGGTACTTGTTAATTCTGCTCATTTCTTCTTACATCCCCTTCTTATTATATCAACTAGGATCTGATTACAGAGTGGTACTTGTTGATTCTGCTCATGTCTTCTTACATCCACTTCTTATTATATCTACTAGGATCTGATTACAGAGTGGTACTTCTTGATTCTGCTCATGTCTTCTTACATCCACTTCTTATTATATCAACTAGGATCTGATTACAGAGTGGTACTTGTTGATTCTGCTCATGTCTTCTTACATCCCCTTCTAATTGTATCTACTAGGATCTGATTACAGAGTGGTACTTGTTGATTCTGCTCATGTCTTCTTACATCCACTTCTTATTATATCTACTAGGATCTGATTACAGAGTGGTACTTGTTGATTCTGCTCATGTCTTCTTACATCCACTTCTTATTATATCTACTAGGATCTGATAACACACTGGTACTTCTTGATTCTGCTCATTTCTTCTTACATCCACTTCTTACTGTATCTACTAGAAACTGATTACAGAGTGGTACTTGTTGATGCTGCTCAAGTCTTCTTACATCCACTTCTTATTGTATCTACTAAGATCTGATTACAGAGTGGTGCTTGTTGATTCTGCTCATATCTTCTTACATCCACTTCTTATTGTATCTACTAAGATATGATTACAGACTGGTGCTTGTTGATTCTGCTCATATCTTCTTACATCCACTTCTTATTGTATCTTCTAAGATCTGATTACAGAGTGGTATTTGTTGATTCTGCTCATATCTTCTTACATCCACTTCTTATTGTATCTACTAAGATCTGATTACAGAGTAATACTTGTTGATTTTGCTCAAATCTTCTTAAATCCACTTCTTATTGTATCTACCAAGATCTGATTACAGAGTGGTACTTGTTGATTCTGCTCATGTCTTCTTACATCCACTTCTTATTATATCTACTAAGATCTGATTACAGAGTGGTATTTGTTGATTCTGCTCAAGTCTTCTTACATCAACTTCTTATTGTATCTACTAGGATCTGATTACAGAGTGGTACTTGTTGATTCTGCTCATATCTTCTTACATCCACTTCTTATTGTATCTACTAAGATCTGATTACAGAGTGGTACTTGTTGATTCTGCTCATGTCTTCTTACATCCACTTCTGACTTTATCTACTATGTTCTGATTACACAGTGGTACTGGTTGATTCTGCTCATGTCTTCTTACATCCACTTCTGATTGTATCTACTATGTTCTGATTACACAGTGGTACTGGTTGATTCTGCTAATGTCTTCTTACATCCACTTCTGATTGTATCTACTAGGATCTGATAACAGAGTGGTACTTGTTGATTCTGCTCATGTCTTCTTACATCCACTACTTACTATTTCTACTAGCGTCCACTTAAATAGTAGTATCTTACTGATTCTTCTTATTTCTTCTTGCATCTACTTCTTCTCAATACTTCTTAGAACTGACATTTCAAGTGTACTGCTTGTTTCTTATTGATGCTGATATATTCTTCTTTTTTGAAATTTTGGTGACTTCTTTATTCTGATTAGTTAAGTCAGCTCTAAGAAGGGCTTGAAGGCGTCTGCTTGGATCTGGTTAAACCCCTTGGTAGATTTAGAAAGATCTAAGCAGATTTTTCAGCAGGGTAGGGATTTATGTTCATAAGATGGCAAACAAATGTTACCAGAATCCGATTATATTACCAGTATCTTGTTATATTTGAGCGCACAGGATCTAGTGCCATAGTGACCATGGCCGTAGCGTAATAAATACAAAGTTCGCCAATCTTCCGCTAGGTATGATCGCCAAACACGGTTCATAAAATCAAAACAAACAAATGCACGTTGAAATAATATTTCATATTTATTTCATAGTTCACTGACCATTACAATGTAAGGGTGTACTCCTCTTGAGAGAGAGAGAGTGAATATGTACTTAAAACTAACAAGAACAAACATAGAAATTTAACATTTAACATTACATTTATATTACATACGTACATATGATACAAACACATAATACATACATACATACATAGCCACAAACATACATACATACATACATATAATAGTCTAGTCAGTGGCAATCAGGAATTCGTTAAGATTGTAGAAAGTCTTATATGTCGAAATCTTTGAGAATCCTGCTAGTAAAAAGCGTTCAAAGTATTTTCCTTCAGAGGACTGTTGGAGGCTAGTGAATAAAGTTATTAAATCCGAAAATTACTACCCAAGCAAACAGTGTCAATAAAGAACTTCGCGTGTTCACAACACAAGAAACATAGCTTAGGCCAAAGATATTATAATATTCCTACGTGGCCTCGGCCTAGATTGCCCTAGCCAACAAGGTAAAGTCTAGGCCTACGCCAATATCTTAACTTGACTTTAATGTGAATACATAAATACGGGCCTAGAAATATGACGGTCCTACTATTGGCATAATAGGCCAAGCCTTCAGTTGTCATAAGGCGTAGGCCACGGCTTAAACTTGTTTTCAAAAATATGCGGAGTCTGAAAGCCAAGGAACTGTCACTTTGCGGGATGTGAGAGATTTCAGCCGCGCTTGCATTTCAACACTTTCCTCTGAACCTCTTCAGCTGTATCTCCCCATACTAGAATGTCATCAGCATAAATCATTGTCCTTGTACCTGGTTCTTTTACCCCTGGTTCCATTTTATTTAATATTTCGTCCATGACGATTGAGAACAGTAATGGAGTAAAACACTTGCCTGTCTTAAGCCAGAGCTAGTCTTGAACCATTCTGTATTTCCATGTTTTGTGTGTACACAACTTGTACATAAATAGGCTTGTCGATACATGCTCTTTATTCCTTCACTCATGCTGTTACTAACACCTCTATTCTTTAGGCACTCCCATACTTTTTCTTGAAGCATGCGATCGTATGCTTTTTCTAGGTCTAAAAACACCATGTGTACATTTTGTCCTGCCTCCCACCTAGTTTCTATTATTTGCCTAACTGCAAATATCAAGTCCGTGGTTGACCGTCCACTTCGGAAACCATGCTGTTCTTCCCTTAGTTGTGGGTATACCGATTCTTTTAATCTTACTTGTAATGTTCTTTCCTATATCTTAGCTCCTTGACTCATAAGTGTGATGCCTCCATAGTTTACTACTTCCTTCGTATAGCATTTTTTATGGGGCGTTGATCTCTTTATTACAGCTCTGAGTGTTGGTACCATTGAGTAAGTTGCAGAAATGGTATTTCCACAACGTTTGTATTCCATCTGCTTCTTGTGTTAGTTTGCCGTTTTTGTTGTTAAGATGTCTTGGACGCTCACTGTCTGTACGTTTATTTTTTTATCATACCGTACAACATCTTTTTGTTTCCATCAAAGTGCAACTTTCAGCTTATAAGCCAACTTTACCATTGATTTTTGTTTTTCCATTTTGACAGTCTCCTTTACCTCTTTTTTACTCTGTCCATATTTTAGAATATTTGTGTTGGAACGGTATTCTTCCTTCTTTTTCCATGCTTCTTTTTTCTGTTCCACCGCAGCTTTTACCTTCTCGTTCCACCATGGTGTCTCTTTCATCTTTCTTTTCCCACTCACTCGCCCGCACAGTTCTTCTGTAATCTCCACTTACGTGTTTCTCACTGCACACCATTCATCTTCTACATCTTTCAGCTTCCCTTGTGGTATTTGATCTTGTATTTTCTTCCTTAACATTTCTCTTAGTTTGTCTTCTTGTAGTTGCCATATCTTCAGCTTCTTATTTCTGGTTTGTATTGGACTTTTCCACGGTTTTTTAACTTTCAATGTTGCTACCAGTAGTGTATGGCCCCCGCCCAATGCAATACTGGGCATAACCTGAACATCCTGTGTAACCACTGATATTTTAAGTCCCGAAACAGATATTGAAGGATATATAAGTGTGCATTGCTATTCTTGTACTTTGAGGACAGGAGAAGTGTCAATTTATTGGATAGAATAGACAAAGAAATTACAGAGCCTAATTATTGGTGTTTAGTTATCAAATTGATAACCAAACAGTTAGATTTAAAAAATGTTTACATAATTGTTATTTACCATTCACCCAGCTCATATCATGATGAATTCTTAGACTCTTTTGAAATTTTGTGTGAAAAATACCATTCGTTAAAAGGAAACATTATAATAACTGGTGATTTCAATGTAAATATGTTAAAAGATACAAATCACGCGAGAAGACTAAATCAAATAATTAAATTATATGCCATGAAACAATGTGTTAATAGCCATACTAGAATATGTGAAACTAGTAGCACGATGATAGATTTAGTTATAACGACAGATAGCCTTGATGTTCATGTGGTATCCCAGCCAACCATTACGTACCATGAATAGGGAAGGCTCACATATTTTTTTTATGTGCTTACTGGTTAGCTTAAGTTAAAATAAACGGGAACTAATTGGTTTCGGCTCGAAAGGTGCATTAACATCGCTTTAACAGCAAGTCAAAGATATTGCTGTCAAAACACGCTCAGAAACGGACCTGCGCCATCTTGCTCGTGATTAGAGGGTTCTGACGTCATATCTCAGAAAACCATAATTTTATATCATACAAATAGTACTGAAATCCCACCCTTTAGTAGATTATTGCTCTCATAAGACTTTAACTGAACCAACGTTTATTTTTAGTTAGTAAATGAACACTGCTCAACATTAATTAACAACAATATGTTAAATAATTTAATTGCATTATTTTAAACACGTTTTGGTAAATACTGTATCAAAATGTATTTTCTGAAGAAAACAGTGGTATAAAAGACATTGTTGTAAAGTCACTGCATCCTAGATATTGTCAAATGTCCAACTTAATATCGTTGATATTATCAAATACCTTAATAGGAATAGCTTCGCTATTAATACGATCGACTGGTACCATTTAACATGTAAGGTGGCGGCGACACAGTTTGCAGCGCTCCTGGCGGCGCGGAGTAACCTTAAGCCAAAGCCGTCTAGATAATATATCGCTTCGAAGGCCCCGGCGCGAGGCGGCGAGGGTATCACGAAGGCCCCGCCTAAGCCCGCGAATTCAAATCTGCTGCTAGAGAACTAGCATTTTCAGATAAAGTTTCATCAAATACTAACATACAAACACTGATTTTACCATAACTTACTATTTGTAAAATTTTTTAAACCGTTCATGATGATCCTTTTTTTTCAGTAATGCATATCATGTTCTACAATCTCGTACAATATGATATGTAACTTTGTTATGGAAGTACGACATTCCATATAACTAAGTTCTTATTCACAGCATGATCATAAGTTTTCATGAGTCTCTGTGGATAGCAAAGATTGGCAGTGCTCGTGTCTAACAAATAAATATTAGATGGCCAGATTATATGCCGGCCAGCGGCCACAAACTTCAAAACAACATGAAGAACGTGCGTAGAATCAGCTGTTGGGGATGAGGAGCATGGAAATAAACGAAGCAGAGCATAGGTTCTACTTCGACAACAAATGTGTATTTACATGTACTGCAATGAGGAGATGATCTGGTAATAGGCGTACATTATGGTTTTAATAAAACAATGAATAAATTGCTAGCAAAGGAAAATATCAGATTCAGGAAGGCAGGGAAAAATTTTCTCCCTGTAGGCCTAGGCCTACCATGGGCTTATTATTGCCTGCCCTATACTGGTTGTGGAATTTCGATAAAATTTTGGTGAGTTAGTGTATGAACGCCGCTAAGGTTTCTGAATGATAACCCCCCCCCCCAACCCCTACCCCCACTGAGACACCAACATGCAATAATGCTATTCTAAACCATTCAGCCGATTGCGATACAATTTTGGGAAGTTAGTGTATACGCGCCCGCTAGGGTTTCTGAATGATTATATAACCCCCTCCAAGCCCCTCTCACCCCCCATCCCCACTGAGACACCAATATGCAATAATGCTTTCCTAAACCATTCATCCGACTGCGATACAATTTTGGTGAGTTAGTGTATGCACGCCCGCTAAGGTTTCTGAATGATTACAACACCCCTCAAACCCCCCTACCCCCACTGAGCCGCCAACATGCAATAATGCGTTCTATTATTATTCATTCGATTGCAATAAAACTTTGGTAGGTTATTGTGCGCACGCCCGCGAAGGTTTCTGAATAGGTACAACCCCCCCCCCCCCCCCCACCCTTTGTGTACCAACAGACGGAAATATATATTGTGTCTCAAAAAACACTTCAATAAACAGAGTGAAAACATAAACACTTTATTTCTTTCAGTGGCATTGCAACGCATGCCGGGTTTGCTAGTTGTAATTAAATGAACCCTTTTATTTATACATCCACGTGGAAAAGTTAGTAACTCATAATCATATAGGCCAGGCCTACGGTACGATCACATAAGGGATGTGTACGATACGATAAGTGTCCAAAAGTAGTGTCAACTAATCACCGGTACCTAAAATTCCCACCAAAATCGCATTTGTTTAGAGTGAATTAACTTGTTCTCAAAACTATCCGTTATACTATTTAAAATACGTGTTTGGTGGTTTTACAATACTACAGCTTAGTCAAAGCTACTATTATTAATATAAAATGTGTCTTAATCTTATTTCACCCGTAATCGTGTGTCAAATCGAGCTTACTCGGCATACAAATTGCATGCTAGCTCCCGCGATGAACGTTGTTGGTACTCCGCGCCGCCTCAGCGCTAGTGTCCTCCGACACTAGCGCTGAGGCGGCGCGGAGTACCAACAACGTTGTCGCTGTCGCCATGATTTCCTGCGAGTCGATCGTATTATTATTGCTACGGTATTTGATATTATTAAGAATACTTTAAGGAGGCAGTTGTTTACATGACATATGACGTCAAGAGCCGTTTTTCAATTACGGAACAAGAAGTTCCAAATTTCAAACTTAAAATGCTAATAGAATTGGAATTATACGCTTCTCAGATATAAAAATTATACCGCCCGTATTTTTAGATAATGATCTTCCATTTTTAGGTGCTTTGAGGAATATTTATTTTTGATGAGACTTCCCTATTGATTCAGATTAATTAATACTATCATACGAATGATGTGCAGGGAAAGAATACTATTAGAAAGAGGGATTATGACAAGTGTAGGGATAAGCTGAATATGTATTTAATAGATCGAGATTGGTTATTTAACTCTGATGATGTAAATAGTGTAGCTAATAATTTTGTTCAAAATATTGTTACAGGTCTTGACCTAATTGCCCCTGCTAAAAACAGAGTGGTCACTACTCAAAGTTTGAAATACCCTTGGTTCAAACACATAGTAAGAGAAGTGCAAAAAGAAAGGGATTATAATTATGAGCGGGCAAAATCAACTGGTAATATACAAGACTGGACACATTATAAGATAGTTAGCAATATACTGCTACACTTCGAGCAGAAGAATTGAAATACTATAAGAAGAGTATAGACAACTCTGTTAATAATCCTAAAGAGATGTGGAAAACACTAAAAACCTTGATTCAAGGAAAAAATATTGATACTTGGAATGCTGAGACATGTAATAAAATTATATTTAGTAAGAATGGTGGTTATACAGACAATAAAGTAGCTATTTACTTCAATAATTTCTTTGTAAATAGTATAAGTGAGATAGTACATGATATAGGTGGAGCTAATATTGATGATTTTGATGTTAATAAGATGCTTCAGGACTCAGGAGCCCATTTGCTCATTAAAGCAATTTGATACAATTAATTTAAAACAGTTGAAAGAAACTGTAATGAATCTTAAACCTAAAAAGGGAACAGAAGAAGGTATATCTGTGGATGTTTTAAAAGAATCATTTTGCACAGTTGGATATGGATTACTTTACGTTATAAATACCTCGCTACAATGTGGAAAAATCCCTGATAGATGGAAATCATCCACTGTCATACCTATCCCGAAAGTGCATGGTGGCGACAGTTAAGTGCAATGAATTTCGACCTATTAATTTGTAACGCTCGGAAAAGCGACAGGTTTTCCGCTCGTCACTAACTTCCCGTACCGACCGGACCGGAACCGGTAATGAAGTTACCTACCCAAGCAGGGGAGTCGGTAACGAGTTCGCGACGAGACCGCTAGGTACCGGTTAGCCGGGTGGGAGACGAAGAATGATCCCGCTGCCGGCAGTACGGCTCGCCCCATGAAGCAAGGATACTTAGGTTGGAATTCATAGTCGGCCCCTACACCTAGGGGCACCCATTGTTGCTATGGATTTGTTTTGTTTATGGGAAATAACATGGAAACAACTGTTACCTTGGCAACAATGGGCGCCCCTAGGTGTAGGGGACGACTATGAATTCCAACCTAAGATGATTACCTTCGGTAAGATGCGCAACTCAACGTTAATTTTCGGTTGTAGTGTTGTGCTGCTTCCTGGCGGTTGCGACTCGAACTACGGCGCTAGGCCGGTAACGTAGGAATCTTTTGTATTTGCGATTTATAAAATTATTATTATTATGATTTAAGCTTTTTTGCTCAAGTGCTACATTTACATAGCAATATTAGATGTTTACACTTTCATTGCATTTAAAACGTGTTACTTTATACACAGAGCAAAGACCTTATTACTAGTTGCATTCAAGATAAATTGAACTGCAAGTCCAAGGGCATTGATGGCAAGGCACTAGGGCTAGGCCCTGCTAGGCAACACTTCAATTATAATTAGTCCTATAACTATATAATTAATATCAGAAAGGAAGGAAGGGAAATGAGCAGTATTTCAATGTAAACATAGGCCCTAGTCTAGGCGTAGGGCTAGGGCTGCATATGGATGTGATTAATGTTACCAAGTCCAGATAATGTAGGCATAAGGCTCAGCCCATCTAGGCTAGGCCTACCTAGCCATAATGTGTACATTGAAATCAGCATTGAATCATGAGATAATAAGGATATAAAACATGCTTCAAGAAATAGGCCTAAGGTAAATATAAGATTTTTGTTTAATGACGTTTAAAATAAGAACGAAAATTCAAATAACAACGCACCATGTAGGCCTATAGGCCCTAGGCAAGTTTCAAGGTTATGTCTGTTTATGTTATTTATTACCAAAATAATTATCACTTCATCACCACTTCACTGCACTTATCACTTCACTTTATCACCATAACAAATAAAAAATTGATGTACGCTAGGCGTAATGAGCTCACCACTGACCAGTGTTTCACAATTCACCGTCACACGGACACGGGACAATAGATGTTGAAATTTGCAAGTGTAATTGTTTGTCAGTTGACAATCCTTCAAATTAAATTTGTCAGCCAATTACGTGAAAGTGTGAAATATCGGCCAATAGGCATCTAGTGGCATAGCAGTGCACTTCTATACCGTCTTATGTGGCGCGCTGGGTGGATGAGACTCGAACTATACCAGTACAACAGCTTCTCCTATGCTTGTTTCAAACCGGTGCCATGAAGCGAGAGAGTTGTCTCAGCCGACGATACTAGCTCACGCAAAAGGGGGCGGATGAGCGACGCCATGCTGCGTAAAGAAAGAGGAGAACGCCGTCGTACGTAACTACCCAGAGTCTGGTGAGTGTTTGAGACTTAATTATTGGAACATAATTAACGTGATTTGATAACGTGATTGGATAACGTGAATTGGTAACGGGATATACATACCTAACGTGACCTCGAGTGGGGACCCCACCCATCCGGAGGGTTTAGAGGTATAATCAGCACAAAACTAATCATAGACGTTATAGGGACGTAGTGTGGGGCTACCCCGCATCTCACCAGCTGGCAAGAGAGCGACGCGACTCCGCTTCTACGATGACGCTGCTCACGAGAGCCTATGGAGGGCGCCCCTGGGGCCACCACCCAGGGAGTCACCTCAATTGACGTCTCAGCCGACCACGACCGACGCCCACGACGCCGTCTCAGGAGGAAACCCCTTGGGGACCCCACCCAAGGTAGCCCACGCTGGACGACGCCTCTCAGGGCGCCCATCACCTCGAACGTCTCGACGCGACGATCTGCGCCGTCGCTGGACATCGTCAGCGCAACGCAGGTCTCGTTAAAGCCGTGAAAACCGCTAAAAGGGGTGGTTCCCAAGATGGCCGCCGGCCAACGCCCTGTTTTCGTGTCTGACCATTTAGGCCCTCTTATTTGAAAATTATCTTTTACCCTCCCTTCAGGACTTGGTCACCCCTGTGACAAGGCGAGGAAGAACGCTTGAACTTTACTCTTAAGGACGTCCATCTGAGTCCTCGTTGTACAGTACGGAGGGTACCCAACGTTTTCTAGTATGCCCCCTATGGGATACGTGTCAATTGTACTATAGGTACGCCCAACGTTTTCTAGTATGCCCCCTATGGGATACGTGTCAATTGTACTGTAGGTACACCCATGTAATTTTCTAGTATGCCCCCTATGGGATACGTGTGAACGAGGTACGAGGTACGAGAGATTAGCTTACTTGTGGAGGTATGCCCGCTGGGTTACACGTCATGTACACGCCAGGTGTCCGATGTGGTCTGTAAGACTCTCTTAACTAGTAAGGCTTAACGGAAGTTAAGCGGAAGTAAGATCTTGTAAGGTGATCACCCTTTCCTAGCTTTAGTATTACCTGTATAACCATTTGTGTACTCTTACGTATAAGGCGAGGGGTTCTGAACCTAAAGTGGGTCGCAGGACCTTGGGTTACGTAAAGATTTGGAGGGACAGCAGAACTGTATTCCCCGTGTGTGTGTGTGAGAGCGTGCCGACGTGACGGAGCTTCTAGGATACGTCAGGCCTAGCGGTATTGTCGCTACGTAGTGTAGTTTTCAACCTGTTCTTATTTATTATTATAACGTGTACCTTCTCGCCCCGGTCGACAACTAGGTTGTGAAAGCCGATCGCCGGGAGCTTGTTTGATAACTTACCTAACATTACTAGACTTAAAGAATCTGTTAATAAATATTAACCCTTGGGGAGAATTAACCCCGGGACCTCATCACGTAGCCTTCTTTGTTCGCTACCGTGCTACCTACCACCAACAGGTCCCTCCCAACTTCAAGAACAAAGTGGAGCCCAAACCCCCCCTTCCACTAGAAAGTATTAACCTACCCCACCCCCCATCGCCGCAGAAGCTGAGCCAGGCCGCGAGATTCGTGATTGGGCGCCGCCCACCAGAACGGTACCGTCACAAATTGCTTACCTATTCATGAAAAAATTCTGGAGAAAGTTGTACATACTCATTTGTTACATTACTTTGAAAACAACAATTTGTTTAATGCCAATCAATCGGGTTTTAGGAGCAACCATTCATGTAATACTTCATTACAACTTGCTATAAATAAATGGATGTATGATAAAGATAATGGTCTTTCAACTGTTGTAGTGTTACTTCTTAGACTTTAAAAAGGCATTTGAATCTATTAAGAGACATTTTGTTACAACAATTGAAACGCTATGACATAAAAGCTTCTGTATATGATTGGTTTGTCAGTTATTTAGAAAACAGAAGTCAGCATACAGTTATTGGTAAGACTTCATCAGATGAAAAAGGAAAATAGGTTTGGGGTACCTCAGGGTTCCGTTCTCGGACCTTTACTTTTAATAATATATATTAATGACATTTACACTAGTGTAGAATTAATATTTCTTAATTTGTTTGCTGATGATACCCTTATGTCTTACTCTGCAAAAGATATTTTCAATGTGATTCAAATTATAAATAGAAACTTAATGAGACTGTTTCAATGGTTGTTTGTTAATAAGCTTAAACTTAATACAATGAAATCAAAATGTAAGATAATACTAGGAAACAGCAAAAGTGTGATATAACGTGCAGAAACAGAATATTTAGTCAGTTTTGATCCTATATGGTATAGCAAATAGAATTAGTATACGAAATTAAATATCTAGTATGCATTATTGACGACAAGTTGTCTTTCATGAGTCATGCTAACTATATGATAAATAAAATTAGTAAGAAAATTGGATTTATGTCTAGGATAAGTGAACATTTATCAAGTTGGTCATTGAAATTTATTTATAATACAATAATCTGTCCACATTTCGAATATTGTAGTAGCATAATGTTAAGCTTAAATGAGAGAGAAATGAATGCATTGCAATGTTTGCAGACTAAAGCAATGAGAGTAATATTGAAATGTAATAAGAACACAAGTATAAAGTTGTTGAGAACATTGAATTGGATGAGTGTAAGACAGAAGATTCATTACAATGTGTAAAGTCCTGCCGCACGCACCTGTTACGCGTCACGTGTAGCACCGGCACGGTTCATCAGTCGACTGCCACGAGCCTCCTACGCTCGTTCCCCGGCTGTCCGCTAGGGGAGCACCATGCGGCGGTGAACCCTCACTAGTGGTGGCGGCGCGCTCACAATCAAAACCCTACACTACATCCCCTAAAATAGATATACTAAACTAAACTAATACTTGAAATACTCGTAGGCAGATGATGAATAGAAAGCTAGCTAAAACTAAATCCTACAAACTAAAACAACCGGTGAAGGCTGCATCACTCTTGGTAGCGAAGTGGCTTGGCGCGCACTCGCTGTGACCGTCGGAGGCCTTCTTCTAGACCCACGGCCGGACTCTTCGAAGCCTGTATAGGGCTTGCCACCGTTGACGCATCCGAATCTCCCGTATTCATGCTGCTGTTGTACCGACGCGCCACTGACGAGTTCCGGGTGTAGTCAACTCCTTCCGGTGATCGAATAGTCACTGCATTCCCAAGTTTGGCAACCACCCGATAGGGTGTGGGACAGAAAATAGTTGCCAACTTGTGAGGAGTCTGTTGCTTCACCAATACCTCATCTCCCACAACAAGATCGCGCTCAACCGCCCTCCTAGAGATATCAGCATATTCTTTCATACGAGCCTTAGCCAAGGCATCCCGGTCCCGCACCTCCGTATCCAAAGGCCCATGGGCAGCGAGCTGGGCACTTTCTCCTTGAGCTCTCGCCCAAACAACAGCTTGGTTGGGGAAAGTCCTGTGGTGGTGTGCGGAGTCGTGCGATATGCAAAGAGGTATTGCAATAATGCGCCCTTAAGGTCTTGACTAGTGTTGTGGGCAGTCTTCAAGCATCGTACTATGGAGCGGTTCTGACCTTCAACTTCGCCGTTAGCTTGGGGATGATGGGGCGTGATTGCGTGCAACTGAACCCCATTCATGCGACAGAAATTCCTAAAATCTACGCTCGAAAACTGAGGCCCTCTGTCTGCGCGTAGAGCTGACGGTATTCCGAAGCGCGCAAAGATCTCCCTCAAGAGAGCTATAGTCGTCTCGGTAGTAGTAGATTTAGTTAGACATGCCTCTATATAGCGACTGTAGTAATCGACCACTACTAGGATATACTGGCCATTAGGCAGAGGCCCCAAATAGTCTACTGCAAGGTAAACCCATGGCTTATCGGGCAGCTCCGTGCACCTAAGAGGTTCTGGTGGCTGGAAGCACTCACTATTTGGCAATCATGGCATTTTCGACAAAACTTTTCTACATCGGTGGCTAAGGTAGGCCACCACACCTTCGTGCGTAGTCGCTGTTTGGTCTTAATTACTCCCATGTGCCCCTCATGGGCTAGTTATAAAATCCGGTAACGCATGGATGCTGGCACGAGGATGCGTGTATTTCGTAGCACAAGCTCATCGTAAATAGGGAGCTCGTGGCCTATCAGCTGGTACGTACGTAGCTCGGCCGGCCACTTCCCGCTCCGAATAGCCGCCTTGAGTTTCCTCGTCGTTGGATCCAAACGGCATTCCTCTTGCAGTTCTTCTAGCCAGACTGCACAAGGTGTCGAGTTCTCCACCACCCACCGAATGTAGTCGTCATCGTTATTACGTCTGGTATTAGTGTCTTCATAAATATTACTTGCATATGAATTTCTGGAATTAATCTTCATTTCTGCATTAGGCTGTGGTGTACCCTATCAGGATACGGGACACGTCCAATAATAACCAGTCAATGTAGGTAGGCAAGAGTAGTCGTTTATTGTGATCCTACCCCGACAGCTCCAGCCGAATGACTCCGAGCGGCTGTCAGGCAGCTTACTACCAGAGATACAGTAGGGGTAGGAGGGGGAAGGCGTGGTCACATGACGACACCACATTCCTCCCTTACTAGATATTACATTTCTCGATATTACATATTACATATTTCATAGATATTACATTTACATTGCATTGGTAGTTACATAATATCACACTTGACAGCTAGTAGTAACATTAATTTATATACTCCGTAACAGTAAACTTAACCTAGGTTACAAGTTCAATTTTTCTGGGGGTTTTATATTTCTGTTGGATCTCCTGAGAACCGGAGTGGTCACTATGGGATTATTTTGGGGCGATTTTGGACTTCGGTTTGATGGGACATGTGGGACCATGTTAGGTGAGCGTACAGGTTGCTCTGGCCTGGGGGATGCTGGAACAAGACTTGCAGAAGACGGAGCTGGGCTTGTTATAACGGGTGGTGCCTGGACAACAGGTAGAGACGGGTCTTTATGGACTCTTGGCTCTGGGTTATTATAGGGCACAAGTGGACTTTTCACATAGGGTTTCATCTGATTCATGTGTATCATGCGGATCTGACCATCTATCTCTACTAAATACATTGTGGCACTCAGACATTTTTGTATGATTCCCCGCTCTGGTTTGTTTTGCGGTTTTACTCTTACCAACACGTGATCGTTTTCAATGAATTTAAAAAGGGTTGTGGGAACTGGAACATCACCATATTGCGGTTTAATCAGGGATAACAATGTTCGCGGTTTACGTTTAAGTAAAAACTCAGAGGGACTGATATCCTTGCCCGACAATGGCGTAGTTCGATATGTCAACAATATGTTGTTTAATATTTCCTGAATCTGACTTTGGGAACCAGATAAGGTTTTCAATTTTAGTTCCTTAAACAACGATTTTTTTATGGTTTGCACCGCTCTCTCCACTGCACCATTTGAATTTGGGTGGTATGGCGGACTTTTAACTACTGAGATTCCATGCAATGCACAGAAGGTTACAAATTCTACTGAATTATATGGGGGACCGTTATCAGACACGATTTGATTTGGATAACCCAACATGCTTAAACAATGTCCTAGCTTTTTAATAACTTCTTTAGCATCGGTACCTCGTGACATTAACCATACATCTATCCATCTGGAAGCACTGTCTATTAATATTAGGAACATTTGTTGATCCTTTACAAAAAAATCCACATGCACTCTGTACCAGGGTTCTACCTTTGGCCACTTTACAGTAACGTTTGTGCTTGGTTTAAAATTTACAATTTGACATTCATTGCATGATTTTACCTTTTGTTCAATATCATAATTGAGGGAAGGCCACCAGCATACAGTTCTCGCTAGAGACTTCATTCGAACTATACCCGGGTGTTGAGCATGTAGCAAATCCAGCAACATTTCTTGTAATGATGAAGGGATTACTACTTTACTTCCTGCTAGGATACAATTTTGTTCTAGGGATAATTCAAACCTTCTCTTGAAAAATGGTACAATGGCTACATCTGTGACATGATTTGGCCAACCATTCTTTGTAAAGCTCAAAACTTTTGACAGTGTATGATCCATGCTAGTTTCTCTAGCAATTTCGACAAAAGTTAACGGGAATCCATTAGTTACCTCCAAAACGGTTTCATCCTCAATCAATTCTTTTTGTATTGGCAGCCTTGACAGGGCATCTGCGGGACACATTAATGATGCCTTGCGATACATAATTTTATAGTTGTAGGCTGACAATATGATTGCCCATCTTTGAAGCCTTGATGCTGCAACTGTGGGAATACTTTTGTTCACAGCAAAAATATGTTTCAAAGGTTGGTGATCTGTTGCCAAAGTAAAGGGTTGCCCAAATAAGTATTTATGGAAACGCTTTACAGAGAACACTAAGGCTAATGCCTCTCTATCAAGCTGGGAATACTTTTGTTGTGTAGCCGTGAGTGTACTAGATACAAACATAACGGGTTTCTCTACTCCGTCTATGATATGGCTAAGCACTCCTCCTACTCCGTAGGGTGAGGCGTCAGCTGAGACTACTATAGGGTAGTTTGGATTATAGTGGACTAACAAGCTATTATTTGTTAACAACTTCTTGCTATCTGCAAAAGATTTTGCACAACTTGCGGACCAGGACCATTCCGCACCTTTCTTAGTGAGATTGTACAAAGGTTTTAAGTGAGAAGCTAAATTTGGTAAAAACCGATTGTAAAAGTTTAACATACCATTGTAGGAGCGAAGCTCTGTTTCATTACTTGGCTCTTTGGCTTCAACGATGGCGTACATCTTCTCAGTTGAAGGGCGAATACCATCTCCGCGTAATGAGTGTCCTAGGTAATTTACCTGTTTACAAAAGAATGTACATTTTGCCAAATTGGCTTTTACATTGTATTGGTTGAGTCGCGCTAAAACGTATTCAACATTTCGTTTACACTCCTCAAAATCCCTGCCTGTCAAGAGAATAACATCCAAATAGCACGTGACCCAAGGCAAATCTTTCAAAATTTGTTCCATGACCGATTGAAATATTCCAGGGGCACTGGAAATTCCAAACGGTAGCCTCGTGTATTGGAAGAGACCAAACTCGGTATTGATTGTTAAATACTTTTGGGACTCGGGACCCACCGGCAATTGTAAGTAAGCATTTTTCAAATCAATAATAGAAAATACCTTACCTCCCGCTAAAGACGCAAACACATCCTCTAACTTCGGTAAAGGATAGAAATCCGTCATTAGGGCAGGATTCAACGTGACCTTAAAATCAACACAAATTCGTAATTTGCCATTGGCTTTGGGTACACAAACAATTGGAGATGCCCAATCCGAGTGTCGAACTGGGACTAGGGTTCCTAACTTAACCATCTCATCCAATTGTTGTTTTACTTCGCTTTTCAAAGCGTAGGGAATATTGTACGGCTTGTGGAATTTTGGAGTCACTTCCTCCTTTAGAACTAGATTGGCCTTGAATTCATTTATAGTGCCAGGCTTATCGTCAGTGAAAACATTGGAAAATTTTTCTGCTAACTCGACCTTTATAGTCTTGGCATCTACTAATGGTTCAATGGAAGTGACACCATAATCCACTGAGACCCTATCAATATCTTCCTCGTTTAAGTTAACCATTTGAAAATGGGTATCAACCGGAATGTGTTCCGACTGAACAGCTGAAAGCTGTCTCCACTTGGGGGATAGGCTATCTAACCAAGGACGGCCTAAAAGTGGTTTTAGCTTCTTTTTAGACTCACATACTATCAAATTTAATTTTTGACTAGGACCTTGTTTAGCCTTAACCTTGACCTTTACTTCACCTAATACCTCTAGCTTATCACCTGTGACTGACTTTAGGGTGAGGTCACATTTACTCAACTTCCTATGACTCAGGTAGCCAAAGTAAGTATCAGCTGACACAATGCTGACACTTGCTCCGGTGTCAACCTCAAAAGTTATGTTTTGATTTTCAACCTCAAGGTTAACTAGCAATGGACCCTTTCTTTCCACTAGGTTTAGTTCATTGACACTTTCATTTTCACTTTGACCGACAATTTTTGTGACTTTCGTGTTCATGTTGCTATTCACACCACGGACTGACTGACTGATATCTGAATCACCTTTATCACTAGATTCGTCATCGGACGTGACATCGTTGACTTTACGATATTTACACACTTTTGACGTATGACCTTTTTTTCGACACACGAAACACTCCCACTCGCGCGCTGGACACTTATCTTCATTATGATGACGACCGCAGCGACGACACGACTTTTTAGTTGAGACTTGACTCGACGACTGACGACTTCTGTCTTGATTTTTATCTGGATCTTCCGTACGTTTACGACGCTGACCGTGACGTTTGGACCGTTTCGGGACGTGATGTACCGCTAATTGTGACAGCTTGGACTGGTTTTCCGCTAGTTCCATGTTAAGGGCTATCGAGCTGGCTTCCTCGAATGTTAAAGACTTCTCCATTAGTAGTTTTCGCCTGATACTATCCGACTGTAGACCACAGACCAACCGATCTCGAAGCGCTTGATCAAGGAAATCATTGAACTCACAGTGTTCAGACAACTGCTTGATGGTCACGATGAAATTACCTATTGAATCACCCTCTTTTTGTTTACAACAATGAAAGTGATAACGCTCTGAGATTACGAGACGTTTCGGGGCGAGATGTTGCTTCAGAACTGTAGTAATGTCCGTAAAACGTACTTCGGACGGCTTCCTAGGCATTGACACATTTTTCAGGGTTGCGTATGTAGTTGCGCTACACAGTGTTATAAACATCGGCACTTTGACCTTGTCGGCAACTATATCATTCAGTACGAAAAATTGTTCTAGACGCTCTAAATACGACACAATATCCTCCTTTTCTACCGAAAAAGCTTCCATGGACCCGACAATCGGTGACTTTTTATCCATGGTGATCTCAGACTCGACTTATTACTTGAGAAAGAGATGAGTCACAGCACTATGGTATGAGTCACAGCACTATGGTATGCACATGTAACGGAAGTGGAATGTTCCCGACTAATGGGGGGCGTTGCTGAGCAGATGACTTGTTGACTTCAGACGACTGATTAGCCTATAATTCGACATAACTATTCCTGTAGTTTATAGGCTTGATATTGCACACGATTAAAATAAGTAATAACATACCAGTTTTCTCGTCGCCAATATGTGGTGTACCCTATCAGGATACGGGACACGTCCAATAATAACCAGTCAATGTAGGTAGGCAAGAGTAGACGTTTATTGTGATCCTACCCCGACAGCTCCAGCCGAACGACTCCGAGCGGCTGTCAGGCAGCTTACTACCAGAGATACAGTAGGGGTAAGAGGGGGAAGGCGTGGTCACATGACGACACCACATAGGCATGGTTTGTTTGCCAGCATGGGAGACATCTGATAGTTGACGCAAAGGATAGCCTAGCATGAGAACTCCCAACTCCCTTGCGGTGCGTTTGGACAGCAGAGGACAGCCCCCGCAGCTCATGACATAAAACTGTAAGGTTTTAACAACAACAACGACTCATTTGTGAATTGGATATATAGAGAGCGGTGTAAGATGTGCGCTTTGGAGAGGCACTCTGACGGCCGTTTAAGAAAGGAAGGTACGACAATGGTGTCTTTTCGTGGTTGTTTAAAATGTGTAATTGAGATCTGTTTTTGACCAATATAATCAATAAATATTGCGAATGAAAGTCTTTGTGTAATTCGTACGACATCCTAACATTATCAGAAGTGGGATTTTTAACTTTGGAACCACGCAGGCGTATTTCGAACATAGAGGAGTGAGTTTTCTTAGAGTTTCCCTACTCGAAACACACGTACGCCCAACGAAATTCGAGGACCCTGAAGCTACAAGGTAAGCCTACCTGAGACTTGATTTGATCTGAACATGTTCACACGGTCCCACGGTGAAGTAGGCTCAGTGCCTATTACCACTTCAGGCTTTGTGCCTGTGACCACAACCACAACGTTAGGCCTAGGCCTAGACCTAGTCCCCACGACTCTAACAAACCCAGGCTCTGTGCCTACGTCAGGCCTTGTGCCTACATCCACGTCAGGCTTTGTGCCTACGTCAGGCTTTGTGCCTACGTCTGGCTTTGTGCCTACATCTGGCTTTGTGCCTACGTCTACGTCTGGCTTTGTGCCTACATCTGGCTTTGTGCCTACGTCTACGTCTGGCTATGTGCCTACGTCTGGCTTTGTGCCTACGTCAGGCTTTGTGCCTACGTTTACGTCAGGCTTTGTGCCTACGTCCATCTCAGGCTTTGTGCCAACGTCAGGCTTTGT
This sequence comes from Isoperla grammatica, assembly GCA_945910005.1. Classification (NCBI taxonomy): domain Eukaryota; kingdom Metazoa; phylum Arthropoda; class Insecta; order Plecoptera; family Perlodidae; genus Isoperla; species Isoperla grammatica. Next base: position 26,030,162 of record OX246740.1, read on the forward strand.
GCCTACGACAGGCTTTGCACCTACGTCTTGCTTTGTGCCCACATTTGGCTTTGTGCCTACGTCCACGTCAGGCTTTGTGCCTACGACAGGCTTTGTGCCTACGTCTGGCTTTGTGCCTACGTCAGGCTTTGTGCCTACGTCTGGCTTTGTGCCCACAACTGGCTTTGTGCCTACGTCAGGCTTTGTGCCTACGCCTGGCTTTGTGCCTACGCCTGGCATTGTGTCTACATCTGGCTTTGTGCCTACGTCAGGCTTTGTGCCTACGTCTCACTTTGCGCCTACGTCAGACTTTGTGCCTACATCAGGCTTTGTGCCTCCGTATGGCTTTGCGCCTAGGCAATACGACCAAGGCCTACCGAGGCAACCGATTAATTGGATTAATCATCCAAATTGCCCCAAAGCAAAAACGGATCCATCAAAAGCTGTACTGGCTGTGGATGCAAGCCATGATAATACACCAACCGTGAATAAGTTCATGAAGTCAGTTACTGTGAACGAATTTGAACACAACGCGTTCATAGATACGGGGAGTTCATCATGTACCATGAAAGCTTCTGCAGCAATTCGTAACAAATTAACGATTCAATCAACCGCCGAAAAACTTTATGGGTTTGGCGATTCGACTACAGAAGCTATAGGCGAAGCCACTGTTGCAATACGAATAGACAACATTCACCTCGAGGGGATTCGATTACTGGTTGTTCCCGACCAAGCTCAACCTGCAGACCTGATGGTTGGTCGAACGGTAACGGAACTACCGCATATAGCATATATCTGGGTAGACGATAAACTAGTTTTCGGGTATCGTGATGAAAGTCCGTCCAAGGATTTAGATATTTCGATACCAGTGTCCATAAATTTGAAAGTGACTGAAGATTTGAAGCTACCACCGAACAGTATGAATTTCATACAAGTGAGTACAAAATGTCCTGGTGACGAACTTATCGTACTCACGAATAAAGATTCGAAGCAGGAAAAACTGTTCCAACTCCGTGAAGGCCGAACTATTGTTCCTGTAGAGAATAATTCTCCGTGTGAAATAGAATATAGAAAAGGAGAGCAGTTTGGTCATGCATATGTACCTGATGAAGTCTACCAACTGTATGTGCAAGGTACTCCAGAGTCGTTGCTTGAGCCAATCCTTCAGGAAGAACTCAATATCGGAGAAACCATTTCAGAGGATACCAAGGATAAAGTTGTAACAATGGTGAACGTTCATCGACGTGCATTTGCTAAATCACTCAACGAAATTGGATGCACTGATCTCGTTAAGTTCGAGATTAAAGAAATTGAGGGTAGTCGCCCAGTGAGATCAAAGCCCTATCAACAGACTGGCGAAGAAAGGAAGATTTTAGATGGAATAGTCGACAAGTGGGAAGAAGCCGGACTGGTTACACCGACCCGTTCTCCGTATGCTAGCCCAGTCCTTCTCGTCAAAAAGAAAGATGGAGATCATCGCTTGGTGATTGACTATAGAAGACTTAACAAGCAAGTAGTTAAAGATCGATTTCCGTTACCAAGAATGGTTGATCAGCTCGAACAATTGTCGAAGGGAAGGCTTTTCACCATACTCGATCTACTTAGTGGTTACCACCGACCTAGACGTCGACTCCAATGATGACGCAGTCGTCGATGATTCTTTGGTTACCAAGGAAAACAGAACGAAGTATGATAGCTGCGAAATAGATGTTCCAGAGGCCATGGACGAAGAAGAGACAACTAGTGGTTCGTGCCGCGCCTAGTTATCGCTTCCATCTACGAGTCATCAGGGAAGAGATCCCAGGGAGAGAAAACGTCCATCACGTTACGATGATTATGTTTAGTGATGTTAAGTCATTTCCAAGGAAAGAGTAAAACCTTTCTATTTTGATCATAATGCTTAATATTTAGTTCATTGAACTAACCTTATATACACCAAATAAACATTCGCAAGTTGAGGACAACTTATGCTTCAGGACAGCCGAGTGTAAGGTTTTAACAACAACAACGACTCATTTGTGAATTGGATATATAGAGAGCGGTGTAAGATGTGCGCTTTGGAGAGGCACTCTGACGGCCGTTTAAGAAAGGAAGGTACGACAATGGTGTCTTTTCGTGGTTGTTTAAAATGTGTAATTGCGATCTGTTTTTGACCAATATAATCAATAAATATTGCGAATGAAAGTCTTTGTGTAATTCGTACGACATCCTAACAAAACTTCGTTTTGATGGTAGTTTTATTGTCCAATGGTTCAATGTGACGGTGGTGTCAAAACGCCCTAGGGGTATAAGAGGTTAAGTGGCCCCAAAAGGAAACAAAGATTTCTTGTCAATGATGGAGGTTCCTTTGACGCCTTGAGCCTTCATTTGGTCCCAGGTAGTTTTATCAATTATGTTTTTAGAGGCGCCGCTGTCAATAACAAAGTTCACCCCCACTCCTCCAATGTCAAGGTTGACGGTGTCGTCTTCCTCCTCCCTGTCTCTCAGTTGGAAAACATATGCATTTTCCTCTTGATTACCGCTTACTTCTTGCTCGGACTCGTCCTCAGAATCATCAGCATCGGTTTCCACTTACCTGACTAATCTGCCTTTAAGCCAATTCTTCGAGCCTCTTTTATTATGCCCCGGAGTGTACTCGCCACCACCCCCTCCGTCTGTCTTCCTCAGCCGCCTTGCAAGCTCAGTTCGCGGCGGTTGGTGTCGTGTTTCAGAGGCCCCGCGTCCCGGCGGTTGGTGTCGTGTTTCAGAGGCCCCGCGTCCCGGCGGTTGGTGTCGTGTTTCAGAGGCCCCGCGTCCCCGCGGTTGGTGTCGTGTTTCAGAGGCCCCGCGTCCCGGCGGTTGGTGTCGTGTTTCAGAGGCCCCGCGTCCCCGCGGTTGGTGTCGTGTTTCAGAGGCCCCGCGTCCCCGCGGTTGGTGTCGTGTTTCAGAGGCCCCGCGTCCCCGCGGTTGGTGTCGTGTTTCAGAGGCCCCGCGTCCCGGCGGTTGGTGTCGTGTTTCAGAGGCCCCGCGTCCCCGCGGTTGAAGTCGTGTTTCAGAGGCCCCGCGTCCCCGCGGTTGAAGTCGTGTTTCAGAGGCCCCGCGTCCCCGCGGTTGGTGTCGTGTTTCAGAGGCCCCGCGTCCCCGCGGTTGGTGTCGTGTTTCAGAGGCCCCGCGTCCCGGCGGTTGGTGTCGTGTTTCAGAGGCCCCGCGTCCCGGCGGTTGGTGTCGTGTTTCAGAGGCCCCGCGTCCCCGCGGTTGGTGTCGTGTTTCAGAGGCCCCGCGTCCCCGCGGTTGGTGTCGTGTTTCAGAGGCCCAGCGTCCCCGCGGTTGGTGTCGTGTTTCAGAGGCCCCGCGTCCCGGCGGTTGGTGTCGTGTTTCAGAGGCCCCGCGTCCCCGCGGTTGGTGTCGTGTTTCAGAGGCCCCGCGTCCCCGCGGTTGGTGTCGTGTTTCAGAGGCCCAGCGTCCCCGCGGTTGGTGTCGTGTTTCAGAGGCCCCGCGTCCCCGCGGTTGGTGTCGTGTTTCAGAGGCCCCGCGTCCCCGCGGTTGGTGTCGTGTTTCAGAGGCCCAGCGTCCCCGCGGTTGGTGTCGTGTTTCAGAGGCCCCGCGTCCCCGCGGTTGGTGTCGTGTTTCAGAGGCCCCGCGTCCCCGCGGTTGGTGTCGTGTTTCAGAGGCCCCGCGTCCCCGCGGTTGGTGTCGTGTTTCAGAGGCCCCGCGTCCCCGCGGTTGGTGTCGTGTTTCAGAGGCCCCGCGTCCCGGCGGTTGGTGTCGTGTTTAAGAGGCCCCGCGTCCCGGCGGTTGGTGTCGTGTTTCAGAGGCCCCGCGTCCCCGCGGTTGGTGTCGTGTTTCAGAGGCCCAGCGTCCCCGCGGTTGGTGTCGTGTTTCAGAGGCCCAGCGTCCCCGCGGTTGGTGTCGTGTTTCAGAGGCCCCGCGTCCCGGCGGTTGGTGTCGTGTTTCAGAGGCCCCGCGTCCCCGCGGTTGGTGTCGTGTTTCAGAGGCCCCGCGTCCCCGCGGTTGGTGTCGTGTTTCAGAGGCCCAGCGTCCCCGCGGTTGGTGTCGTGTTTCAGAGGCCCCGCGTCCCCGCGGTTGGTGTCGTGTTTCAGAGGCCCCGCGTCCCCGCGGTTGGTGTCGTGTTTCAGAGGCCCCGCGTCCCCGCGGTTGGTGTCGTGTTTCAGAGGCCCCGCGTCCCCGCGGTTGGTGTCGTGTTTCAGAGGCCCCGCGTCCCCGCGGTTGGTGTCGTGTTTCAGAGGCCCCGCGTCCCGGCGGTTGGTGTCGTGTTTCAGAGGCCCCGCGTCCCGGCGGTTGGTGTCGTGTTTCAGAGGCCCCGCGTCCCCGCGGTTGGTGTCGTGTTTCAGAGGCCCCGCGTCCCCGCGGTTGGTGTCGTGTTTCAGAGGCCCAGCGTCCCGGCGGTTGGTGTCGTGTTTCAGAGGCCCCGCGTCCCCGCGGTTGGTGTCGTGTTTCAGAGGCCCCGCGTCCCCGCGGTTGGTGTCGTGTTTCAGAGGCCCCGCGTCCCGGCGGTTGGTGTCGTGTTTCAGAGGCCCCGCGTCCCGGCGGTTGGTGTCGTGTTTCAGAGGCCCCGCGTCCCCGCGGTTGGTGTCGTGTTTCAGAGGCCCCGCGTCCCCGCGGTTGGTGTCGTGTTTCAGAGGCCCAGCGTCCCCGCGGTTGGTGTCGTGTTTCAGAGGCCCCGCGTCCCCGCGGTTGGTGTCGTGTTTCAGAGGCCCCGCGTCCCCGCGGTTGGTGTCGTGTTTCAGAGGCCCAGCGTCCCCGCGGTTGGTGTCGTGTTTCAGAGGCCCCGCGTCCCGGCGGTTGGTGTCGTGTTTCAGAGGCCCCGCGTCCCCGCGGTTGGTGTCGTGTTTCAGAGGCCCCGCGTCCCCGCGGTTGGTGTCGTGTTTCAGAGGCCCAGCGTCCCCGCGGTTGGTGTCGTGTTTCAGAGGCCCCGCGTCCCCGCGGTTGGTGTCGTGTTTCAGAGGCCCCGCGTCCCGGCGGTTGGTGTCGTGTGTCAGAGGCCCCGCGTCCCCGCGGTTGGTGTCGTGTTTCAGAGGCCCCGCGTCCCCGCGGTTGGTGTCGTGTTTCAGAGGCCCCGCGTCCCGGCGGTTGGTGTCGTGTTTCAGAGGCCCCGCGTCCCCGCGGTTGGTGTCGTGTTTCAGAGGCCCCGCGTCCCCGCGGTTGGTGTCGTGTTTCAGAGGCCCCGCGTCCCCGCGGTTGGTGTCGTGTTTCAGAGGCCCCGCGTCCCCGCGGTTGGTGTCGTGTTTCAGAGGCCCCGCGTCCCCGCGGTTGGTGTCGTGTTTCAGAGGCCCCGCGTCCCCGCGGTTGGTGTCGTGTTTCAGAGGCCCCGCGTCCCCGCGGTTGGTGTCGTGTTTCAGAGGCCCCGCGTCCCCGCGGTTGGTGTCGTGTTTCAGAGGCCCCGCGTCCCCGCGGTTGGTGTCGTGTTTCAGAGGCCCCGCGTCCCCGCGGTTGGTGTCGTGTTTCAGAGGCCCCGCGTCCCCGCGGTTGGTGTCGTGTTTCAGAGGCCCCGCGTCCCGGCGGTTGGTGTCGTGTTTCAGAGGCCCCGCGTCCCGGCGGTTGGTGTCGTGTTTCAGAGGCCCTTGGCCCGGCGGTTGGTGTCGTGTTTCAGAGGCCCCGCGTCCCCGCGGTTGGTGTCGTGTTTTAGAGGCCCCGCGTCCCCGCGGTTGGTGTCGTGTTTCAGAGGCCTCGCGTCCCCGCGGTTGGTGTCGTGTTTCAGAGGCCCCGCGTCCCCGCGGTTGGTGTCGTGTTTTAGAGGCCCCGCGTCCCCGCGGTTGGTGTCGTGTTTCAGAGGCCCCGCGTCCCCGCGGTTGGTGTCGTGTTTCAGAGGCCCCGCGTCCCGGCGGTTGGTGTCGTGTTTCAGAGGCCCCGCGTCCCCGCGGTTGGTGTCGTGTTTCAGGCCCCCGCGTCCCGGCGGTTGGTGTCGTGTTTCAGAGGCCCCGCGTCCCGGCGGTTGGTGTCGTGTTTCAGAGGCCCCGCGTCCCGGCGGTTGGTGTCGTGTTTCAGAGGCCCCGCGTCCCGGCGGTTGGTGTCGTGTTTCAGAGGCCCCGCGTCCCGGCGGTTGGTGTCGTGTTTCAGAGGCCCCGCGTCCCCGCGGTTGGTGTCGTGTTTCAGAGGCCCCGCGTCCCGGCGGTTGGTGTCGTGTTTCAGAGGCCCCGCGTCCCGGCGGTTGGTGTCGTGTTTCAGAGGCCCCGCGTCCCCGCGGTTGGTGTCGTGTTTCAGAGGCCCCGCGTCCCGGCGGTTGGTGTCGTGTTTCAGAGGCCCCGCGTCCCGGCGGTTGGTGTCGTGTTTCAGAGGCCCCGCGTCCCGGCAGTTGGTGTCGTGTTTCAGAGGCCCCGCGTCCCCGCGGTTGGTGTCGTGTTTCAGAGGCCCCGCGTCCCGGCGGTTGGTGTCGTGTGTCAGAGGCCCCGCGTCCCCGCGGTTGGTGTCGTGTTTCAGAGGCCCCGCGTCCCCGCGGTTGGTGTCGTGTTTCAGAGGCCCCGCGTCCCCGCGGTTGGTGTCGTGTTTCAGAGGCCCCGCGTCCCGGCGGTTGGTGTCGTGTTTCAGAGGCCCAACGTCCCCGCGGTTGGTGTCGTGTTTCAGAGGCCCCGCGTCCCCGCGGTTGGTGTCGTGTTTCAGAGGCCCCGCGTCCCCGCGGTTGGTGTCGTGTTTCAGAGGCCCCGCGTCCCGGTGGTTGGTGTCGTGTTTCAGAGGCCCCGCGTCCCCGCGGTTGGTGTCGTGTGTCAGAGGCCCCGCGTCCTCGCGGTTGGTGTCGTGTGTCAGAGGCCCCGCGTCCCCGCGGTTGGTGTCGTGTTTCAGAGGCCCCGCGTCCCCGCGGTTGGTGTCGTGTGTCAGAGGCCCCGCGTCCCCGCGGTTGGTGTCGTGTTTCAGAGGCCCCGCGTCCCCGCGGTTGGTGTCGTGTTTCAGAGGCCCCGCGTCCCCGCGGTTGGTGTCGTGTGTCAGAGGCCCCGCGTCCCGGCGGTTGGTGTCGTGTTTCAGGGGCCCCGCGTCCCCGCGGTTGGTGTCGTGTTTCAGAGGCCCCGCGTCCCCGCGGTTGGTGTCGTGTGTCAGAGGCCCCGCGTCCCCGCGGTTGGTGTCGTGTTTCAGAGGCCCCGCGTCCCCGCGGTTGGTGTCGTGTTTCAGAGGCCTCGCGTCCCCGCGGTTGGTGTCGTGTTTCAGAGGCCCCGCGTCCCGGCGGTTGGTGTCGTGTTTCAGAGGCCCCGCGTCCCCGCGGTTGGTGTCGTGTTTCAGAGGCCCCGCGTCCCCGCGGTTGGTGTCGTGTTTCAGAGGCCCCGCGTCCCCGCGGTTGGTGTCGTGTTTCAGAGGCCCCGCGTCCCCGCGGTTGGTGTCGTGTTTCAGAGGCCCCGCGTCCCCGCGGTTGGTGTCGTGTGTCAGAGGCCCCGCGTCCCGGCGGTTGGTGTCGTGTTTCAGAGGCCCCGCGTCCCCGCGGTTGGTGTCGTGTGTCAGAGGCCCCGCGTCCCGGCGGTTGGTGTCGTGTTTCAGAGGCCCCGCGTCCCCGCGGTTGGTGTCGTGTTTCAGAGGCCCCGCGTCCCCGCGGTTGGTGTCGTGTTTCAGAGGCCCCGCGTCCCCGCGGTTGGTGTCGTGTTTCTGAGGCCCCGCGTCCCCGCGGTTGGTGTCGTGTTTCAGAGGCCCCGCGTCCCCGCGGTTGGTGTCGTGTTTCTGAGGCCCCGCGTCCCCGCGGGTGGTGTCGTGTTTCAGAGGCCCCGCGTCCCGGCGGTTGGTGTCGTGTTTCAGAGGCCCCGCGTCCCGGTGGTTGGTGTCGTGTTTCAGAGGCCCCGCGTCCCGGCGGTTGGTGTCGTGTTTCAGAGGCCCCGCGTCCCCGCGGTTGGTGTCGTGTTTCAGAGGCCCCGCGTCCCCGCGGTTGGTGTCGTGTTTCAGAGGCCCCGCGTCCCCGCGGTTGGTGTCGTGTTTCAGAGGCCCCGCGTCCCCGCGGTTGGTGTCGTGTTTCAGAGGCCCCGCGTCCCCGCGGTTGGTGTCGTGTTTCAGAGGCCCCGCGTCTTCGCGGTTGGTGTCGTGTTTCAGAGGCCCCGCGTCCCCGCGGTTGGTGTCGTGTTTCAGAGGCCCCGCGTCCCCGCGGTTGGTGTCGTGTTTCAGAGGCCCCGCGTCCCCGCGGTTGGTGTCGTGTTTCAGAGGCCCCGCGTCCCCGCGGTTGGTGTCGTGTTTCAGAGGCCCCGCGTCCCCGCGGTTGGTGTCGTGTTTCAGAGGCCCCGCGTCCCGGCGGTTGGTGTCGTTTTCAGAGGCCCCGCGTCCCCGCGGTTGGTGTCGTGTTTCAGAGGCCCCGCGTCCCCGCGGTTGGTGTCGTGTTTCAGAGGCCCCGCGTCCCGGCGGTAGGTGTCGTGTTTCAGAGGCCCCGCGTCCCGGCGGTTGGTGTCGTGTTTCAGAGGCCCCGCGTCCCGGCGGTTGGTGTCGTGTTTCAGAGGCCCCGCGTCCCGGCGGTTGGTGTCGTGTTTCAGAGGCCCCGCGTCCCGGCGGTTGGTGTCGTGTGTCAGAGGCCCCGCGTCCCGGCGGTTGGTGTCGTGTTTCAGAGGCCCCGCGTCCCCGCGGTTGGTGTCGTGTTTCAGAGGCCCCGCGTCCCGGTGGTTGGTGTCGTGTTTCAGAGGCCCCGCGTCCCCGCGGTTGGTGTCGTGTTTCAGAGGCCCCGCGTCCCGGCGGTTGGTGTCGTGTTTCAGAGGCCCCGTGTCCCGGCGGTTGGTGTCGTGTTTCAGAGGCCCCGCGTCCCCGCGGTTGGTGTCGTGTTTTAGAGGCCCCGCGTCCCGGCGGTTGGTGTCGTGTTTCAGAGGCCCCGCGTCCCGGCGGTTGGTGTCGTGTTTCAGAGGCCCCGCGTCCCGGCGGTTGGTGTCGTGTTTCAGAGGCCCCGCGTCCCGGCGGTTGGTGTCGTGTTTCAGAGGCCCCGCGTCCCCGCGGTTGGTGTCGTGTTTCAGAGGCCCCGCGTCCCGGCGGTTGGTGTCGTGTTTCAGAGGCCCCGCGTCCCGGCGGTTGGTGTCGTGTTTCAGAGGCCTCGCGTCCCGGCGGTTGGTGTCGTGTTTCAGAGGCCCCGCGTCCCCGCGGTTGGTGTCGTGTTTCAGAGGCCCCGCGTCCCGGCGGTTGGTGTCGTGTTTCAGAGGCCCCGCGTCCCCGCGGTTGGTGTCGTGTTTCAGAGGCCCCGCGTCCCGGCGGTTGGTGTCGTGTTTCAGAGGCCCCGCGTCCCGGCGGTTGGTGTCGTGTTTCAGAGGCCCCGCGTCCCGGCGGTTGGTGTCGTGTTTCAGAGGCCCCGCGTCCCGGCGGTTGGTGTCGTGTGTCAGAGGCCCCGCGTCCCCGCGGTTGGTGTCGTGTTTCAGAGGCCCCGCGTCCCGGTGGTTGGTGTCGTGTTTCAGAGGCCCCGCGTCCCCGCGGTTGGTGTCGTGTTTCAGAGGCCCCGCGTCCCCGCGGTTGGTGTCGTGTTTCAGAGGCCCCGCGTCCCGGCGGTTGGTGTCGTGTTTCAGAGGCCCCGCGTCCCCGCGGTTGGTGTCGTGTTTCAGAGGCCCCGCGTCCCCGCGGTTGGTGTCGTGTTTCAGAGGCCCCGCGTCCCGGCGGTTGGTGTCGTGTTTCAGAGGCCCCGCGTCCCCGCGGTTGGTGTCGTGTTTCAGAGGCCCCGCGTCCCCGCGGTTGGTGTCGTGTTTCAGAGGCCCCGCGTCCCCGCGGTTGGTGTCGTGTTTCAGAGGCCCCGCGTCCCCGCGGTTGGTGTCGTGTTTCAGAGGCCCCGCGTCCCGGTGGTTGGTGTCGTGTTTCAGAGGCCCCGCGTCCCCGCGGTTGGTGTCGTGTTTCAGAGGCCCCGCGTCCCGCGGTTGGTGTCGTGTGTCAGAGGCCCCGCGTCCCGGCGGTTGGTGTCGTGTTTCAGAGGCCCCGCGTCCCCGCGGTTGGTGTCGTGTTTCAGAGGCCCCGCGTCCCCGCGGTTGGTGTCGTGTTTCAGAGGCCCCGCGTCCCGGTGGTTGGTGTCGTGTGTCAGAGGCCCCGCGTCCCCGCGGTTGGTGTCGTGTTTCAGAGGCCCCGCGTCCCCGCGGTTGGTGTCGTGTTTCAGAGGCCCCGCGTCCCGGCGGTTGGTGTCGTGTTTCAGAGGCCCCGCGTCCCCGCGGTTGGTGTCGTGTTTCAGAGGCCCCGCGTCCCGGCGGTTGGTGTCGTGTTTCAGAGGCCCCGCGTCCCGGCGGTTGGTGTCGTGTTTCAGGGGCCCCGCGTCCCGGCGGTTGGTGTCGTGTGTCAGAGGCCCCGCGTCCCCGCGGTTGGTGTCGTGTTTCAGAGGCCCCGCGTCCCGGTGGTTGGTGTCGTGTTTCAGAGGCCCCGCGTCCCCGCGGTTGGTGTCGTGTGTCAGAGGCCCCGCGTCCCCGCGGTTGGTGTCGTGTTTCAGAGGCCCCGCGTCCCGGCGGTTGGTGTCGTGTGTCAGAGGCCCCGCGTCCCCGCGGTTGGTGTCGTGTTTCAGAGGCCCCGCGTCCCGGTGGTTGGTGTCGTGTTTCAGAGGCCCCGCGTCCCCGCGGTTGGTGTCGTGTGTCAGAGGCCCCGCGTCCCCGCGGTTGGTGTCGTGTTTCAGAGGCCCCGCGTCCCGGCGGTTGGTGTCGTGTGTCAGAGGCCCCGCGTCCCCGCGGTTGGTGTCGTGTTTCAGAGGCCCCGCGTCCCGGTGGTTGGTGTCGTGTTTCAGAGGCCCCGCGTCCCCGCGGTTGGTGTCGTGTTTCAGAGGCCCCGCGTCCCCGCGGTTGGTGTCGTGTGTCAGAGGCCCCGCGTCCCCGCGGTTGGTGTCGTGTTTCAGAGGCCCCGCGTCCCCGCGGTTGGTGTCGTGTGTCAGAGGCCCCGCGTCCCGGCGGTTGGTGTCGTGTTTCAGAGGCCCCGCGTCCCCGCGGTTGGTGTCGTGTTTCAGAGGCCCCGCGTCCCCGCGGTTGGTGTCGTGTTTCAGAGGCCCCGCGTCCCCGCGGTTGGTGTCGTGTTTCAGAGGCCCCGCGTCCCCGCGGTTGGTGTCGTGTTTCAGAGGCCCCGCGTCCCGGCGGTTGGTGTCGTGTTTCAGAGGCCCCGCGTCCCCGCGGTTGGTGTCGTGTTTCAGAGGCCCCGCGTCCCCGCGGTTGGTGTCGTGTTTCAGAGGCCCCGCGTCCCGGCGGTTGGTGTCGTGTTTCAGAGGCCCCGCGTCCCCGCGGTTGGTGTCGTGTTTCAGAGGCCCCGCGTCCCCGCGGTTGGTGTCGTGTTTCAGAGGCCCCGCGTCCCCGCGGTTGGTGTCGTGTTTCAGAGGCCCCGCGTCCCCGCGGTTGGTGTCGTGTTTCAGAGGCCCCGCGTCCCGGTGGTTGGTGTCGTGTTTCAGAGGCCCCGCGTCCCCGCGGTTGGTGTCGTGTTTCAGAGGCCCCGCGTCCCGCGGTTGGTGTCGTGTGTCAGAGGCCCCGCGTCCCGGCGGTTGGTGTCGTGTTTCAGAGGCCCCGCGTCCCCGCGGTTGGTGTCGTGTTTCAGAGGCCCCGCGTCCCCGCGGTTGGTGTCGTGTTTCAGAGGCCCCGCGTCCCGGCGGTTGGTGTCGTGTTTCAGAGGCCCCGCGTCCCGGCGGTTGGTGTCGTGTTTCAGGGGCCCCGCGTCCCGGCGGTTGGTGTCGTGTGTCAGAGGCCCCGCGTCCCCGCGGTTGGTGTCGTGTTTCAGAGGCCCCGCGTCCCGGTGGTTGGTGTCGTGTTTCAGAGGCCCCGCGTCCCCGCGGTTGGTGTCGTGTGTCAGAGGCCCCGCGTCCCCGCGGTTGGTGTCGTGTTTCAGAGGCCCCGCGTCCCGGCGGTTGGTGTCGTGTGTCAGAGGCCCCGCGTCCCCGCGGTTGGTGTCGTGTTTCAGAGGCCCCGCGTCCCGGCGGTTGGTGTCGTGTTTCAGAGGCCCCGCGTCCCGGTGGTTGGTGTCGTGTTTCAGAGGCCCCGCGTCCCCGCGGTTGGTGTCGTGTGTCAGAGGCCCCGCGTCCCCGCGGTTGGTGTCGTGTTTCAGAGGCCCCGCGTCCCGGCGGTTGGTGTCGTGTGTCAGAGGCCCCGCGTCCCCGCGGTTGGTGTCGTGTTTCAGAGGCCCCGCGTCCCCGCGGTTGGTGTCGTGTGTCAGAGGCCCCGCGTCCCCGCGGTTGGTGTCGTGTTTCAGAGGCCCCGCGTCCCCGCGGTTGGTGTCGTGTGTCAGAGGCCCCGCGTCCCGGCGGTTGGTGTCGTGTTTCAGAGGCCCCGCGTCCCGGCGGTTGGTGTCGTGTTTCAGAGGCCCCGCGTCCCGGTGGTTGGTGTCGTGTTTCAGAGGCCCCGCGTCCCCGCGGTTGGTGTCGTGTTTCAGAGGCCCCGCGTCCCCGCGGTTGGTGTCGTGTTTCAGAGGCCCCGCGTCCCGGCGGTTGGTGTCGTGTTTCAGAGGCCCCGCGTCCCGGCGGTTGGTGTCGTGTTTCAGAGGCCCCGCGTCCCGGTGGTTGGTGTCGTGTTTCAGAGGCCCCGCGTCCCCGCGGTTGGTGTCGTGTTTCAGAGGCCCCGCGTCCCCGCGGTTGGTGTCGTGTTTCAGAGGCCCCGCGTCCCGGCGGTTGGTGTCGTGTTTCAGAGGCCCCGCGTCCCGGTGGTTGGTGTCGTGTTTCAGAGGCCCCGCGTCCCCGCGGTTGGTGTCGTGTTTCAGAGGCCCCGCGTCCCCGCGGTTGGTGTCGTGTTTCAGAGGCCCCGCGTCCCGGCGGTTGGTGTCGTGTTTCAGAGGCCCCGCGTCCCGGTGGTTGGTGTCGTGTTTCAGAGGCCCCGCGTCCCCGCGGTTGGTGTCGTGTTTCAGAGGCCCCGCGTCCCCGCGGTTGGTGTCGTGTTTCAGAGGCCCCGCGTCCCCGCGGTTGGTGTCGTGTTTCAGAGGCCCCGCGTCCCGGCGGTTGGTGTCGTGTTTCAGAGGCCCCGCGTCCCGGTGGTTGGTGTCGTGTTTCAGAGGCCCCGCGTCCCCGCGGTTGGTGTCGTGTTTCAGAGGCCCCGCGTCCCCGCGGTTGGTGTCGTGTTTCAGAGGCCCCGCGTCCCGGCGGTTGGTGTCGTGTGTCAGAGGCCCCGCGTCCCCGCGGTTGGTGTCGTGTGTCAGAGGCCCCGCGTCCCCGCGGTTGGTGTCGTGTTTCAGAGGCCCCGCGTCCCGGCGGTTGGTGTCGTGTTTCAGAGGCCCCGCGTCCCCGCGGTTGGTGTCGTGTTTCAGAGGCCCCGCGTCCCCGCGGTTGGTGTCGTGTGTCAGAGGCCCCGCGTCCCGGCGGTTGGTGTCGTGTTTCAGAGGCCCCGCGTCCCCGCGGTTGGTGTCGTGTTTCAGAGGCCCCGCGTCCCCGCGGTTGGTGTCGTGTTTCAGAGGCCCCGCGTCCCCGCGGTTGGTGTCGTGTTTCAGAGGCCCCGCGTCCCCGCGGTTGGTGTCGTGTTTCAGAGGCCCCGCGTCCCGGCGGTTGGTGTCGTGTTTCAGAGGCCCCGCGTCCCGGCGGTTGGTGTCGTGTTTCAGAGGCCCCGCGTCCCCGCGGTTGGTGTCGTGTTTCAGAGGCCCCGCGTCCCCGCGGTTGGTGTCGTGTTTCAGAGGCCCCGCGTCCCGGCGGTTGGTGTCGTGTGTCAGACCCCGCGTCTTCGCGGTTGGTGTCGTGTTTCAGAGGCCCCGCGTCCCGGTGGTTGGTGTCGTGTTTCAGAGGCCCCGCGTCCCCGCGGTTGGTGTCGTGTTTCAGAGGCCCCGCGTCCCCGCGGTTGGTGTCGTGTTTCAGAGGCCCCGCGTCCCCGCGGTTGGTGTCGTGTTTCAGAGGCCCCGCGTCCCCGCGGTTGGTGTCGTGTTTCAGAGGCTTCGCGTCCCGGCGGTTGGTGTCGTGTTTCAGAGGCCCCGCGTCCCCGCGGTTGGTGTCGTGTTTCAGAGGCTTCGCGTCCCGGCGGTTGGTGTCGTGTTTCAGAGGCCCCGCGTCCCCGCGGTTGGTGTCGTGTTTCAGAGGCCCCGCGTCCCCGCGGTTGGTGTCGTGTTTCAGAGGCCCCGCGTCCCCGCGGTTGGTGTCGTGTTTCAGAGGCCCCGCGTCCCCGCGGTTGGTGTCGTGTTTCAGAGGCCCCGCGTCCCCGCGGTTGGTGTCGTGTTTCAGAGGCCCCGCGTCCCCGCGGTTGGTGTCGTGTTTCAGAGGCCCCGCGTCCCCGCGGTTGGTGTCGTGTTTCAGAGGCCCCGCGTCCCGGCGGTTGGTGTCGTGTTTCAGAGGCCCCGCGTCCCCGCGGTTGGTGTCGTGTTTCAGAGGCCCCGCGTCCCCGCGGTTGGTGTCGTGTTTCAGAGGCCCCGCGTCCCGGCGGTTGGTGTCGTGTTTCAGAGGCCCCGCGTCCCGGCGGTTGGTGTCGTGTTTCAGGGGCCCCGCGTCCCGGCGGTTGGTGTCGTGTTTCAGAGGCCCCGCGTCCCCGCGGTTGGTGTCGTGTTTCAGAGGCCCCGCGTCCCCGCGGTTGGTGTCGTGTTTCAGAGGCCCCGCGTCCCCGCGGTTGGTGTCGTGTTTCAGAGGCCCCGCGTCCCCGCGGTTGGTGTCGTGTTTCAGAGGCCCCGCGTCCCCGCGGTTGGTGTCGTGTTTCAGAGGCCCCGCGTCCCCGCGGTTGGTGTCGTGTTTCAGAGGCCCCGCGTCCCCGCGGTTGGTGTCGTGTTTCAGAGGCCCCGCGTCCCCGCGGTCTCTCTCGCGGCATGCAGCTTTGAAATGACCACGCTCGCCGCAGTTGGTTCAGGTGCGATCCCGCGCTGGGCAGTCTGGATCGCGGCCGTAATGACCTAAATTTGTTGCAGCGAAAACACCTGCTACCTGGGGGCCTAGTCTGGAGCCTAGCTATCGAATTAGACGGCTCCTGGTTTCCTTCCATCTCCCTAGCCTGGCGCTCGGAGTTTTCTAAAGATCAGGCTAGTTCTCTAGCTCGATCATAAGTTAGATCGTCCCCTGATTTTAGAAGTTCCCTCCTCAACTCATGAGTGGTTGTGTGTTCGATCAACATGTCTACCAGTTCTCTGTTAGGTGCCTCGTAATTGCAGTTTGCAATGCCTACTTTCAAACGTCAGCGAAGTTTCATTTTCATACGGTCTTAAAAGCCGGAACCGAAATCGTTCAAAAGTGAAACTAGTGCGGGGGGTAAAATACGCCGTCAGCGCCCTCATGCAAACGTCATACTCATCCGCATCACCATCGCCAGTTCCAGCAGGCACCTGTGCCTCGGGGAGCGTCTCGAAAACTTCCTGGACTTGTTCTCCCGCGAAGTGCAGCAGCATGGCTTTCTTGCGCGGGGCTTCCGTGATATTCTTCGCCACAAGAAAGTATTCAAAACTACGCTTCCAGCGAGTCCACCGCTGCGAGACACTAGACTCATCACCGTGAATGTCAAACTGTTTTATTGCTTCAGCCATGATAACGTACACAATTCACCCGCGGAAAAAAAACGCAACAATCAGACTATCAATCGTCTGTCCAATGTCCTAACAGTAATAACTAATAACGTATTACAAATCACAACAACAACACAAAACCAAGACCATCTTTTGTCCGGCTCACACACTAGACCATCTATTGTCTGACTCGCGCAAAGACCATCTATTGTCCGACTCATGCACAATTCGGCGCAGCTACTGCACGCGCTAAGCAGTCCGCCGCCTCGTCGCCATTGTAAAGTCCTGCCACACGCACCTGTTACGCGTCACGTGTTGCACCGGCCCGGTCCATCAGTCAACTGCCACGAGCCTCGCACGCTCGTTCCCCGGCTGTCCGCTAGGGGAGCACCATGCGGCGGTGAACCCTCACTAGTGGTGGCGGCGCGCACACATACAAAACCCTACACAATGCACTAGTGTTTATATTTAAATTGAAGAATGACTATTAGCCAACATATTTTAATGAGTTTAGATCATACAATAATAATGTACATAATCATATAACAAGGTCAATTAATAATTTCAAAGTAAAACATTTAAATAAAGCTGCAACACAAAAGTCCATATTTTATGCTGGATCAAGAATGTTTGACCATCTGCCCGGACATATATAAAATATTAAAATAAAAAACTTTCCAAAATTTAAATCAGAAGCAAAAAAATATGTATTTGAACATCAATTGTACAATTAAAAATAATATTTGATGGTTTAAATAATTTGTAAGTATATTGTATATTAATTGATAGTAATAATAACATAGTAGTGTAACTGTGTAAGTGTATGTATGTAAGACAATAATAGCTGGTGAATCTAAATAAACACAATCTTAACTCATCCCTAACTACCGGCCTCATTCCTTTGCTTACTATAATCAATATAGTCGATCACACTCTCAGTCTCTCCATCCAATCCATACTTAGTGATCTTGAGCTTCAACTTCTTCTTAAAAATACTATTTGCTACGACTGAGTTTCGGCTGAAAATCTCTAACAACATTTCGCCTTCCTTGTCTCTTCTCCCATACCCGTGGGGCCCTAGTACGCCATCATATCCATTTTGGTTTTCACCCACCTTAGTATTCATATATATATATCCCATGATTATTGCTCTCTCAGATGTTATTTCTCTTTCTATGGCGTCAACAAAATATGTTTTCTCGTCCATGGACTTCCCGACCTGAGGAGCATAAACTTGGATTATCTCCGTCTGCCTCTTTTCTATCAGAACTTCCATCTTGATCATTCTGTTGCGACTATTTTTTATTTCAACTATATCTTCCGTAATCTCAGGGCTCACAACAAACCCAACACCATTTTTACCCTCACTTCCACCTGACCACCATATTTTATACCCATCTCTGAGCTCCTTTGATCCCACTTCTTTCCATTTTGTTTCACTAAGCCCGAGAATGTCCAACTCCCGTGTCTTCATTGTATGTATGTATGTATGTATGTATGTATGTATGTATGTATGTATGTATGTATGTATGTATGTATGTATGTATGTATGTATGTATGTATGTATGTATGTATGTATGTATGTATGTATGTATGTATGTATGTTTATTTTTTGGCTCATTTAGCCATTTTTTACATTCTGATACAATAATGACATTGATACAACACACTCCCAATTACAATATCACACTTACAATATTTGTTTAAGATTAAATAGACTCCATTTGGAACTCACACAACTTACTTTTTCCATTGCTTCCATCACACTACAGTATGGGCATAGGCCTAACATTACATAGAAAAATAAACAAATCAAAACCACTGTATAAACCTAGGATACTTAAATTACATCCATCATATCATTAATCCAGTTAGTAAATTTTGTGTGTGAGTACGATGTGAAAATATCACATATATAAGCATGTTTATTGTGGTTCATAATGATGTTGATGAGACTTCACAAACGACCAATACGGCCCATTTATCGATTAAAAAATTATAGGCCACAATTAAATTGATTGAAACGTAATCAAAAAGGGTAGACTTTTGATGATCGTTATATATGTTGTCAACTGGTTCATAATAAAGACGTTTTAATGAAGTAAACTAATTTTTTTTCATTTGTTTTCCTAGAATTAAATTTTCATTAAACTTATGTAAATTTTATTAAAATGTAATTTAATCGCAATTTAATGACTTTTTTGAAATTTTTAAAAATTAATTTGATGTAAATATAAATTCCTCGTGAATTAAGGTGAAAACATTTTGTAATTTGGCAATCAGTTTAGATGAAAAAAATAATTTTAATTTTAATTATGCGTAATTAAAATGCAAATTAAAGCAATTTCCCATCAGATTTCAGTAGTTGACTTTATATGTGCGTAATCAGCACATTTTTTAGAATATGGGATCACAAAATACAAAACTCTTGCAATTTGTGGGGATCAAAACCGTTCTTTGCTTCTACTATATCGGTAGCGGGTAGATAAAACCATTCTTCTATTTTTGTCTCGAGCAAACCTCTCGATTACGACGTTGTTGAAGTCGGGAATCGTATTTATAAGTATTTTTTTCAATTGTCAGCACGGCTAAGGCAGAGAGTACCGGTACCTAGCTAGTTAGGAATTTTCGGCAATAAGTTCTATTTTTTCCTTTCGTAGTTTGCTTCAAATTAAGATGAGGTACTGAAGGTCCCAGTTTTTTAATATCTAGTTTTGATCGTAACTAATTTGATGTTCACAACTTAAAATATGCGCCACAAAATTCATGTTTACGAAAACACTACAATATTACGACACAAATCTAATACTCAAATGCGAACACTGCAGTAACACAACTCACTCGCACAATAACCCAATACCTACTGACTGACAATACTGTGACAACAACACACTACGCCAGTAATTTAGTTTTTAAAATAGCATAATTGACCGTTTTCTAGTTACCACTCCTTGTTGTGTATCCGCTTATTGAATGAAAGGAGTGCCATGTCTTTCTAGCCAAAAAAGGAGACTTTGAATTTAAGTAACATTTTCTACCATTTGACTCCCTAATAAGTCCGTGCCGAGGTCTATATTATCGTTCTTGGTGTTTACTCAAATATCTGTTTGGATATTTCTCAGAAAAGGTCTTCTGCCTGGTTGGGTTTCTTTGCTCTCTCATCGTCGGTGTCTGTGGTGGCTACGCGTTAGATGTGCCCCTGCCAATGTATTTCGTCCATAAGGGTCTAGCTCCAAACACTGCCTGGGCGTCAAAACTGTTGAAATACGAGGACACAACCTTAGACCGGTACTAGCAACACCAAAAGATAACAATGAAACAAATGAATTAAATCGATGGACAAACAACAATCTGTCAACAAATAATTTCTTCTGATTTTGGAAAACAAAACAAAAACAAACAAATACACATACAAAACTTTCACTCGTTGTCCATCATTAAAAGTTTTAAATAGCGAGTAGTTACTATTGCTACACTTGTTTTTATTTCTATGGTTCCAATTTTATTATATTGACAGCTGATTGTTTTGTTTATCCATCAGTTCAATTCATTTGTTCCATTGTTGTCTTTCGGTGTTGCTAGTTCCCTGTAGACGGAGCAAGCCGATGCTAGCGACCGGCCGCGAGTGAAACCAACATTGAATTAAGGCAGACCACGTGATGTGAGGACAAGATGCGCGGCAATTTAAAGCGTCTACGTATGAACATTACAAACAGTACATCGTTGTGTAAAGAAAAATGTTCATCTTCAATTAGTGCAAATTAAAAAAATGTTAACTAAGATTAACAGTACCTTCACTAATCATTTCTGAGGAAATACAAATAATAATACCTCCTGTGTCAAATGTCAAACGAATTTGCCGCGCACTTAACATCATCTAGCGGCAAACCTGCGAACTTCTCGCTTTTTCCATGTCAAAATATTTAACAATGAAAGGTACCCCACGCAACAATCAGTCTATCGCGGATTGATTCATCGAGAAGGCTGTAACCCACATCACGAGGTTTGCCTCGATTCAATTATGGTTTCACTCGCGATGACGTCATACTCCGTCTTCCTATATTACTGGGCCCTTATTCTGTAAAATGTTCTCGTGTGAAACGAAACGAGAACTAAACGAAATCTCGATTTGGTATTGTTTGGAGGCTAGGATGGTAGCAGCCAATGGTATTTCTCGGTTGCAGTCCAAAGACATTGGAATAGCACTGTTCGAAGTCATGTGTATGTGGTGTCAACGGTCACTGCCCACTATATCTGTTAAAACATGCAGTAGGCTGCGGTATCAAGTCCATAACAACTGCCACTTGTTATTTTTGACACAATAAAGACTCGAAATGCCAAATCAAACGACATAACATGTAAATTCAACAATCTAAGTAAATAAATGGATATATGCCATGGTTAAATTACAATAATTAGTTCAATAGTATAGTACAAGGTGGTAAGTAAAGATATATGTCAAAGTGTTGTCAAATAGAGATAAAACTACACCTTAGCATTAAGTTGATGGCGGAACTCGGTCGGCCATGATTTAGAAGATAGGAGGTCTCGGTAGCTCCACGGGGACTACTATTGTCGCAAGCAGTTGGCCATGTGACTAAAATCTGTGCCAGAATTTCATATTCATAATTGGCGGCTGATTTCGTTCTGCATTCTGATAATTATAGTCAGCTGTGACCGTAAACGTGACTACAATGGAGAAATACTATTTGCTGGTACCTTCTAGCCTCGGAACGGGTGCAGATTTCGTTTTCGTTTCACACGAGAACGAGAACATTTTACAGAATAAGGGTCCTGGTCTAAGGGCACAACGCTGTTTAGCCATGGACAGTGGACACTGCAGAATCGTAGCTGGCGCAAGCAATGAAATTACTTCTACGACCAATATTCTTTCGAAAATAAACAAAGTGCACACAAAAATGAATATATCTTCAGCGAAAATTAAATTTGAAAGTTGCCACAACAACGTATTTGATGTACCAAATAACAACTTATAATTAAAGATATTTCCGTGAGTCCCAGGAGGGGTGTGCCCTTGTGCCCTTACGCTAGAGCCGCCACTGGTGTCAAAGGTTCGGCTTGACACTGCAATGTAAGCCTATCAGGGCCCTGATTCTCTATGGTCAACGATAAGGTGATCACCGGTTTCGGTCGTTATGAGAAGGCTGTGACCCAATCACAGCCATCCATCCGCCTTCCATAACGACAGAAACCGGTGATACATTTACTGCACATTTAGAGAATCGAGCTCCAGCTAGGGAGTTTGTCATAGGCTGTTCATGTTGTCTGCATGCCACAGGTGTCGTCCTCTCTGTCATGGGGGTTGAATCACTCGACCGTGTTGATACTGGTATCGGGACGGGTGATGGTACAGGTGGCGTCACCTGTGTCACGACAGCTGAACTGCTCGGCTCCGTGTATCGGTGGGATTGTAGACGACCTTCCTTAACCTCACTCTCTTCATTTAGGTATTTTTGTCTAAATTCCTGTGCTATTTCTAACTTCTGTTTCATCATGTATCAAGTCTTCTTGTATAACTAACCTCTTCTCTTTTTCTCCAAGTAGCGTTGCCATCAACTCGATTTCTCTCTTCATCGCAATGCATGTGCATTGGCCTAGGTCTAGGGCTAGGCCTAGACTTGCACCGCAAAAGTCAAGGCGGGAACCCGTTTCCGTGCAAAGCCAGTGCACTGCCCATTTAAAATAACCCGTGCTGTTTTTTCAAACACCTATATCTCAGTAAATTTACATATTTAACTCATATGTTCTATGTTACGTGCAGCACTAACTCTCTATTGAGGCTTTATACACAACCATACATCGACAAACTTGATAGATTTTAAATGATTACGAGTTATTACTCCAAATGTGCGATTACAACGTTGCAATTTAAGTCGGAGAGACAAGGTTCTGGCCAAGGAGGTTATATAAAGCACTGGAGGGGCGGAGGCCTATGTTTACCTGGCTGTTGCAGTGAAGACAGTTTTGCGGCACGTGGCCGAGCGGCGGCCATATTGGGACTGGAAGGATTCCAATGCATGCATCTTTCCCCGCCCCCTCGGCGGCCCCCCGCACGTGACTTTTTCCACGATGTGTCGCTACAGGTTTTGGCGCCCGGCCTTTGGCTACTCGTGGGTATTTTGTTCGACCTTTTCCACCCCCACCCCTTCACCCCCTCACGAAGTGTTTTATCTCGTCAAGTGTGCGATTTTGGCGCTCTCGTTTTGCGGTAAAAATTGTAAAAAATTGAAATGTTTTTTTGGGAATTTTTCGGATGCTTTTGATCGCAAGTCAATTGATTGGCGCATCTTTTTGTAAGAATTTTATGAATTTTAATGGTCCCTTTTAAAAGTTACGGGCACTTAAACTCGAAAAATTTGCGAAATTTGGATTTTACGGATCTGGTACGTTTTTAACGCGTCACATTCAAACGGCTCTGCCCGTCGAACCAAACGAGATAAAACGTTCGTTTTTGTTTCGTTACCGACGCTTACCATCTGGGTAACTGGAATTTGGAAATTTTTTGGATTCGTCCCAGAACGTTCGTCAATCAAATTGTGTACATTTGGTAAAGTGCGTTTTTAAAAAGCGCGTGTAACACTTTTTTTCCACATTTTTTCTTTGAAAATTTTCTCGACTTTTTCATTTTGATAAATAACCACTAATCTTGATTATTAACGAAGCGATTTTTTAATTTCGTTCCGGATGCTTAGTTATGGGCACTTTTCCATTAATTCTACACGGTTTCACTTTTGATTTTTTTGCGTCAAGTTGGTACTTTCGAAATGGGTTTCTTTCTTTAGGCCGATGCTGAACCCTTGCTTGTACAGGGGCATGAAAAAACATTTTCGAAAAGTCACCCCTTTACCGAATGACAGATGTTCCCGCAACGCACTTTTCACGGCGTTAAGAAAACACGCATACAAAAGTTTTGTTTTTGTATATTAAAAGGGATTTTAATATGCCATCCAACATACATTTGTGATTAGTATTATTAAATGCACATTTGTCTATCCGAAAACGTTACGTTAAAAAATTTGACTTTACGGGTGTCCGAGTTACGGTGCTTTAACGGATTTCACGCGTAGCCGTTTTTTGTCGGAATTTGTCTTTGGGAATTTTTCAAAGTCTTAAAAAAGCATGTTGGAATTTTTTCTAACTATCGTTTTCCGTTTTACCGTGTCCGAGACTATTTTTGACATATTGAATGTACCCGGACGTACCGGGCACGTACCGTCTTCGTATTTTTGTAATTTTAATTTTTAATTTTCAGTTTTGAACGTCCCCCAAATGTCCCGTTTTGAAATCGGACAACCCGTTTTGGTATCATTAAAAAGAGCGTTCCAATACCTTTCAGTACATGTGCAGTTTGTTGACGTCACACTTACCGGGACGTACCGGAAAGCTTTTGTACGTGCAAAATTCAACTTTTTTGTTTTTGACCACCCAAATTACGAATTTGTTATGAGTTTTTTTCGGAATTTTTCGTCGGAATAACTTTTCTCTGTTCTTTATTAAATATGTTAAGTTTTTAATTTATCGAAAAAGCTCAAAACACGACGACGGGGGGGGTGCCGTATACATTAATGTAATCTGAAGATAATCAATTTCGACACTCAGATTTTTCTTTGATGGCTTATTGTGGGCGACCAATATGACTAACAGACTTCGTGTCAACTTTTTTAGAAAGCGTGATTCAATATTAAATATACGAGATCTTTAATTCACCAAAAAAGATCAACCCGGACTTTTGATACGCGCCCGTGTTACACGATACTAAACGAATAAATTGCCCAATGTTGTAGCATAGTATAGTCCGGACGCCGTAGGAAAGAAAGTTGTGTCGTCATAACTAATTACTCTGGCCGGCGTAGTGATATGTGGACGTTTACGCAGTGCTCATCCGCGCACTATATCGGCAAAATGCAACATGGCGCTTGACGAACGCAAAGTCCACTACATCGCTTGTAGCGTGCGCGCAGGCTTCGCAATTACTCCGCTAGGAGTAAATCCAATAGACCGTGGACGAACGTTGCTGCGCTCAGAACCCGTTTCACCGCCTACCTAGAAGCTTAATACTTCCCATCGAACAAGCTGTGGTGCGCGGCGATTTGAATTTATGACAGCTGTTGTTCAATGTTGAAAGAGTAACAACGCGTTCCATACGTAGGCCTACTGTGAGAGCAATGTTAGTATCTATAACTTCACAAATTAACAATGCTCTATAAGAGCTTCCATTATTTTATAAGCGTTGCCTACCTCGCAAAAAAGGTCTCCATACTAAAGTAATTAGCTATGTTTACATGGCGGACCGTACTGAGTACCAGACTGAGAACTGTCATGGATGCTTGCGTTTATATGAAGGTCTACCCAAACTTCATTTCGGTCTCGCGCCACACTTGTTCGTTTGGTCACACATAACCTTACTTTTTCCTTCTGCCATATAAAATTAATTTAAAGATGCATCCCGGGGAACAAAAGTTTACAAGCTGTAGTAAATATTTTTTTTGATTTTTGTTGGTGGCAACTACAATCATTTTCCACTTTATTCACCTACAAACAGCGTTCGTTCAAGGTTTCAGTTCTTCAGTCAGTACGTTCTACCCGTTTACATGAAGGACACTGTACGGTCTTTCGGTACGGTCTAGCTTTTTTGGCGGACCGGACCCAGTCGGTTCGGTCCATTGTCTAGGTGTTAACATGGTGTGGACCGTACTCAGTACCGGACTCAGTCCGCCATGTAAACGGGGTTATTGTTAAATTTTGAAAATCAGGCTTTGTAGCTTTGGTAGACTATATATACAAATTATTTATTTCATATTTCATATTATATTTCATGTTTCATTGGACATAGTATTCTTACAGTCATGATGTACATCAATTTGACAGAGTATTATAAATACATAACAGCTTTCACCGTGTTTCCATTTACCGATTTAGAATCTAAAACCTAAAAAAAAACTTATCTTTACATGTGGATAGTCACAGGTCAGTCAGGACAAAGGAGAGTTAGATACATTATTGAAAACATGGTTTACTTTGTGCCATCAACTATGGGAAATACTCGGATACGGGATAACTTCAAATTCTGGTCGAAATGGAACCAATGAATCCGTATCTTGGTAATATTATTTATTTAATATTAGTTTTAATTTATTTTTACTGTGCATGCTGTAGAATGAGATGAATTTACATATTATACCACCTTTCGGTCCAATGTTTGTCTACCACCTGCCACCCTCCGTCCCTCATAATGTAACCCAAGGGGTTTGTGCATGGGTAGGCCCAGTGGACCGCTGCCAGACACCCGTATTTTCTTGCGCAGGTGGAGTCGAGCCACACTTGTCACAACTAAACATGCGAAAAGTGGAGACTTTAAGGAAATAAAAAATACAAGAAAATGAAAATAAGAAACAAAACAATCACCTATACGTAGTGCAACTTATTGTTTAGTAGAGCACGTCACTCACTAATAATGTGTACAATAGCCCACACTGTGCTTACTTTTCAAAACAAAGCTTCAATAATGAATAGGCCCCTATACAACTTCTTATTATTCTATATTCTTACGTTCTAGGTACAATAGTCTTCCTGTCCTAGCTCACATACACACATTTGTTAGGCATAAATTTGATAGCCTACTTTTGTCTAGTATTTACAATCATTATCTTTATATCCAACAATTATTAATGTTCCCGTACAAGTGGAGATAGAGGTGGTTTGCGAAAACTTTGAACCTTGGCTGTGGCCCTACATATACAATATACATCCCTAGGATTTAACTGTTTTTTTTGTTTTTTTTAATTGGACCTGAAAAAGCTGGATGTATAATAATTATTTACAAATAAAATATAACAACTTAAATATAAATAAATAAATAAATTCACATTTAGAGTCTACCCACTCAGTAACAAGACTGATTTTCAGTGGGGGACTTTAATTTAAAGTGACTTAACCAACCTTGTAGGCTCCAAACACCATCGACGAGTGAGCGATAATAACCAATCAAAGATCGACATGTCAAATATGAAACATATGAATCAGTGATTGGACAGTGCGAACACCTGCGGACAAATGCCAGAATCAACAAGGCCGATTCAGAAAATTTTTGAATTTATTGAGTGCTTCGTTGCTAGGACGGCTTTAAAGTCACCGTTTACTTATTCGTAAGACAAGAAGTGTTGGAATTGAATCCACATAAGAAGTTAAAAAAACTTCTGCCTGAAGCGGGATTTGAACCCGGGACCTTCTGCATTGGAAGCAAGGATGCTAACCACTGGACCAACGAGCCACCTAATTGAATAAAATTATAAGGCTATCATATAAAAACAATAACAAAATGTAAATAAATTATCCATGCCAGCATTTACAGATTTTTCCCATTTCAAAATATTGGTTTCTTCTCGAGTAGTGTAGGGCCTAGATTCATAATGGAACTGCCAATGGCTCGTCATCATCTTCTTCCATCTCATCACTGTCAGAGTCCTCAGGAGTGGGATAGCTTTGATGGGTAGAGGTTGTGGCTGTGATGGGTGATGTAGCAAAAATGGGGTGTTTGGAAGAAGTGGGTAACCTGGGATTTGTAGGAGTAGCGGAGCTGGGGCAAGAATTGAGGTTAATTGGTGGTGTAGCAACATTGACGATTTTGGGAGTACTAGTGGGAACAAAAGTTTGTCTGGAAAGGTTAACTGACGTGGGAATTGGTGGAATGGACGAAGTGGGTTTTTTGGGAGGATAATTGTGATTACTCTGGGGGGTTGGGAAGTAGTTCCAGAAAATGTATTTGGAATTGTTGGAGTGGGTGTGGGTGCAGTTATGATGGTAGTAGGCGTACTGCCATTGGGGAGATTTAATGCCTGGAAAATGGAAATACAACAGAATTAAATAAAATACAGGATACAGGCAAATCAAAATATAGTGCCTATGTAAGCAAAAGAACTATTATGACAGAACAGAATAGAATTCTTATGAAACCAGACAAATGTGTCTTCTGATATGCCTGAACCAATTCATGAGGCCAAGCGTAGGAAATAAATCAGGGCTAGGCCTATAACCAGACTTATTTGATTATTTTTCACCTATAGTGACTTGCACTTTGCATGTGCTGTAGTTTGTTGTTTGCTAGGCTTACTTTGATGCAAAGAAATGTGTTACAATAGTTTGATATTGAAATATAGGACAGGCTAAACCAGCTACCTTTAGGCCTATTTGCATTGTTACGTTATTCATATTTCACTATGGGCTGGTGTATCACAATATAGGCTACAGGGTCACTAACCACTGGCAACCCTACCATATCAATTGGGCCTAGCACCTTCAATCTAATCAATAGTGGACATGATATAATATATTAGCTAATCGTAGATAGGTCTAGGACTATAGGGCCTAGCTGCTAATGAAATAACCCACCTGTTCGTTTGCTACGGAGAAGAAACGTTCTACTCGGGCAATGTCAATTTTGTCTAGTTTCGTATCGAAACATAGTTTTTTTTTTGACATTTCGAAGGTGATCTGTAACGTAAATATAGTCAATATTAAGCAAAGGCCAATGCCTTGGTCTAGAGTAGACAAATAGGGAACCCGCAACTGACGTCACATCAGGACTACAACAATGGAACAAATGAATTGAACTGGGCTGCGTACCAACTATGACTGGCAGTCACTAGTGACTGAGATCCGTACCAACTTGACTCGCAGTCAAGCTGCAGTCACTGCTTTTTGCGTACAAGTTTACCTCGCAGCTACCCCTCCAGTCACTGCGATGACAAGGCTGAAAAGATCCAGCTGTCGCAGTCAAGGGGGGCGTGGCTAATAATTTTACCGCGAATTATGAATTTATAGACAACATTATATGGTTTAAATAGTAAGTGACATCACAACACCATATAATCTTATCTTAGAAGTCCCATAAGCGTTAAATTATTAATGTTATGTTATAAGGTTAATTAGCAGATGGCAAATGTTGCTTTTATGAATGACAATTTCTGCTGTTGTCTGCTTTCGCTGTGACTGTGACTGCATCCCGTACCAGCTGCTGCGTTCACTGCGTTGACTGGGCTACCCCCACCACCAGTCACAGCCACAGTGAACGCAGTCAAAGTTGGCCAAGGTCTACTGGATTTACTCCTAGCGGAGTAATTTACTCCTAGCGGAGTAATTGCGAAGCGCAAAGTAAGGTCATTGAATGAGATCCAAAATCGCCATTTTGGATCCAACTACAAAAATCGCATGATTATTTAAATAATCCTCACCAATAATATGAACTTACGCCTAAAGTATTAAAACAAATATATATATAGAATGTGAAGACAAAATCTCATTACAGATTGTTATTTTGCCTTTTTGGCCATAAATTGTTTTGACAGATCAATTCATTTGTTTTTCTGAATGATTCTCCCATTTGAATAACATGTGATTTTTAACATTATGGAAATAGGTTAGATGACCTTACTTCGCGCGCGCGCTACAAGCGATCTAGTGGACCTTGAAAGTTGGCCAAGGTCCACTTGATCGCTTGTAGCGCGCGCGAAGTAAGGTCATCTAACCTATTTCCATAATGTTAAAAATCCTATGTTATTCAAATGGGAGAATCATTCAGAAAAACAAATGAATTGATCTGTCAAAACAAATTATGGGCCAAAAAGACAAAATAACAATCGGTTATGAGATTTTGTCTTCACATTCTATATATGTATATTTTGTTATACTTAACGCGTAAATTCACATTATTGGTGAGGATTATTTAAATAATAATGCGATTTTTGTAGTTGGATCCAAAATGGCGATTTTGGATCTCATTCAATGACCTTACTTTGCGCTTCGCAATTACTCCGCTAGGAGTAAATCCAGTAGACCTTGAAAGTTGGCAAGGTCTACTTGATCTCCGCCTAGCGGAGTTCGACGAGCCTCCGCTAGGCGGAGATCAAGTTGACCTTGAAAGTTGACCTTGAAAGTTGGCAAACAATCAGCTGTCAAAATAATAAAATTGCAGCCATAGAAATAAAAACAAGTGTAGCAATAGTAACTGCTCGTAATTTAAAACTTTTAATGATAGACAACGACTGAGTGAAAGTTTTGTATGTGTATTTGTTTTCCAAAATCAGAAGAAATTATTTTTTGACAGCTTGTTGTTTGTCCATCGATTTAATTCATTTGTTTCATTGTTGTTTTTTGGTGTTGCTAGTGCCCAGGTCCTAGGGGCTCTATGTCATATTTGTCGTTTGTAGACCTGTAGACGGCAGGCCCCTACGTAGGCCTAGGCCTACGTAAAACTAGCCTACCTATTCACTTAAGGCCCGGTTCCCACAAACGGCCAAGGATTATGGCTAAAAGATGAACACAATGAGAAATGATGTGTTGCTGCACCAATCACATGCAATCTAGGCTACTGTATTGTAGCATTCGTTAGCCTAGTTATTTTGTGTGAACCGAGACGACTAGGCGTTGGCATTAGTCACTAGCGTTAGCCTTAGCCATTCGTGGGAACCCTTTCTTAATTTTCTTAGGCCTAGCCCTAGCTGGCCAACAATATCGTAGAATTGCAGTGCACAATGGCCCTTTAATTGAAGAGCTAGGCCTAGACCCTTAAGAAGGCCTTAGAGCCTAGGCTCAGCTTAGAGGGTTAAACCAAGGTGTAGGCCTAGGCCCTAGGTTTTGCCTACTTGCCACAAAAAAAAACACAACAAGTCCTAGCCTAGTCCTTTGGGTTTAGTCAACAAGATAAGGTAGGCGGTCTAGGTATAAGAGTAGACCAAGGCAATACGAGCGACTTTGGGTCGCGAACTTGGCATTTGTTAACAAGAAACATGAACCAGCTTTCATGGGATAGTCCAAAAATTAATATTTACCCAGCTTAATAATTATCTACAATTAAGAACTCACCTGCTTGGTTTCAGAATTTTCAAGAGTTTCTTCTAGAAGCACATCAACCGACAACGGCCATTTTTATTCCTTCTTCGGCAGCTTCATCCCTAGCACGGTGGGACGGAACTACTTTCAATTTTCACAAATATAATGAAGTAGTTGTTAATTTTTAATTGAATACAATAAATAAGATAATAAGAAACTAAAATTTATTCCTGCATAATTTAACCGCATACACATACCAAGAGGGAGAAAAATAGCATTTAAACAAGCGCCCATGTCCACCAACCTATGAAATAACAATACATGTTTACTTCTGGTAAGGCAATGAGTAGTAGTCTACATTTAAGTTAGTATTACAAGGTGTGAGGTCACTTGCTATTACATCATCCGTGACGACACAACTTTCTTTCCTACGGCGTCCAGCCTATATATCGAGTTCAAGCGTCCAGTTCCATATGGGTCAGCGATTCGAATCCAACAATTTTCAAGTTTCTTTCTTTACTCAAGTATCCACGACAGTTTTACATGGTACATGTACTTTTTGTACACTTATTCTTTTTTCTTTTTTCAAAATCACACAATTTTCAAGTTTCTTTCTTCACTCAAGTATGTACGACACCCACAATAAGCCATCAAAGACAAATGTGAGTGTCGAAATTGATTATCTTCAGATTACATTAATGTATACGGCACCCCCCCGTCGTCGTGTTTTGAGCTTTTTCGATAAATTAAAAACTAAACATATTTAATAAAGAATAGAGAAAGTTATTCCGACGAAAAATTCCGAAAAAACTCATAACAAATTCGTAATTTGGGTGGTCAAAAACAAAAAAGTTGAATTTTGCACGTACAAAAGCTTTCCGGTACGTCCCGGAAAGTGTGACGTCAACAAACTGCACATGTACTGAAAGGTATTGGAACGCTCTTTTTAATGATACCAAAACGGGTTGTCCGATTTCAAAACGAGACATTTGGGGGACGTTCAAAACTGAAAATTAAAAATTAAAATTACAAAAATACGAAGACGGTACGTGCCCGGTACGTCCGGGTACATTCAATATGTCAAAAATAGTCTCGAACACGGTAAAACGGAAAACGATAATTAGAAAAAAATCCAACATGCTTTTTTAAGACTTTGAAAAATTCCCAAAGACAAATTCCGACAAAAAACGGCTACGCGTGAAATCCGTTAAAGCACCGTAACTCGGACACCCGTAAAGTCTAATTTTTTAACGTAACGTTTTCGGATAGATAAATATGCATTAAATAATACTAATCACAAATGTGTGTTGGATGGCATATTAAAATCCCTTTTAATATACAAAAACAAAACTTTTGTATGCGCGTTTTCTTAACGCCGTGAAAAGTGCGTTGCGGTGCGTTGAACATCTGTCATTCAGTAAAGGGGTGACTTTTCGAAAATGTTTTTTCATGCCCCTGTACGGGCAAGGGTTCAGCATCGGCCTAAAGAAAAAAAACCCATTTCGGAAGTACCAACTTGACGCAAAAAAATCAAAAGTGAAACCGTGTAGAATTAATGGAAAAGTGCCCATAACTAAGCATCCGGGACGAAATTAAAAAATCGCTTCGTTAATAATCAAGATTAGTGGTTATTTATCAAAATGAAAAAGTCGAAAAAATTTTCAAAGAAAAAATGTGGAAAAAAAGTGTTACACGCGCTTTTTAAAAACGCACTTTACCAAATGTACACAATTTGATTGACGAACGTTCTGGGACGAAT
Organism: Isoperla grammatica; assembly: GCA_945910005.1. Taxonomy (NCBI): domain Eukaryota; kingdom Metazoa; phylum Arthropoda; class Insecta; order Plecoptera; family Perlodidae; genus Isoperla; species Isoperla grammatica. Next base: position 26,061,015 of record OX246740.1, read on the forward strand.
CCAAAAAATTTCCAAATTCCAGTTACCCAGATGGTAAGCGTTGGTAACGAAACAAAAACGAACGTTTTATCTCGTTTGGTTCGACGGGCAGAGCCGTTTGAATGTGACGCGTTAAAAACGTACCAGATCCGTAAAATCCAAATTTCGCAAATTTTTCGAGTTTAAGTGCCCGTAACTTTTAAAAGGGACCATTAAAATTCATAAAATTCTTACAAAAAGATGCGCCAATCAATTGACTTGCGATCAAAAGCATCCGAAAAATTCCCAAAAAAACATTTCAATTTTTTACAATTTTTACCGCAAAACGAGAGCGCCAAAATCGCACACTTGACGAGATAAAACACTTCGTGAGGGGGTGAAGGGGTGGGGGTGGAAAGTCGAAAAAAATACCCACGAGTAGCCAAAGGCCGGGCGCCAAAAACTGTAGCGACACATCGTGGAAAAAGTCACGTGCGGGGGGCCGCCGAGGGGGCGGGGAAAGATGCATGCATTGAAATCCTTCCAGTCCCAATATGGCCGCCGCTCGGCCGCGCGCCGCAAAACTGGCTTCACTGCAACAGAGGCCAGCGCCCCTCCAGTGCTTTATATAACCTCCTTGGTTCTGGCGCATGCCGAGCCTTAGACCATATAGGGGGGTGGACAGAGTGCCTGGAGCGGTTTGGTGGCCTATTTCTCATTAGACCCATACACTTTGTACAACAACACAAAACCATTTGGAAAAGTTGCAATGGTCAGTTACCTAATATATAAACGACGTTGTAGTTAGCGGACGCGTGTAGAACTATGTTTTTCGACGCCTGGACCGACGCCGGGCGTCGTTTACACATTGACTAACTTGAGATGCTCTAGGCGTTGACACAAAAGTCATAAAGACTTGAAACAAACTCCAGTACATTGCCGGCTTTTGTATCTAACTATGCCTTTTATTGCTATAGGGCACTAGCAACACCAAAGACAACAATGGAACAAATGAACTGAACTGATGGACAAGCAATCAGCTGTCAAAATAATAAAATTGCAACCATAGAAATAAAAACATGTGTAGCAATAGTAACTGCTCGCTATTTAAAACTTTTAATGATAGACAACGACTAAGTGAAAGTTTTGTATGTGTATTTGTTTGTTTTTTGTTTTGTTTTCCAAAATCAGAAGAAATTATTTTTTGACAGCTTGTTGTTTGTCCATCGATTCAATTCATTTGTTTCATTGTTGTCTTTTGGTGTTGCTAGTGCCCTATAGGATTTTTTATAAAACGTCATTGTTGAATGAACCATTGTTGTAACATTTCGTACTTTTTTCGAAAAGCGCCTAATATTCAGCCGCCTCTCACATCTAAACCGCTAATATTTTGTTAAGCACACTGCATAGATTTTAATTGCGGAATATAAAGGGGAACATACACTAGTTTCTTAAAACGGTTTGTTATGAATGGATTGGAAGTTATTAACTGTTATGTGGAACAATGCGTAGGCAGTTAGGGGCGCGCGCAACAGAATTCCCTCAACGGTTTGAACTAAGAAATCCACTACAGTTTTCTTGTAGAACCAGTTTATTACTCAGAAACTCAGGATAGAGATAAAACAAAAGTAAAGCTCTTATAATTGTCTTAAAATTAATTTTTCTTGTTAGGGGTGGACAAATATAAGGATTTTTAATAAAATGCCAAAAATTAACCACATTTATGAAAACTTATACGCTCATATTTTTCCATCGTATTTTAAATTGTGAACGGAATAGTTTATTATGAAATAGAAGATTCATATTTTAGCCAGGGTTGTCCAATGTGTTATCATATTTTGTGCTGACAGACTGTAGTGATTATTTCTAAAATGCTCGTGAGTTTGTTTCAGTATATAAGTATGCAAAGTATTAATATTAATTTCATCTACAAAAAATGTATATAACTAATACGCCAAGGCCGGTTCTAGAGTAGGTCTATCTGGCCAGTATCTGTACCAAAGTGAAGTTTGACGCCCTTTATACGTTAAATTAATCAATGGGGGTGTTGGGGGGTTGCCCCCCAGCTTATGCGGGTACGGACATAGTCCTGGGAAAAATTGATTCTTAGGGTGTTTGAACTATTTTAATGAGATTTAGGTTCACAAAAAATACTTGTTTAGCTAAAGGAAACTGAATATTATACACACAAAGAAAATAAACTTAAAGTCAGTAGGGATAATATGGCTCTTTTCTTTACTTCCAAAAGATCATCCTATTAACGTGTGTAAAATAGAGGTCAACATTCGCCTGGAATCGAAATTGTTGAAAAAATCGTTAACGTAATGAGTTACAAAACGTATCTAACTTCTCAGACTTGTTTAAACCCTCTATAACGGAGCCTAAATTAAAATTGTGTAAAATACATTCAGATTTATTTTTTTAATCCAGTGACGTACCCAGAAATATATTTCGGGGGACTGCCCAGAGTAGGACATAACTGTAAAAAGGTATTCCCCAATTGTGCGGTAGGCAATTTTGTGGAAAATCCGTATTTTTGAAATGGATGTACAGTTGTACATGATTGCAGTTAAGAGCTAACAATTGTGCAAGCTTAGATAATATGTACAGTCGTTTTCTTATACCTATTAGCCTATAATGTTAAAGAATGTATTGTCTAATGAAACTAAAGATTACAAACAAAGATAGTTACGTCTTAGTGTCCTGAAGTTTTTTCTTGAAGCTATCGGCACTGTAGAAACACTTTTCTATTAGGTGATTCCTCAATTTTCTTTGAAACATGTTCACGTTTGTAACACTTTTTATTTCATTGGGTAAGTAGTTGAACAGTATCTTCCCTGCATGGGCAGGGGCTTCGTCAGTAATCTTCAACTTAGTTTATGTCATGTGTAGGTTGGCCCTGTTCCGTGTATTGTGCTGATGGGTATCGAGTTTTTCAGAAAAGCATCATGGGACAGCATCATGGTTCACGCACATACATTATGGTAGCATAAATGTACTTGGAAGGGATAGTAAAAATTTTTAGTTAGTTAAGATGTTCTTTACATGTTTGCATTGGTTTAAGGTTTAATATATACTGTATTGCCCTCTTTTGTAGCCTAAATTACTATGTCATAATTTATATGATTAGATAAGAGCATGGCATGCAGATTTTAGTATGGTCACTGAAACAATACTACAATATGACTCATATTGTAGCATTGAGTTTATTAACACTAATAAATTCAATGATTGTAGTATTGTTCAGTTGTTTTATTAAAAAATATACCGGAAATGATCTTAGCAATGAATTATACTCGGTCATCCCATATCAGGTTTTATCAATTTATAACACCAAAACTGTTGCTACCCTTACCTGCTCTAACTCTTGTTCTCGTATAAATATGTCAACTTCCCTTCAAATTGTTGCACTACGTTGTTTGTTTCAACAAAAGCTTCGACCTCAAGTCCCTCAACTGTTTAATGAGATTGTTTTATGCTGCTTCACTAATAAAGATTTATTACTAATTATGCACAATCCTGGATTAAGCGGGGAAATATTCCCTTCGCCACTGGATGAGCTTGCCATTTTGCATTACACTAATATTAATGTAAATGAATAACCTGAAAGCCATGGTAAATCGAAGTTTCAGTTCAGAGTAGCCTAAAACATATATTAAAAATAGAAAATCACGCCTAAACTGTTTTCATGCCGTATATTAGTATGTTTATGCACATGTATGTATATGAGTATGTTTCTAGTAAGAGAATGGACTAGAAATTCTTAATAGAAATTGACTTGGCGTGTCTATATTTAGGTCCAAACTACTTGTTGCCAGATTTAAAACAAAACAAACAAGATGTATTTAATTACGAGAATTATCTTTATTGATATTATTATTGTTATAAGTATGCCTACTTGAGGTGGTTCACACTTTTTTTTTATGATACGCAAGCAGATGATACTAGTGAAAGTATTTGTACTGTGGAAGAAGTTCATCTGGGTAAAGTTAATCTGCGGCGTAGCCCGTATCTAGTATTAAATCAGAAATCGGGCTACCAGTCAATATTGAATAGGCCTAGTCAATAAACATTAAGTTAAAGTAGTAATAGGATAAATTTGGAATTAGTACACATGCTGATAGTGAAATAAATGCAAAATCTCAGAAGAATGGTTGCGAACCAGACATGCAGAAACGCATTGCGCGATCCCTGCTAGGCCGGCGAACGTGTGTCGCAGTTAGCCGGGGACGCTCGCGGGCCGCTGGGCCAGGCAGGTAGATTATGTTACACGGTTGCATATACAAATAGTTTACTCAGAATCTATTTGCTTTATTTTCACAAACTAAACTCCACATCCGGCCTGACATCCACATGATGTTTTGTGGAAAAATGCATACCAATGTATTGATTAGTATCATAGATATAGCAATGTATAAATGGCTTGGAATCTCAAAAATGTTGTTTGTTTCGGCAAAGGGGTTTCTACCCTTCGCATATTCAAGTGCGGAGTAATTTTGGACTAGCCATTCTATCGAAGAATACATTCTACGCAATTACAATTTTTGTGTTATTTTCTACGTTATTTTTTAGTTGTGTTATCATGTATTTTATTAAAGAAATTGCATCCTCCCTTTTGGTAGCTTAAGGGATGAAAAAACATGGTTCTACACGAATTCTTAAACTACAATGTCGAATTAAAATTAGTAAATAATGCCTCCTATCATATTTAATAGGTTTCGTCTTGTTGTACAAGGTGTTTGGGTCAAACCTTAAATAAGCGTCGTAGGACTCGCTTGCCGCTCCGTTGCCGTTGCAGCGGTTGAAGCCGAGCTGAGAACAAAAGGAGTGAGAGAGAGGGAGCGATTCTCGGAAGTCGGTCTGGGCAAAAAGCGCGTAGTGGCATTGAAACGTACAGTAATTTCGCGTATTTTAAGTAGGAATATCTCATTACTTTAAAGAATGTGGTGATTTAAAAAAATATATTCATGCATATTTATGCTTTGGGACACCAAGTCAAGGAAGTTCTTAATGTATTTTAACGTTATTCCGATAGAAATTTATTTCTATGTGTTACGTGGGAATATGCCAGATTAACACCTTCAAACCCCAACATTCAAAACCTCGCATGCCTACTTTATATTTTTATATCCGGAAAGAAAATGTTTTCTGAAGAAGAAATTGGAACAGGTCTATGTATACAGATTACAGGGAAACTGAAAAATACAAAATCAATCGACAACCCAGGATGACATATTCACATAATATGGAACCTTTTGCACTTGGGATGAAAGGGTAATAATAGAAAGAATTTAGAATGGAATTTTGTTACATTAAAAATATTCAGTAAAGGTGCAAATTGTAGGCCTATTATGCAAGTGATGCTGCTGTAGAAAAGAAATGGGGGGGGGTTAAAAATTTTGCCCAGCCAAAAAAAAAACCTGGGGTTTCAACCAAAAACCCACATGAACAAACCTAGTATAAAGTGGGTTAAAGCTAAGATAAGCTAGGGCTTAATGCTAAACAGCAGTTATATTTTCAAATTTGTTATTAAAAAAAAAAAAAACGTGTTAATGTATTAATAGCTCTAGGCCAACATGCTCTAATGAAGAATGATTGCATTGAATTTGAAGGAGACTCAATCTTAGCTTGCTGCTAAACTTAATATACAATCTGGAAACATGTAAATTATTGTAGAGAGTAAAATGTAATACATACCTTTTAGTAAGAGAGGATTTGTATTACACATTTTAAGCACATAACTTCAAAAATATGTCAACCCTAGCAGGGAGACGAGAGGTACTTCAGATGTTACTAACAAAATCACTCTGTTATTGTTTGGTTTTAGTAGGGCATACAAATAATAGCATTGTAAAGAACATGGGTTCTTTGGTGAAAAATGATCAAGACAACATTCACTATGTAAATAGTAATGTATCCCTTACGAAAAATATCCATCACCAATGCATCACAAAGTAACAACTTCTTGTAAACCATAATAACCAATTGATAACTTTTTGTAAACCACTAACAACCATCGAATAGGCTTTGAAAGTTGATGATAACCAAATGTAAACCAATCAATCACCATTTGGCAACTTATTACAAACCAGAACATCACCAATTGACAACCATGGTAGGCCTAACTACCAACCTTTAAGTAACCATTTGACAACTATTTGTAAACCTCAACTAACAACCAAATGACAACCATGGTTGTTTTTTGGTTACTACTTTTTTCTGAGTATCTGACAATAACTTATTGATAACCAACCAACAACCAAGGATACTAGTCACCAGTTGGCTACCATGGTTATTGATTGGTTTGCAATGCTGAAGAAAAAAAATATACATTGATTGATATTTGGGCTGCAATGTATATTTTCTTTGTAAGCAAAATAATTTTATTAATTATTGTTCCAGCAAATGTTATCCTCACTATGTTCACCTCTAATTTGTGAACAATTTCCAAATAATACATACAGAAAAAATGCATTTAAGAGAAATCTGAAAATCATTATTTTATGTGGTAAAATGTACCAATTTTATGTTTTTTAATTGCAATCTATGACTATTCACCCTAGGCCTAATGATTATATTAGTATAGCATACAATTATTGCAACATTTTATTTCAAAAGAATAATATACGTCTTAAAGCACGTTAACCTGGAAACTTTCATATTTGACTTTTTTTTATTCAATAAGTTTCATAACACATAGCTACAAATTTAGCTCGGCATCCTCTCTAAAACTTATTTTGGTTTGAGAAGAGGTCATATGTGGGGGAAAAAAGGTTGCATACACAAGAGCCATCTCTTTACATAAAAGTAAAAAAACTATCAATCAATGAATCAAAAGCCAATGTTAAATGCATAACCAAATATATACATGTAACAGTAATAATAATATAATACGAAGGGCAAACATCAAAAGTGCATTTTTGGTGCTTTGGAGATTGATTTTCACCCTTGAGCGGTAGCCTACATTTTGTAGAAATACTAGAAGGCCCTCAAACTCAATAATTACTAATTTCCCATTAACCGTTACACAGTGTAAAAGGTATATACTATTTAAATGAATCAATTTATTACGGAAAGTGTACTAACTACTAATTATAAACTAACGTGTTTTCAATATAGACCTTCAAACACTGGATTAGTTTTACCACAACCAGCATTTTTGATAATGCTGTCTCCTACTATTGGAAGTGGTTGTATTATTTATTACACAAACAATTATCATGTTTAAAAAAGGAAAAAACAATAAATAAAAAAATATTTGTTCGCTACAAGATACAACCAGTGTGAATTTTGAAAATTTGAATGCCTACTTTTGGCGCACTAATTCGCATGCAGGCGGTGGGTATACTTCGCTTCGCCCTTCGGTCGGTGACTATCGGGCAGTACGCCACACTTCTCATCGGCGTCGATCGGTCCCCAACCGTCAACGGTGTATGCCAGAGATATCTTTGTGATATTACAATTAATGTGTCGTTTGATGCAGATCTACAGAAAAGCTGTCGACGGAAATTTAGGTAAGTTTTTTTAAGTTTTAGCTTACATGTTCCACGATTAGGTCACACAACATAATGTTATGGTTGACTGACTTAGCTGGCAAGAGCAATGGCAAAAGATAGGTTAGGATGGCTTGTTGCTACCTTTGAATTAGGATTTAGGCCTAGGTCCTACCTCTAATAAACTAGTGTGTAAATTATTAATCGTTAGTTGCTAGGGCCTACTACGCCCTAAGCCTAGGCCTACCTCCTACCTCCTCTAAGCACAGGCCTAGGTCTTAGGCCCACCCTGCTGTAACTAGTTCAGCCTATAAAACATCTAGGCCCTAGGCCTAGGCTATAAAATTCAATCCTGCCTAGACTCATTATGCCTATTAGCTCATGGCCTAGGCTTGGGCCTACCAAAAGTGTAGGCCAAGGGTAGGGCCTACCAAAAGTGTAGGCCAAGGCTAGGGCCTACCAGAAACGTAGGCCTAGGCCTACTGCTTTTGTCCGTGTGAATAGAAACCTGGCTCGTTGTGTAGGCCTAAGTATAGTGGTGATGGATAAGCCCGTGCTCAGCCCACTTGTTAAACGTGGTAATGATCAATGTTCTTGGAAAGTGCTAGCCGATAACTTGATAACTGGTTAAAACGTACTCGTCAAGTCAGTTAATTTTGTTAAATGAAGCCTGTGAAGCAGTAAAATCATTTTTAAAAGCAAGATATCTAATAATTATCACGATGTTAATAAGTGATTGATATCCTAGATATAGGCCTAATGCCTAAATTTACCAGTTAAATTGAGAATGTGTGAGAAATGCTCGATAAATATGTCTGGACGTGTCCGAATAGTATCAAAACGTTGCTTATTATTGTTCTCGAACTTGGAGTTCATCAACAAAGGGTAACCTAAGCTCACAGATTGCTAATGATTGTTGATGACATTAAATCGAGAATTGTTGGTACTATTCGGACAGGTCTTCTTATTTTTAGCTCATTTTGTTGCTGCGCGATATTTCAATTTAGTTATTTTCCGTCTAAAGAAAAGATCAATTTGTTCACATTTTATTAACTATTGCTTTGTCAATTTTCTGAGGCTCTATAAATTGTGCGCCATATAGGCCTAACCGTCATGCGTACAATTCACTTCCATAATACGTTGCATTACATATGAGTAGGCGGAGGCCTATTACAATCCCCAATGCCTATTGTTTTTCTTACTTTCCAGGTGGTACTTGTCCATGTGGGGGTGAAGGGATGCAATGGTGTACTGGTAGGCCACTTGACACAAACCAAGAGCAGGCAGACATCCCACCAGCATATGCCTACAATTATTAGTAGACTAGTAGGGCCAACACCAAATATATAAGAAAAATGTAAGTTTTCAGCTTTTGGTATACTATCCTTCTATATCCTCCTGAATCTTGATCTGCTTTTTAATAGTATGCTATAGTATAGAAACCTATATTATTATATTATGGTTAATTGCCTTTTGCCTTTATAAAAATCAATGCAGTGTCAATTGCAACATAATCAATTAGGCCTACTATGTTTATCAAGTGGACTCATTCTGGACTGCATTAGTGCATGCATTGACACCACTATACGCAACGGGCATACGCTACTCACTTTCCATTTATTTGAAACAAAAAGTAGGTTCGTTGGGTATAGTAGTGGCAGTACATGCACTCATGTAGTCCGCTTGATAAACGTAGTATTTATTAACATACACTGGTGTAGAAACTGGGCGGGGGAGTCGAAGGGAGAAACTTATACTTAGTATGTTTCACCCATGTTACAATCACTACGTTTATCAGGAGCTTTAAACCGGTTTAAGTAAATCGTTTTAAGGGTTGAATCGGTTTAATGGTGTTGGTAAACACATCGATTTAGCTAAGAACGGTTTAACTTTAGGTCACTTTCGAAAGTGACTTAGAACAGTTAAACCGATTTAATTTGACGTGATAAACACTTAAAACGGTTTAAGACGCCATCTTTCCACAACCTAGCGGCAACTGAGTGTACTCATTTGACAATTATCGCAAGGCGCGAACGCGATAGGTTATGTAGGTGTGGAACACCGCTTACTGAATGTTGCGCACCGCCTTACTGTACGTGTTTTAAGACGATTTGACGACATCTGTCGAGAGAATATCAAAGTTGTCAACGCCTTGATAAACGTATCGACTTACGGAAACCGTTATACCTTAAATCGACTTAAAAAGCCCTGATAAACGTAGTGAATAAAGGATGTCAACGGGTACCCGTTACCCGCCCGGTGCACCCAAGTACGGCTCCAACTTTTCATTAAACCCTTTACTCGTCATTACCTGTTTTCAATCTGAAAACAAAACAAAAATCATAATTGCGGCGTCTTTGTGCTTTGTCCGGGGTGTCCGAACGTGTGCTATAACTTCATCGGCACAGAAGCGATAATTTGAAGCATCATGCACTGAACACAATGCAATACCTTACGGTCTACCAATTATTTGAGGCCCATGAAAGCCCATGACAATAAAAATTAATTTTGCTATCCGGGTAACGCGGGTACCTGTACCGGATACCCGGGTAAGAAAAATTCCGGGTATTGACATCCCTAGTTACAATAGTATTAGTACTTGGACCTGCCTATAGTAGACACCATCACCAAATGAATCTTTTCCTACACAGGTTCTAGAACTGACCCTGTTTTTTGTTTGGCACGAATACTACCATGATATCGTTTTGATTTTTGCTTCTTATAAATTGACCCCCCACCCCCAACTCTTGAAAGGTCCTAGTGTCTGACAGTAACATAACATGGTCTACCATATTAATTCTAATTTTCATTATTGCATACTCACTGTAGGCCTAGTAATCCCATTGGAGGATAGTTGATAATTTCTTGCTTCAACTTTCAAAAACTTTCAACCCCTAGAGAAGAATTTTTCTGAGATCGTCAAAATACAATAAAATATTATCAATGGCCCAATGATCATGCACACTACCCCAATTATCCCATTTTTTTTTTCCAAATAAAATTCTGAGACCTTTTGCAGCAGTACCTTAATAGGACTCGGGCCTTCGTCAAGGCAGAATCCAACAGAGACGTGCAATAATGTATTGTAACTATAGGCTTAAACATTTTCGTCTTGATTTCAGCCTTTGTGACTGAAAGTTCTCCACATGAGCTTCGCATACGCCAATTGGAGATGATCAAACTCAAACCGGAAATGCGGCACAGCCCGCAAAGAAATCAAAAGAAAATCGTCATATTCATTCTATGGACCGTCCAAACATTTGGAATTCCTAGTGATGGAAATCCATGAACAATCATTGCCTGAAACACAGCCTTCGCCAAACATCGAAACACCGAGAAAAAGTATTCCTTAATTAGGTATATCCAAGCAAAAAAGCTTGGTAACACTCAAGTTCTTGGTAATGTGCAAAACTTTGTGAATGTCTCAACTTAAGGAATGATCAAACATTTGGGAATACCCAATACTTTTGGCATTCCCACTCCTCTCTATATTTAACAAATGCATATTGATGAATTTAGTACATCCAGATACATGTAGATATTTGTATCGTCCGCAGATGAAATAATAGGACAATGTTGCAGAATTACAATGACGTATTTAGTTCCTGTAGTTAGTTTGTATTGCATTGTTCAATAGGTAATAAATACTAAGTGGCATTATTAAAATACAACCTATGATATTGGATATTCTATTTGATTGCACGCATGCTGGTACAGTGAAAACAGCTATATATTTTTCATTTCTCCAATGGAACCTTTTTATTAGGAATGTCAACAATAATCCTATATCAATAAATATAGATAATATCGTGATATGGCGAGTCATATTGCAATAATCATAGAATATTAAATTATGTAAGATATCGCAATGACTTGCTTTTATATTTGAATTTGGGCGTCCGCTCAGCACTCACTGAGCGGCCGCTTAACGCTCGGGCATGGGTTGACAATTAGGCGCGATGAGGATATGGCAAAATTTAAAAACGAGTAGCCAAATAAACGCACAAGTATTTAGTGCATCTTTCATCATATACCGCGGTAAAAATTTTATTTGCAATATCGTTACGATATTTTTGCCGACAATATTATCGCAACAAGTTTGTGTTTGTTTTGCGATTAGCGATATTGAATTTCATATTGTTTGACATCCCTAACTTTTATGATACCGCCATGCTTATTGTATAGGCCTAATTTGTTTAGTTAACTAAAACATGTTCTTGCTGATGTAGCCTACCTTGAAAAATGTATAAATGGCATTTCACTGGACATCCTTTCACATCCTTTGACCCATATTTTTTAGTTCTTAATTTTGAGGTAAGTATGATTTACATGTATTAGTAGAGGTGTATGTTTGTTAAGATAAAATTTGCCATCACACTTTAATTTTATGTTTAAATCAAAATAAAATGTAATTTTTTTTTTTAAATTTGTATGTTCATTTTTTGATAATGGTTATCAATTGGTTTATAATGCGTGACTATATAGTTATTAATAAGTCACCAAGGTTATGTTTTGGTTATCAATTGGTTTATAATTCGTGACTATATGGTTATTAATAAGTCACCGCTTGGTTATCAATTGGTTTATAATTCGCGACTATATGGTTATTAATAAGTCACCGAGGTTATGTTTTAGTTATCAATTGGTTTATAATTCGCGACTATATGGTTATTAATAAGTCACCGGGGTTATGTTTTGGTTATTAATTGGTTTATAATAGATGACTATATGGTTATTAATAAGTCACCGAGGTTATGTTTTGGTTATCAATTGGTTTATAATTTGCGACTATGTGGTTATTCATTAGTTACCAAGGTGATGCTTTGGTTTGCATCCATCCCAAGAAGTGGTTTGCAATAGGTTATGCATCCATCACCAAATAGTCACATTTTGAAACAAAAGTTACTATTTGGTTTACACATGGTTATCAATTGGTGATGTGCACCTTGGTTTATATTTGGTTATTCATTGGTGATGTATATTTTTAGTAAGGGATTTCATTAAATACCACTTTTAATTCACATCGTTGTAATATAAATTGTATACAGTAAATAAACTGTCGTCATAATGTAATATTTGTCTCCTTCTTTCGAAATATTCCTCATAAACAGTACGAAGTTCTTAAATTACAACTGGGTAGGGGGTACCTTACTAGCATGTTATCAAAATTTAAATCAACATAAGCCAAGTAAGCAGAGATATTAGTTATCTTAAAAACTTGATTAGACCATTCACGATTCAGCAACACATGATCCTAACATTTGCAACACTGGGAGGGACCAAATAATAAACAATTTTCTTGTAACATACTCAAACTTTTAGTATTAATGGAAATAATAAATAGGGCCCTAGTGCTTTTTACAATTAAATTGAAAAAAGAACATTGTAAATGTTGTGGTCCCCATCACACACTACATGGAATGATAATCCAGACTGTTTTCCAGCTCTTGACGTACAGCCAAACGCGGCGCAAGAGTTAACCATCTTTAATGTTTTGCCCAGACCTAGTTCTTGGAACTGCCGCAGCCTGGCCGCAGCTCGGCTTCACGAAGAGAGCCGAGCTATCCGTCTACCCCCCTATATGGTCTAAGGCCAGAGCCTTACATCGCACCATCTGGCGTCGCTGTATTAGATGTTGCCAGACATCGTCTTATTTGTTATTGGCTGTTCAAAAGCTCTCCCCACAGCCTTCTCTACGGGTCAATAGGGGGTCAATAGGGTAAATATTATTTTAAGACAAATTCATCAATAAAAACAAAGGCTAACAGACCGTAAATAACAGTCCCGGACGACCTACCCTTGTCTCTCCACATGTTGTCGTATCCTAAAGGCACGGGGAACACATATAACTACTCTGAAAGATCTCTTTGTTATGTTTTCAGTGTCAATGTTTCTTGATATCGGTAATAAGGTTTCATAAATAATACTTCAAACTAAATCAGTCAAACACGCCATATTTCCCTGCGTGAAATTAACTTCTGTCAAACACGATCACGGTAATAAAGACAACTGACCATCAACTGACGAAGAAACACGTCAAGTATCCTAGCAACACACAGAAGTCACCGCTTTGTCGTAGTGTGTTTTCATTTTGACAGGTGGACCGCATTTTTCGGTGCTGCGCTCTGGTGGTTGAGCTTTCAAAGATCCCCATTGCATCTGCAGTCCTTAGAGTGCAACTTTACACGTGCCTACTCTGTAAGGCATATCGACCTCGGTCAACTAGTTTCGGTTCTTCTTTAAAAAACTCAAAAATTGTTGATAGCAAAACTGCGATGATCACGAATCACGATGTAAACAACCCACACAACAAGTAAAAATCAGTTTTCAAATGTTATATCAAGGTTCATTGATGCATACAAGATCATCATCTACAAACCTTGATTTTATGTTTTTAATTGTTGTTTATTGTTGCTAATAAAGATTGAGAGGACCGTGATGATAATCATACAAAGGGTCCTAGATAGTTTTTGAAATGGTCTATCCCCTGGCGGCGTGTTTTCGAACTCGCTACTAGCGATCTAGTGGGCCTTGCCTGCCGCGATCCTCTCTGTGCGCATGCGCGGATCTTCTTTCTCTGTTATTCACGAAATGGAGTTTTCTCTCTCTTTGAAATTGGCAACGTTGTAATCGCACATTTGGAGTTATAACTCGTAATTATTTAAATTCTTTCAAGTTTGTCGATGTTCGGTTGTGTATAATGCCTCAATGGAGAGTTGGTGATGCACGTAACATACAACATATGAGTTAAATATGTATATTTACTGAGATATAGGTGTTTGAAAAAACACCACGGGTTATTTTAAATGGGCAGTGCACGGGCTTTGCACTGAAACGGGTTCCGTCCTTGACTTTCCTCCCAACGAAACTATTCTCATGCTTTCATCACAGGCCATGTCCAGAATGGCAACTTAACTTGTCATTCCTCTGTGTAATTAATTAATTTTATTGTTGTTTTCCTGTCCCATGGAAGGACAGGATGGCCAGTGTAGGGTTATGGGCATGCCCATACCCTCTTTAGCCTAAAGTTGCGTTTACTGTTCGGCGTTTGGAGCGACGCGGTAGACGCGGCAGGCGCGGCAACCAATCAAGTAGCTAGTTTGCAGCGGCAGACGCGACGGCGCCAAACGGGCGACTGACTTCAGCGAAGTCCAACATTTGTCGTGCGCCGCGTGCGGTAGGCGCGATTTAGTCACAGTTCATCACGGTTTTGTTGACAGCTGTGAAGAGGCGGGGCGTTTTGTTTTCAATTAAAACCAACCATATCTAACAGCTATGGATAAGTCATGTGAAGTGATGTTAATTGAAAACGTGGAGAACAGCAGTGTTCTGTGGTATCCAGGCCACCTGCATGGGCCTAGGGCAGCTAGGCCATTGGGTTTGAAGTTTGAACCCATTAGCTAAGCCTAGGCCTAGGCATTTTCCACTCTTGTCGTTCGACTGCTACAGTGACAACAATGTTATAAGATAGGCTATCACGGTCGCAATCGAACGACAAGAGTTAGGCCTAGCCCCCGTTCTAAGGCATATGCCTAGGCTTACCTATAGGCCTAGCCCATACCGCAATGTTTAGTGCTTATACCTATACGTGTTTTAGGTGTAATGCCTATAGCCTAGGCTAGGTGTAGGCAGGCCATCCTCTGAACTATATAGCCACCCCTATACATTCTAAAATCGCGCGGGAAACGCAGAATAGCAGCGCCAAACCACGCTCAACAGTAAACGGTTCGTCGCTTGCAACGCGCCTGCCGCGTCTACCGCGTCGCTCCAAACGCCGAACAGTAAACGCAACTTTAAGCTGCGTTTACTGTTCGGCGTTTGGAGCGACGCGGTAGACGCGGCAGGCGCGTTGCAAGCGCCGAACCGTTTACTGTTGAGCGTGGTTTGGCGCTGCTATTCTGCGTTTCCCGCGCGATTTTGGAATGTATAGGCTATATAGTTCAGAGGTAGGCCTACCTACACCTAGCCTAGGCTATAGGCATTACACCTAAACTAAAACACGTAGGTATAAGCACTTAACATTGCGGTATGGGCTAGGCCCATAGGTAAGCCTAGGCATAGGCCTATGCCTTGAGATCGGGGGCTAGGCCTAACTCTTGTCGTTCGATTGCGACCGTGACAGCCTATCTTATAACATTGTTGTCACTGTCGCAGTCGAACGACAAGAGTTGTTAATGCCTAGGCCTAGGCTTAGCCAATGGGTTCAAACTTCAAACCCAATGGCCTAGCTGCCCTAGGCCCATGCAGGTGGCCTGGATACCACAGAACACTGCTCTTCTCCACGTTTTCAATAAACATCACTTCACATGACTTATCCATAGCTGTTAGATATGTTTGGTTTTAATTGAAAACAAAACAGTGAATAAGAAAATTTATAAAGCGCCGCCTCTTCACAGCTGTCAACAAAACCGTGATGAACTGTGACTAAATCGCGCCTACCGCACGCGGCGCACGACAAATGTTGGACTTCGCTCAAGTCAGTCGCTCGTTTTGCGCCGTCGCGTCTGCCGCTGCAAACTAGCTACTTGATTGGTTGTCGCGCCTGCCGCGTCTACCGCGTCGCTCCAAACGCAACTTTATTCCTCCGTGTGCTTGATGGAAGATTGCGTCGGATTGTTCTCAGTTCGTGAGTTGGCCAACTTGTCCGATGTTGATAAATGGTAATTCTCTCATTTGTGTAAGTTGCTATTAATAATATTACACGATGAATATTCTTAAAAATTAAATACAAATATAAGTTTGTAGTAACAAAACCAATAAGTCGTGTTTAAAGAGAAGTGATAATTGAAAACAGATTACGGAAACCCAGCCCAGCTTTCGATACCAAGAAATGGCGGAAACGCCGGTATTTAAAATACTTTATTTCATAAAACTAAAGTAGGACGGACTATACCTTTACAGTTTAGACCTAACTCTAGAACACAGTGGAATATTAGAAGAAATACTTGCTGCGAGTAGTTACTCTATGGATCTACTCTGTAAAGTGTGAGTTTTTATACATTTTGACAGGCTTTCAATAAAAACAAAAGACTGCCAATGTTGCTCACAGCTTGCTGGATTTTGATAGTTCCTGTGAACTTCTTCGAATTCTCGAACTCTCATTGGCTACACAACAAGATACTTTCAAGAGTATTTCGCAGTTCATCGAGATCCATTTTATGCACTTTTTATCCTCACATTCCATTCTCAAAGTTAGGCTTTTGTCAACTGCAGCCATATTGTAGTGTATCTATAACATTTCCATCTTTCCATTCAGTGTAACGATATAAAGTGTAGCAGTGCTTATTTCACATCTTCTTTCCAATTTTTCAGTTCATTTTCTTTGCTTTCTTCTTTTCTTTGACAGTCAATAAGTTTCCCGGGTCCACACCTGAGTTGGGAAAAAATTTGTCATTGTAGCCGTTTCTATCGTCCCTATTTTTACCCCGCATGGCTGTCTGCAACCGTCTGTAGGCTTCTACAAAGCTCCTGAGTTTTTCTCCAACTTTTACTTCACTTTCCCATCTACTTTGAAGCCTCTGCATGTCTACTCTTCCTATGTCAATGAAACTCACGCTTTCATTTTCACACACTTGTTTGATTCCCCTATTTACATGTTGGCCAGCACTGGTGGTTACTGCACATATGTTTATACTTGCGGTAGGATAATTTTTCTTTACTTCCTGCAGTAAGCCTCTGAACTCTTGTATGATATTAGTTTTGCTTTTTTGATTCCAGCCGTCACGATTTTTTAAATGTATCGTTACTGTTTCGGGTACCCTGTCCTCTTCCCTCTCGTTTTTCCGATGCCAGGAAACAGGTTGAGAAGAAAGTCCTCGCCAGGGTGAGCAAGATCTGCAGGTCGTACTTGAGTTCCAGAAATAAAATCACGGCGATAAACTTGTGGGCACTGCCCGTGGCTTCGTACACATTCGGATCGGTGAAGTGGTCCGACACAGCCCTGCAGGCGTTCGACAGGAAAATTCGAACCATCCTCACAAAGCACAAGATGCAACATCCGAGGAGCTCCGTGGAGCGACTGTACCTGTCGCGCAACACTGGCGGACGAGGGCTGCTCAGCGTCGAGATGCTGTGCCGCAGCAACGAGAAGCGACTCCAAACTTACTTTTTAACTCGAGAGGGTCAGCTGCACCATGCCATCTGCACGCAGGACCAAGATTATACGCCACTTCATCTGCGCGCCGAAGAAGTACACCTCAGCATTAAGACGCCGGCAGAGAGAATGCAACAGTGGAGGGAGAAGCCCCTTCATGGCAGGTTTGCAGCCGAGCTCACTGGGGAGCACACCGACTTGAAAGCCTCGACGGAATGGCTCCGAACTGCGGGCCTCTTCGCTGAAACGGAGGGGTTCGTCTTTGCCATTCAGGATAAAGTGGTGCGCACCAAGAACTATGAGCGATACATCCTCAAAGCCGACGTCCAAGATCGCTGTCGTCTCTGCAAGAAAGCTGGCGAGACCATCCAGCACATCGAAGGTGGATGCCCGGTGTTAGCTCCCAGAGAGTATTTGGAGCGTCACAACGCAGTTGCGAAAGTGGTCCACCAAGCGCTGGCCAAGGAGTACAGCCTGGTAGAGGTAGAAACACCGTACTACAAGTGCAAGCCCGAGCAAGTCCTGCGTAACCAATGTGCCAAGCTGCTGTGGGACTCACCCATTGTCACGGACAGAGCGGTCGAGGCAAATCGGCCAGACTTGGTTTTGTTAGACAAGAAGGCTAAACAGCAACCATCATCGACATCGCCGTCCCGCTAGACAACCATGTGATCAACACAGTAGCTGAGAAGAGGCGTAAGTACCAACCACTCGCCGTCGAACTCAAGGACATATACAAGCTGAGGTCCGTTGACATAGTTCCTGTCGTCGTCTCCGTCAACGGTCTGGTCACCGAAGAGTGGTCAGCTGCGAAAGAGAAGCTCCACCTGAAGGACAAGCACGTGCGTGTCATGCAGAAGGCTGCAATCCTCGGCACAACTAATATCGTGCGGAAGGTCCTACGCCTATGAGCTACATTGTCACCACCATCTTTCGGCCGCCACGCTAGTGTGCACTCTCGCATCGTCTTGGCTCAAGAGGAGCCCGATGGTGCAAATGAGAGAAGAGAAGAAAGGAAATAACAAAAAAAGTAATAATAATAATAATAATAATAATAATAATAATAAAAATAATAATAATAATAATAATAATAATAAAAAAAAAAAAATAATAATAATAATAATAATAATAATAATAATAATAATAATAATAATAATAATAATAATAATAATAATAATAATAATAATAACAATCAATCCCTAAAAGAACAAATCCGATGTTTGAGAATGAATGTTAAACATCAACTGCAACTTCTTGGTACGGAGAAATGGAAATCCAAAATGATGCATGGACAGTTTCTCCGAAAAATTGAACAAGAAGATTACAGTAAGATGGATACATTCACTTGGCTCAAGCAAGGAGATCTTAAAGGAGAGACTGAAAGCCTTCTGATTGCAGCCCAAGACCAAGCATTGAAAACCAGATATATTGAGAAAAAAATTCATAAGACCTGAACTGATGCTCATTGTCGTCTTTGTAAACAATTTAATGAGACAGTGGACCACATTGTATCAGGTTGCCCAATTTTGGCCAAACATGAGTATATAGAGCGACATAACCGGGTTTGTGCACGTCTGCACTGGGATATATGTCGTTTCTATAATATAGATGTTTGTACTAATTGGTACGAGCATCATCCAATAAGTACAATACATCAAGGCTCAATAACATTACTCTGGGATAGTCAAGTCTACACAGATCGATATATTCAGCATAATAAGCCAGACATAATTATTAAAGATCATGAGAATAGACAATGTATTATGGTGGATGTAGCGGTGCCCTCTGACAATAACATCACAACTAAGGAGGCGCAAAAGAAAACCAAATACAAAGACTTACAAATTGAAACCCAGAGAATGTGGGGGATGCGGACAAAGGTAATCCCGATCATAATTGGAGCGACAGGTGCCATCAGCAAAACATTTCAAAATTATTTAGAAGATATACCAGGACAACATAACACAAGGGAACTACAGAAGACAGCCATTCTGGGTACTGCTCGCATTTTGAGAAAGGTTCTATAATATTTTGATATCAGTTTTTATATTGAAGTCTTTATGTTATGTTTATATAATTGTATTATGTAGAATTTATGACATGGCGTGGTCCTGCGATGCGGTGCGGGTGTTTTGGGTTGGCCCGGGTTCGTACCGCGTCGCACCGCAGGGCCACGCGGTGTCATGAATTCAACTATATTTGATTTATGTATAATATAATAATCTTTGTGATATGTAAAATCTTTTTAAAATGTAATTATCTTTGTAATGTGTAAAATCTTTGTAATGTCATATTTTGTAATGTGTGGTTGCAGCACCTAAGAGGTGAGGATCACCTTTGGTGCTGTAGACTAATAATGTACCTGCCATCTGGTGATGTGATAAATAAAGATAATAATAATAATAATAATAAAAATAATAATAATAATAATAATAATAATAATAATAATAATAAAAATAATAATAGCTATAAAGTATAAAATTATAAATACAAACACGACGTATTACAAATACAAGCCTGAAAAGGTATTAGAAAGTAAAGACTATAAATTATATTCCGACCGGGCAGAATTATAACTGACCAAACCATACATAACAATATACCAGGTTAATATATGTATCGACAAGAAGAACCAAGAAACGATTTTAATTGATGTTGCCGTTCCTTTATGCCACAATGTTGAGACAACTTGGCGAGAAAAGATAAACAAATATAAGGAGTTATGTGAAATCCAGAAATTAAAAACCAACCCCTACTGGGAATCGAACTCAGGTCTCCCGCTTGTGGGCGCCATAACCCCTAGACCACCGGGACAGGCAATTCAATGTCTGGATGTAGTGCATTAAGATATTGAAATAAAAAGGTTGTGGAAGCAGTAAAATGTAACTGTTGTACCGTTAATTATATCAGCAAATGATATTGTTCCGCGTAAACTTCATGACAGTAATAAACTTATTGGTCTCCAACCGAACATATACATCGAGATGCAAAAAAAAATATTTTTTTACACGTTTTGGATAGTGCGGAAATTTTGGAACTAAGAAGAATGAAGACTTCAAGAAGTTCTCCATCCTGATGGTGGTTTACGTCATTTTCCACCATACGAAGAGCAAATGCTGGGATGAGTACAAATCGGCCACGACCGTACATAGCACCCACAGTTTGTTTTGGAAGAACAATATGGACAATGATATATTTAATAGTTCAAGGTTGACTTTAATAAGGTAAACACATGGACATACTTGACATTTATGTCCGTACAACATTTTTACGCCGGTTTTGACCGAGTTTGTATGTATTGCAACAATAAAACAATAATAATAAAATTGAGTGACATAGATTATTATAGCTGTCAAATCTAGACCTAAAAGTAGGTTTTGTAACCGGGCCTTATTTGCATGTATGATCTCTTGCGGCACAATCGTGAAGTAGTAAGAGTGCGACAGCTTCTCTGGACGTCAATCGTCACTGTGTAGTGTGTTTGTATGAGAATGGCTCAATTCCCTTCAAATATCCGCATATTTTAGAATAAAGTAAAATCCCACTATGCACAATAACACGTTTAGGTGGATCCTTGCTCTCCTGCCAGTTGGTTACCCTCGAAGAGTCAGCTATGTTGCTTATCTGGTAGCTTCAGTGGTGCATGTCTTGAAACACGTGTCAATTTGAATGTCTACTCACAGTTTACGGATTGGTGTTCTTTCAATAACAGAACAATGTAAACTTGTAAATTTTTAATGTTCTGGCGTAGGACATTGAAAGTAAACTTTTACATAAAAGAAGTTAAATAGGTTTTCTACCCGGACAAAATTATTTTTATATGCAACTATGATCTTCACAATAACTTAAATAATACACACATGAGAGCAAATCTTTCAGGACGATGCGACAAAGCTTGGTTGCATACGCTTTCGTGTGACCTGAGCCTGGGGCTCGGTGGATTTTTCGCGATCTCTGAAATCATATAGATTATAATTTCATTAATGTCACGGGTTTATAATATTGGTTTACAGAAACTCATTGACCCACGGCAAAGCTCCAACTAGAATTTTAGACCTTCGCTGTAGATGATGTGGTATTGTACCAAAACTATACACTTTCAATCAAGATCGAAGCTTGTGGATGGTCTAAATTTCTACTTGATCGGATTTTCCGTTCGACCGCTATCGCGAGACATAAAAACAAAAAAATAAAGACACAAACAGAACGAGTGCCATAAAAGTCTGGTTCGTTTACAGCAAACATTGAGAGCGAAGCGAGGGCGCGAGGTTTGCGTTGGCCTGTTTACTGCGACGCGAGGCGAGGGAAATAAATAGCAGTATGGCACTTTTTTAAAAACTAATTGGAAACTTTGAACACATGCAGGCTTTGATTTCTCCCAACAAAAGTTTGTGAGTTCATCATTCTTTACCTAACTCATATAAGGTAATAATTAAATCTCAACTTTAAACATGTCGTTGGTTTTCGTGGCCAAGTCTTCACTATAACTTGCAATCGGAACGAAACGTCAGAACTTTAATTTCAATGGACTCACCGATACCTGAGATCCAATTTGCAGTTCTATTGCTGGATATAGTTTCTTCATTCGTGTTCAATGTATAGTGTATGTAGTAGCAATTTGCAGTAATTGAAGTTTGAGTTTGAAAGCACATTGGATCCATTTGATTCGTATCTGTTTACAATATTACATGAGCACATAATGTATCCACTGGCTACAAGTTTCACACCTTATACAGTGCCTTGCACAGTACAGATGGGATGGAGATTATCTACATACTACTTTCATTGCAAATCTGACGCGTTTGCGTGCAAGTTTTCTATACAATTTCATTTTTGCTATCATTACATTTCAGGCGATATTTGCAAGTCTGTACTATCAAAATATGACACACCAAGTAGGAAAATATTCCTTTTAGTCCGACTTACGAGCTACTGTCCGGACGGATCCACGCACAACACATCCGCACTTACCTCGTTCTAGCTGTTCTAACATTCATTTAAGGTGTCACCTAAAGGAAAGCATAATATTTCACGTATCAGTGGCCATTTTAAAGATTAATTCAAAAGTATAGACCCAGTAGTTTGTTATAACAATTTACGCATACTTGTACAAATGAGCAACGTGTCTACATTTTCGCAACTTCAATTGGAGAAAAGCTAATTATCGGATTAAAACGAGAGGTCCTTAAAAATACGTACCAATACTGTGAGACAATAATGAAATAAACTTTTTAGATAGAAAGTGCTCTGAACGAAAATTCATAGCTTGCACTAATATGCAGGGCAGGGGCGGACAGACCTACCGGGCAACCGGACATATGCCCGGTTGGCCTGCCTGTTTTGGCCCAAATTTGGCCTGGTCCGACTGGAACAGGCATAAACTAAACTGCCTGGCGCCGGCGGTAAGTTGCCGCGTTGGCGGCGCTGCACACCGAGTACCGGTGAGTGAAGAAAACTATCAGATAGTGGTGTGCGCTCCGCGTGCGCAGGAGGGGGCAAGGGGGGGCAGTTGCCACCCCATTAGGATAGGTTTTTTTTTGGAAGAATGAGGTTTTATATTGGAAAATCATATTTAGTGGCGTTTTGCTCACAAGTCACAACACAGTAGAAACTAGAAATGTCTATGAATATATTCCTCAAACTTTCACTGTTTCTCCAACTCCCTTGCCCGTTTGGCCCCGGAAAGTGCCTGTCGTAAGGGGCGTAAAAAAATGATTACGTATGACATAATGGTTCCAATCTTAACTGAAGTCCTAGATTGGATTGACGTTGGAATGAGCTGACCGGCCTCAACATCACCTGTTGTCCTACCACCAAGATTTTGACTTCGTGACTGCGAACCACTTCCATCACTTGGTAACAATGATATCACTGATAAAATTAAACCATTCAACAGACAACCTGTACTCCTCCTAATACGCTTAAAAACACATTAAAAAGCGCATGTTTTAAAAAAATCGCCTGCGGCGCTTTTTTGTAGGGGGTAATTCACCCACCCCCCCCAATTGGCGCTGCCGGGAAGTACTTTGGCCGGGAATTTGTAGTGCCCCCCCATTGATCAACCTCTGCGCACGCCTCAGCGCTGCAGTCCCTCCCACAGAACAATGTAAGTTTTAGCTGACAATTTCATATTCTTTACCAATTATGTATAACACTATATGTTACTGTTAAGAAGATATAGATTTCACGATAAACTTTTGACAGTGTGTCACACTGACCCTAGCCCAAGTTTCGGGTAGACATTAATTATTTAATATTTCTAGCTCAGTTTATCGGCCGCACTTACCCTCGTTGCCTTGTCTCCGGTTTAACGAAGACTGCAGAGGATCGAAGAAGGTATACCCCCTTTGAATTCTCAGTCTTCGTCCGCAGCCCAAGCACGACTGTGTTCACGTCACACTTCACAAATGCAAACTGATTTTTTTAATATTTGTTTTTCACTATCTTCTATCAACTCAACTCACAGCTCACAGGCTGACCCTGCACAGCCAGAGGCTACAGAACATTTCCCTTCCAACCACGGAGGCCCGACTAGCAACTGGATTTGTTATTTCTTAAAAACATAGCAACCCAAAACAACAATTCCATTAGCACAAAAACTTGACCTCTTATGTCTCCATAATCATAACACTGCCTTCTCAAGTTCCATCTATATAAGCTTCCTGAATAATCATGACACTGTTTTCTACCGATGTCACAATTACGCCCCTATTTCCCATATTCTTCCAATCATTGATGAATATGGAAAATACCCTCCATGATAATGCTTGAATTCTTCCTAATCTCGATTCTTCAAGCCTATTGACAACCAACCAAGACCTTCAACAATACCCCAAAAATACCGTTATGTAATTCCACCTATAAATCAACAATGCCAATCTGTCATCTCCAACAATACAACATTTCTTTAACTTGAAAAAATCCACCATGTGCAGAAAAAACCTTTTTTTTTTATATATATCTACCCCACCACTCGCCAACATTATGACAACACTATATGACATGACAACATTCTATAACGACACTATTTATGACAACACTATAACCTGACCTACTATAAAAACACTATTTATGACCACACTATAACATGACAACAACAACATGACCTACTCGACAACACTATGTACCATCTGACATTACTCTGACATGACAACAATACCATGACCTGTTTAATAACACTATGTATCATCTGACAACACTGTAACATGACAACAATAACATGACCTCTTTTAGACACCCCTATAGGCCTTTACAACACTCTTTATGACAACATCCCTATATAACCACATTGTTTTAAAATTTATGATGACAACCCTATGACAACCCTATGTACCCCCCATGATTTTTTTATTTTTAGCACAATTTAAAATTCCTTGCCTAAAAATTAAAAAAAACATACCTACGTCAATTACTTAAACCAAAAAAACTCACATGTTCCCTATTGTCCAGATAATTACCCACGATTATTTTTTTTTCAAACCATACCCTTACGATAGTTTCAAAAGTTCCACCTCTAAACTTACTCCAGTCTCTTCCTTCAATCATCCATTTTTTTTCATAACAAACCCATTCTTTCTTATTATTGCCCCATTTATACTCTTGCCCTACAGCCAAATCATTATTTTCCTCATCAACCACGGCATCCTCGTAATCCTCATCTATCCCCACATCTTTATCAATCACTTTGTCTCCTTGTTGCTCTGCAATAACCACATCTTTCTTAACCACCATATCACCTTGCTTCCCATCTGCAATAACCACATCTTTCTTATCAACCACCATATCACCTTGCTTCCCAACTATCTCCACATCTTCCTTATCAATAAACCCACCTCCTTGCTCTTCAACTATCTTCACATCTATTTCTCCACCTTCTACCTCTCCTACGCTTCTTAAATCTTCGTTTACGTCTCCTAGATCTCCTACCTCCAACTGCTTTCCCAAAAATATCATCTTCATTTCCACGGTCATGTCTTCCCTCATCTTCTCCATATCTACCCGTTTAACCATATCCCTCTTCATTTCATCATGCCCTTTCTTCATTTCATCCTGCCTTTTTTTCCAAAGCTCTAGCTTGTTTCACCTGCCCTTCCATTAAACTCTTCAACATACTCTTAATATCCCCATCCTCATTTGGGCTTTCCATGATCACCTCATCCAATTCACTCCCTTCAATATTCTCCAATTCCATCTCCATTCTTATACCCTAGACCCCTAGACTTTCTACTGCCTCACAACCCTACACGACACTATTCCAATCATACATTCACACAATCCCACGTATCAACCTATGGACAATCTCGTATCTAATCTCACTGATTCAACTAAAATGTTTAAACACATTCCCTAGATAACAGCTCTAATATTGATCTATGAACAGACCTCTCTAGCCTCTCGGTCGTGGTAAAAGATCGAGCCCCGCACGTTGGTCGCCAAATTGTCACACTGACCCTTGCCCAAGTTTCGGGTAGACATTAATTATTTAATATTTCTAGCTCAGTTTATCGGCCGCACTTACCCTCGTTGCCTTGTTTCCGGTTTAACGAAGACTGCAGAGGATCGAAGAAGGTAAACCCCCTTTGAATTCTCAGTCCTCGTCCGCAGCCCAAGCACGACTGTGTTCACGTCACACTTCACAAATGCCAACTGACTTTTTTAATATTTGTTAAGGTCGTGAACAGATGATGAAGTCAACGCAATGAATCTGCGACAACTTTGTGTCAACGCAGTGGGTTGCGTTGAAAATACGCAGGCATAGGAAGAAAGGTAAACTGTAGGTTAACCATGGTGAAAACAAGACGGTCGTAAGTATTTATCCGAAGTTCACAGTACCGAGCACGGCTGTCAAATTTAACGCGAGTCGAGCTCCCACCGAAATGCCACTTACTAGGCGGTGGTATATTGGCCACCGTTGAAACTATACCTGTCGCTGTTGCATTTGTTACTGTCACACTACCTGCTGGTGTGCTTGTTACTGTCACATTACCTGCTGGAGTGCTTGTTACTGTCACACTACCTGCTGGAGTGCTTGTTACTGTCACACTACCTGCTGGAGTGCTTGTTACTGTCACATTACCTGCTCGAGTGGTTGTTACTGTCACACTACCTGCTGGAGTGCTTGTTACTGTCACATTACCTGCTGGAGTTTTTGTTTTGTTCGTGCTTGCCGCCTCCTGAGGTTGGGCGTCAGGCGTCCCATGGCCGTCGTCATCCTCCCATTTAGGTTCTTCTTCGCCCGTGCCTGAAAAAACCACCACTAATGTCAATACCACGGGCCTCACTTTTAATTTGTAATTCGACAGGAACTCGAAAAGAAAAATTGTCTTAAGTCAATTCGTCCCTAATCATCAAGCTTGTGCTTTAATTAAATTATTAAATACATTAATTAAAGGGTGCGGTCACACAAGATGCGTAGTGGCCATAATGGACGCCAATGTGTTCTAGGGCGTATCTCAAATCTCTATTTTGTCCTACCTCGCCAACTAAAAATACAATTACCAAGTGTTATAATTATTTGTTTACTAATTGTTAGTTTAGTCGGCTACGCTAGTCGACTAGCGAAAAACATCGATTTGAGACACAGCCTTAATCTCTATTTTGGGCTGCTACGCCTACCTCACCGACTAACAGAACAAATTAAAATTGTTATAATTAGTTGTTTCTAATTGTTGCATTAGTCTGCTAGGAAAGTTAGTCGACTAAAAACGTCAAGTTGGAACACGCTCTTAGTGCTTAGGCTAGTCAATAAGCGAAATACATCTGAGACGCATCCCTAGTGTGCACTTTCTTGGTCTAGGTCTTGTTCTCGGTGCCAAGGCCACGCCGCGCTACAGTGTTCGGACGCTACTTGATACGACACCGATGATTGATGACGTAAAATCAAGACCACGAACAAGAACGGTAGTCGTTTTAGTAGAATTCGGACACGCCCTTCGTCCAACTTGTCCGAGCTCACTCAATGCTTGTACCGACCGTGCTTGTACCACTTTAGTACGAAGAATCCACTACTCTGAAGCCCACACCACTGCCACCGTTGAGTCTGCCATCATGCTCCACTACGGTAATACTGCTACCACCTTTTCCTATCAGCACGGAATGGTGCATCCCTCACCCACTCAACGTTTTCGTCTCGAAATAGGGGGAACTCTTTCGGAAGATGCTGGTGCTATTCGTATACATGTGCGTGATCATTTCCAACAGCTTTGTTCTAACGCTGATAGAAGCAAGCTCGACTCCGCGCCTACAGTTGCCGAGCTGCGGGTCATATTTTACCTCATTCGATGCAAATGTCATGGATTGTGCTTATTCCTTAGAAAGGCGACCGAGTGCGGATGAAAAGCTGGAGACCGATCTCACTTTTAAACATAGATTAAAAAATAATTTCTGAAGCCTTAACAACGAAATTTGAAGTTTATTTCGTTGGTTTTCTAGTGACACACTGGACAATCGCAACAGAAACAAACTGCCCCTAACAATACTATCAATCGATCGACCGTGCGACCTCCGATAGAGTCGAACATGACTTACTGTAAAATTTAATGAAATCTTTTCGCTTCGGCTGTCAATTTATGTCCTGCATACGAATGCTGTACGCTCTATACGAGTGAAGTCTTGTTTGAATCCACCTATTCCTCTGCGTCGTGGAATACGACAAGGAGACCCTATATCCGGACGTTTGTACTCCCTAACTGTTGAACCATTCCTAGTTCTTTGCCGTAAAACTCTTGCACCATTCGGTTAAAAAGTTCCTGGTTCCTGAATCCCATTGTCGCCTCAGCATATACGGACGAAGTAAATATCTTTCAAACTGATAATCCAGGCTTCCCTGAACTACACACAACGTTCGTAACGTACACGTGCGCTTCATGAACTGAATCTCCGTAGGTACGCTGAGGATTTCCACTCTAATACTCGCGCCAATTCGGAGCGACTGGTTACACAGATTACAGCCATTCTACAGGTCGGTCCTGCAATCCAGGGATTCGTTCTACCCTGCCACAGCAATCACATGAAATGACGCTCTACGTGCGTTGGACGTAGAGAACCAGGCTCTACCAACACTCAGACAAGACAACGTGAACTGCCTCTTTCGACCCTCACCGGTCGATCTGAACTGGCAGAAGGGGACGTGCATTGGAAACATTACCTTCTCCCTACGACTAGAGTTTTTTGTCAGTGAAAATAGTTAGTTTGGGTCAACTAGTAATTGTAAAACATTTGTTAAACATGTTTAGGTTCGATTCGTCGTGTCATAATTGTCCTTTGGGGAACGATTATGAATTTCCGCGAGATGGACAATAAGAAGCTTTATTTCAATATATCAGTTTATATAAATACAACTGGCAGATCGACAAGAGACTTTATCATGTGTTCTTTGCTATTCTGTACCAACAAAGGCTCCACACGTGAAACCGTGCAGCAGGGCTAACAACGCGAACAACAGCATCAGTGCTGAAACAAAGACAAGACGAGGGGGCAAGTTACGTCATTCGCCGCTAGCGCGCGCAATCCGACTACACTACTATTCAACACAGCACAGCAGTTCAGGGGCCGTTTTCATTTTTCTAAAATATGCATAACATACACAAGTTTGACTTTATAATTGAATCATTGCCTATGAGAGTAAAAATTTATTGTTTGCTTAATTGTTTAGCCACCGGTGCCGGTAATATTACTACTTTAATCAATTTCACGTCGCAATAAGTTTTGTACAAACTACAAAATATGTAATTGTTTATTGGGGTATAAGAACCTACTTTGTTCTACAACCTAAACTGTACACAGTTGCATTATCTTTATTGGCTTTTCGTCAACGTTTTTTTAATCTACTGGTGCTTCGAGTGTATTTGCACCAATCGATTAAGATAATGCAACTGAATATTGCTTAGGTTGTAGACCAAAGTAGGTTCTTGAACCCCAATAAACATTGTTGATCACCATTTCCTATTATTTTACACTAGGAAAACGCCCTGCGTTTATTCGTGAGCGATTATTTTTAAAGTGTTGTATTATATGTATGTATAATAATGTATTAACAATTCAAAAACTTTTGTCATAAACATAAAACAATATTTAAATCTGTCTATATTTTACTAAAATAATTAAAACTCGATGTTTTTCAATAATTAATTTTGTTGTAGCTTGTACTCTTGACAAACTATATTGATTAAGCGAGCGAAGCGAGCGTCTCCATTATACTTATGGCACTTCGTTCTGTTTGTTAGTTTGTTTGTTTTTGTTTTGTTTTTTTATATGTCTGTCGATAGAGGTCGAGCGAAGAGTCCGATTAACTTGAAACCTGGACCGTCCACAAGCCTCGATGTGGATTTAAGGTGTATAGTTTTGTGACAAAATCGTTCGAAAAGTTACAAAGTTACAATGCAGTATTAATGACAAATATTTTTCTGAAATAAACTGGCGGCAAGATTTGAGATAGCCATTATATTAGAGTAAATTTTTTCCGGTCACGAATATACTAATTTTAACACGATCTGATAAGTATTGTAGGTACAAATAACTTTTTTATTTCTGAATTTGTAGTGAAGTAATTATGACAACGAAAAATCCAAGCTTTAATTTAGATGGACAATCAATCTTTTATTGAACAATGGCAGGAAGTATAATAACTATATATACATCTCTGGCTCCTGTTTCCAACTGAAGTTAGGTCAGGGGGTGGCTATAGTCACCATGGTTTATAGGGCACTTCAAGAGTTCCTAACACCGACTTGCCAGGCCTGTCATGTCCTCTTCAAATTCACTCTCTTTTCTTCCCACCAGCTCGCGCCATCCACTTCTGTCTTCCCACAGTCTTTTTGCTTATACTTCTTGCCAACTTCCACCTCTATCTTCTACATCATTTCTTATTTGATCTTGCCACCTCTCTCTCGGTCTACCAACTCTAACAACACAGACGATAACTATATATTTATATATATATATATATATTTATATATATATTTATATCTCTGGCTCCTGTTTCCAACTTAGGTTAGGTCAGGGGGTGGCTATAGCCACCAGGATTCTAGAGCACTTCAAGAGCTATGACAATAAAAATTCCAATCACTCCACGTCATTTTTGTTTTGGTTGTTGTTGATTGTGGTTTTATGAAGAAATATGAACATTTTGATATTGATGAAAGTGTTTCCAGTATAACGGCGCTGGAGCAACAAGGCCGTTTACGCCACTTTTATCATTATCTCTAACATTGAACAATGACGATAGCTTTGAGAACTTTTTGCCAGAAAGTTCGTGGCCATGGACGCGCTTGCTTATCAACGCGTCAAACAGAGCGTTTCCTAGCAATGATATAAAAATCTAGTTTAGTGATCAAGAGTGTTGACACAATTTCCGTTGACACAAATCCGTAAAGCCGTTTGACCTGTTCGCGACGAACAAAAAATTAAAACCCAATATTGTTCACTAATTATTGTTTTGTAGGTTAGTATCTGGACGGATTTTGCTAGCTATGTTAACAGCATCTAGTTTAGTGGTCACGAGTGTTGACTGAAAATTGAAACCAAATCCGTCATGCTGTTTGACCTGTGCGCGACGAACAATATTTAACACAAACAGACAAAGCACCGATCGGGTTGAAATGAGAGATTCACTCCGCTTCGCTACGGTCATCTAAATACTAAGTACGACGTGAAGGGGATCAAAGTACCAATATTAACGATACCGGTGGCTGAAAAATACAAAAAAAGTTATTTTGGTACATTCACAGGTCAACGTTTCAATTTCAAAGTTAAACTTTTGTGTGTTACGCATATTTTAGAAAACTGAAAACAGTGATACAACAGCCTTAATCACCTTGTTCGTCATCTTCCACTCCACGGCCAATATCACCGAAGGTACAAAGGCCCGGGTACCTCTTGCTGCAACGAGCCCCTTTGGGGCACTTGCTGCAAGGAGCGCCCTTGCGGTATATTGGTGCCCCCAACATGTTGCCCCCTGGCTGGTAGTTGCAGACCATTATCTCGGTTTGACCATACGAAGCCAGATTATATTTTGGATGCTCGTATCTAGCGATGGCGCAGCCCATTTTGTTCGACTCCGCCCAGACCATCTGTGTGTAATGGCCAACCAGCACATTGTCAAACACTCTGAAAGTGAACAGAGGCAAGATATTAATATAATTAACTTAAAGTAACTTCGCGTAGGTCAAAATCAGAAGAAAACAAATTATCATATCACAGCGTTTAATCTAATAGAACCAAATCACGTGGTTTATGATGGCTGTGTGTCACATGCTACGACACCCGTGCGGAGGTGACCCCTCGGCAAAGGAACTCTCTAATTGTCAAGAAGATTGTTTCACTTATGAATAAAACAATCGCAAAGCAACCCTAGCGACACCTTAAGTAGGGGAGATCTCTGCATCCGTGTAAATTGGCACGGCGAGGCTGCCAGCGCTATCGTCATTATTTCAAGTGTCACACTGCAGAGTCAGCAAAGGCCTAAGCGAGTCCCGATCAAATCACCCAATGATGAATTAAATAACTCTTCATTGCGAATTATCTTATGGAGACAAGTAGACAATTAAGTCGGGTTCACACAAAATGACTATGTAATTTGTTTATGGTTGCTATGGAGTTTGTTCTTCTTATGGAAAATAGCATGTAACAAAACAATCCCATAGCAACAAATCCTGTACTTGACACTTGACTTAGCGTTCGACTGCTATCGCGAGATAAAAACAACAAAAACAAGCAGAACTAGTGACAGTGACGCTCGTTACGCTCGCTTAAATTACACATTACGTTTAGTAAACAGGCACTCATTCTGGGGTTTGGACCAGTAGCGAGGCGTCGGGGTAGACATTCTCCCCTGTAAAATATTCAACTTTCGTCATTGATTTGGACGTACTAATATGGTAATAGCGCAAAATAGATATACACAAATGAAAAGTTGGGGAGCAGCGTAAAATTGAGTAAAGGCGATTCTGAGGTTGGATTGACAACATCGGAACGGCGCACACTAATAACTTTACACACAAAATGAAAATGAGTGCGACAAGTGAAAAGGTCAGGTTCACTGACCTGAGTTTATGTGCTGAGAAATATTTTCCTTACCTGAATGAGTCGACAGCTGACTTATCGAAGTCTTTTACTTCATCGTAGAAACCTCTAGTGAAAAACAAATAATCATCCGCATACCGTTGACCTGCTTTAAGTCCCATATTCTGTCCGACGTAATCCCCATTTTCTGTAAGCCGAAATACGTTAAAACATATTATGTATACGACACGCTTTACTTCTTCACGACGACACTCAAGAAAGATTCTGTACACATTCAGGTATAAAAAGAAATAACTAACTAAAGCAAATATTGATTGATTATTGGGTGGAACGATATACTCAACATTCGACGAATAGTCCTTTTCATAATGGACTTTTGGGTTTATTTTGGGGAGCAAAGGTTTACCTACAAAGCTACGGTTCCTAATATCTCAGATAGACCGGCGTCGGCGGCACCTTTCTGACCCAAAATGAAGGTCACAGGTCAAGTTCCCATTATGTTGATTAATTAATTTCGCATTTTTATTTCTAGAAAAAATTGCATTCATTTATCAGTCATAAATCTTTTAAATGAAGATTAAATCAAACTTGACCTTTTTACTATTATTATTATTTTATTGAATGTATCATAATCATACAATCTCCGTCAAAACCGGCGTTAACATGTTCACGGACGTAATGTAAAGTATTTTCATGTGTCTACCTTAAGTTAACTTCACTAATCACATGTTACTAGTTTAAACAGTCATATCTCGGTCAAAGCCCGTGTTTACATGTTATACGGACAATACAGATGTAATGTCAAGTATTTCCATGAGGTACCTTGTTCAACTTCAGTCATTACTGTCTTATTAGTACTTGTTCATAGTATACACTGTATATTGATATGATCGTCTTTGCGTCGTCCTCAGTGTGTGCCTTTTTTGCGTCGTGTCGTGTTACTGTGTGTACGGCCGTGGCCGATTTCTCGAAGCCACCCTAGTAATTCTACTCTATGGACAATGGAAAACCACGAAAACCATGTCAGGGTGGATTATTATTATTATTTTTATTATTTTTTTTATTATTATTATTATAATTATTATTATTATTATTATTATTATTATTATTATTATTATTATTATTATTATTATTATTATTATTATTATTATTATTATTATTATTATTATTATTATTATTATTATTTTATTGTTGCAATACATACAAACTCGGTCAAAACCGGCATAAACATGTCGTACGGACACAAATGTCAAGTATTTCCATGTGTTTACCTTATTAAAATCTACTTAGAACTACTTAATATATCTTCTTCTTCTTCTTCTTCTTCTTCTGCTTCTCAAATGCCCACATTTGGCTATACTACTTAATATATCATTGTCCACATTATTTTTTCCAAACCGAACTGTGGATGCTATGTACGGTCGTGGCCGATTTGTACTCATCTCAGCATTCGCTCTTTGTACGGTGGAAACCACGAAAACCACCATCGGGATGGAGAACTTCTTAAAGTCTTCATTCTTCTTAGTTCAAAAATTTTCGCACTATCCTACACGTGTTCAAAATAATTGCTTTTTGCATCTCGATGTATATGTTCGGT
This sequence comes from Isoperla grammatica, assembly GCA_945910005.1. Taxonomy (NCBI): domain Eukaryota; kingdom Metazoa; phylum Arthropoda; class Insecta; order Plecoptera; family Perlodidae; genus Isoperla; species Isoperla grammatica. The sequence goes on from OX246740.1 coordinate 26,095,177, forward strand.
TGGAGACCAATTAGTTTAATACTATCATGGAGTTTACGTGGAACAATGCCATTTGCTGATATAATTAACGGTATAACAGTTACATTGTTCTGCTTCCACAACCTTTTTATTTCAATTGATAATTCCTTAAATCTGTTTATCTTTTCCCGCCAAGTTGTCTCTACATTGTGGCATAAAGGGACGGCAACATCAATTAAAATCGTTTCTTGTTTCTTCTTGTCAATAAATATAATATCCGGTCTATTGTGATGTATGGTTTGGTCTGTAATAACTGCCCGGTCGTAATATAATTTGTAGTCTTTACTATCTAATACCTTTTCAGGCTTGTATTTGTAATACGCAGTGGTTGTGTTTATAAGTTTATACTTCATGGCTAATTTTTGATGTACAATGTTTGCAACTTGGTTATGCCTATGAAGATAATCTGTTTGACAAAGCATTTTGCACCCAGATACGATATGTTCAATTGTTTCGCCGATCAAATTACATTTTCTACATTTATCTTCCATTATTTAAAAATTATTATTATTATTATTATTAATATTAATATTATTATAATAATTATTACTATCGTCATTAATACTATCATTGTTATTGTGACCTTGAGAGACCGGAAATTTGGTCAGTATTTTGAATTTGGTAAAATATTACAGTTTCTTCCGCATTCAGATTTTTGTTCACGTGTATATCCATTTATACGACACGATATGGTATTTCACACAACATGTGTTTTATCATTATGAACGTCATGGGGTCCCGGGTCAGCTGTAGAAAGGTCGTGTGGGTACTCGAGTGAAAGGGATTTTTGATTAGATTCTTTGTACAAACGTAATACGATTGTAAATGTAGTTTATTCTTTTCATTCTTCTTCTTCTTCGTCTTCTTCTATATGATGTATAATATATAATTGTGATTATTGAATGCTATTAACGCAGCAAATAAACAATGTCGCCGTGTCTAAGATATTGCGTGAGTCAAATAGTCGTATGCAGAGTCAAGTGTCAAGTTAAGTACATGATTTGTTGCTATGGAATTGATTTTTTACATGCAATTATCCATAAGAACAAACCCAATGCAACCATAAACATATCACATACTTAACTCGACTCTGCATTCCGCCTTTAGTCTCCGTAGGGACAAATACAGTGCATTACATAATTAATACCAATTTTCAATGAATGGTATGGAACATTGAAAAAGTTAGTGTACAGTTGCATGTAGTCTCGTAAGCACTACAGAAATGCTGTTGCAATGTGACCTCTACTATGACACAGAAAATGTCCCACACTTAATTCAACGTGACTCCGAGCTGAAGAGTACAAATTGTCGAGCAAATTGTTTGATGAATATCTGGACTTTTTAAGACACGAAAACAACGAACAGTCGGCATTAGTGTGTTCATAATATCCAGACACCGTTGGGTTCTTGTTGCGCTTGCTGAGAACTTCACGAGAAACAGTTGGACGATGCATTTGTTTGTAATTCCGGAAGTAATTCCGTATTGCTTTGCGTAAGACCAAATAAACTCTGCTAGTTAACCTCCCGTCTATTACCACGACATGTTGCTCGTAGGTTCGTAAAGTTTGCAGTCAGTATTAAATTTTTTTGAGAGTTCGGCACTAGCTTTACAATCTTGGACCAGAAGAGCTAAAGTGACTCTTCTTGCTAAGCGTTTTAAGAACCAGTTTTTTCCATGACCTGTAAAAGAACTCACGGTGTCACAGTCTATCAACAAAAAAGAGATATTATCTTTTGTAAATCAGAGCGTGGTTAATTTGTCTCGGAGCGTTTGCCTGTTGCCACCCTGCCAAGACTGCTTGTCAATACACATGTCGAGAGCAATTTATCAGGCTTCATTTGGGCCAGATGTTCTGAAGTGAGTCCATTCGTTCGCCCGAGCCAACAACCCATGCATTGAGAACGAATGAGGGAGGTGATCTCTCTGTGTAATAGATCGTTAGATATCCGACCCCATTGGAAGTGATGGAACTCTTGGCCTGTAATTATCGACGCGTGCTGCCAAACTACGAGTGCCTCGCAAACGGTCTTACCAACCCTTGCAAGTTAAAAGACTGCTCAAACTTGCGATCTAATCGGGACGAAGGGTTGGAACAGTTATGTGACTCGGATAGTGATTGCTGAGCTCCTACTTAAACTTGAAGTACTTTACTTTGAGGTTGAAGAGATGGAGAAAGATTTCTACAACTTGTATCCAAATTTCGTTTCTACCCGCAGTTATTGACATAGGCAGATGTCAGATGTGTTGAATTTGGTGTATACTGTATTTATATCAATTAAAACTATATTTACAATCAAATTACATCTGCAAAAATAATCTTATCAAAAACCTCTTTCATTCGAATACCCACACGATTCTCGTGATTTTTTACAAGCTTACGAACGTGACCGAACGCCTGTTTATCGTTGCTTATTCCAATCCTAGGTCCAGATTTACGTCATTGATGACAACATAGCTCAATGATGACGTAGCTAGTACTGTCCAAAAGACTTAGTTCTAAAATCGCATTTAGAACTAGCAATTGAAAGTGTACACTCGTTTAGGTCCAGATCAATATGGCTGACTAGCGACTCACCTAAAAAAGCTATTCAGGCCGTGTTGATGGCAAATACTAACTTATGTTTGTTATTTTAAGTCCGGTTTATACACGGTAATAAGGTTTAAGGTTAAGGTTTAACGAAGTTGAATCAAGCCAGTAGCATTATGGCGTTCACATAACTTCCTAAGATTTAAGGGCTAGAACGAAAGTTGAAACTATTCCAACTTGTTAGCTCTTATCCTTAAAATTCTTAGCCCAGCCAATGAGAGACAAGCTTTTATAAATCCAGCCAATGGTAGCGATCCTAGTAAATCAGTTTGAAAAATACTTTCCTTAGAACAAGATATTAAATCTTAAGACTTAAACCTTATTACGGTGTGTAAAACCAGCATTACTAAATAATAGCTTTTAGACCCATGCATACTTATGCCTAGAGACTTTTATTCACCACGTGATAATTAGTGTAATAACATCACTCCAGAATGACAACAATGCACTGTTACTTTCATATTTAAACATGTGATTAGGGTTAGGTGGAGAGAGTTCAGAAAATGTACAGGAATTTGTTCCATTGCTGTTTGTACCGGCGACCCGTAATAGGACCAGTTAAAGGCCCACTAAACCCTCACAATTCGTTTAAAACGTGTAATTGTAAGCCTAATCTGTAACGGTTAGCGCATGTGTAAAGTTGCCTAGTGTATCCCAGCTATTGAAATCCAAGAACAGAACAGAAAAAGCAGAACGGTAGGCTACCCTGTCAGTATCACATACCTGCGGTTCGACACGTATCGTGCTCGAAAGTGCATTGCAGTGCATAGCGTTGTGCCATAGCCTCCATTTCCTTGTTCCATACCTGAAAGCAAAGTAGCCTTGAAAACCAGAATAACGCCAAGAGTTATCTGAATTGAGAAGTAATGAGAGAAAGACGCGGAGTGGAAAATGTGTAATGTGAAATGTGAGATTGACGGGGAAGAGCAACTAGACCCGGACAGGATAAAGTAAGAGAAGAACAGACTACAGCCCCTTTCATAGCAACACGGCAACGCGTTTTTTTCTGGACCAGCAGTAACGTGAACCAATCAGAAACATGCCGTCCTCTTCTGATTGGTTCACGTGACCTGCCGGTCATCAAAAACATGTTGCCGTGTAGCTATGGAAGCGGCTGACCGGCAGGTCACGTGAATCAATCAGGAAACAGGGCTGGCAGACACGGCGCCATGTCCTTGGTCGCGGGGCAAGATGATGCGCGGTGACCAATCAAAGCGTTGCCTTTGAGGTGCTGCCGCGCGTCAAGTGTTGAGTTCTCATTGGTAACGCGCGCAGACATGGAAATCGAACTGGCCCAGTTCTCATGCCCTAACGTCGTGCGTTACCCAATCGTAATCATTTATGCTACCACTGGTCCCGCTTCCTTCCTTGACGACCTTCGAGAATACATCCTATTTCTTTTTCTACGCTCGACCTTCGACGTACGGACGCTCACAGCCTTTCGAATTGTGATTTCGCCTTCCGCTATATGACGATTTCCGTGTTTTTATGGTTAGGATTGGGTGATAGATTAGGCGGCAATTCAAGTGTTAAGGAGCAAGATTGGAGAAATAAAGCAGCCGCTATAAACGTCGACAGTAAAGGTCGGTTTACACACTTATTTAGAATGGTTTAAGATTTAACAAAATCAAATCAAGCCAAAATTATTATGGCGTTTGCACATTTTTCTATGATTTAAGATTTAAGAAAACCATAGCAACGTTAGCTCTTATACCAAAACTGCTTAGCCGAGTCAATGTAAGGCGACGTTTGATAAATCCGGCCAATGGTAGCGATCCTAAATAAAGTTAAGAAAATTACGAGACCAAGCAATGGTACAATATGTAGGACATCGAGGACCGAGCTTAGGAAGGCGGATCTCTATTCGCCTTTAAACCGAGATGTAGGCGCGCCACCGTCGCGACCATCATGGCCGTCCGAGCCAGGATAAACAACGCACGGCTAACCTGTGTTCCATAGGCCTATGTTTCTGGCAGTGCTTACTTGTGTCAACATGTTTACGAGAAGTCTAGTCAAATGATGGTTGGTGCCTGTGATTGATACACGTTTATCACATGAACGCGTTTGTAGGGAACATACAGCGACCATTTGTCGAAGCAAATAGGACTTTAAATGGTTATCGTTTTATTTTTGCAGGAATAACGGGTATAGGCTATAGCATCCTTTCAGACGTCAAGATTGTGACATGTCTTGTTAGTACCAAAGCAGGCGGTGGATTCCACTGCATGAACTTCCGGTTCCGCTCTGTTCAGTTGGCCTAGCAGCACGATGTAGTGAACGTGAACAAGCTAATAAAACGTACCAGATGTAATCAAATGCAATCGTGTCTCTTTACCAATGTCTTTAACTATTCCTTCATCATAGATCATTAATAAAACACAACATAACATGGTGGCAGCAAAGTGGATCGAATTATTAAACCAGTGGTCGTGTGATTTGTGCTTTAAAGTGGACCTCGTGTAAACTAACCTCAAAATGTACATTCGTGCATCGCGTACGTAGTAGTTGTTTTTAATACAAGTGTACCGTGTTAGCTTACAATAAGCAATGGAGTTTCGACCACCTCCAGAACTCTCGCTAGTAGGAAACTTGGCGGAAAACTGGAAGAGATGGCAACAAAAATTCGAAATTTTCATGGAAGCAACGAAAAAAACAACAAGCCACAAAAGCAACAGGTCTCGATATTCTTAAATCTGATAGGGGATGATGCGCTCAGCGTGTATAATACATTCACTTTCGCAGCCCCTGAAGATAAAGAGAGCTTACAAGTATTGATTACAAAATTCAATGACTTTTGTAAACCGAGAAAGAACATTGTATTTGATCGGTACAAATTCTTCTCGCGCTCGCAAGTATCGACAGAAACTGTCGACGCGTTCGTGACTGAGTTAAAGCATTTGGCATCAAGTTGCGAATTCGAAAGTCAAACCGAGAGCCTGATAAGAGACCGCATTGTACTTGGTATAGTCGACAAAAATGTACAGGAACGGTTATTAAGGGAACCAGACCTAGGCCTAGAAAAAGCCATAAATTTCTGCCGAGCAAATGAAGTAAGCAAGGCACAAATGAAGGAAATGCAGGGGGATAACTCCACAAATGCTATCCAAAGAAAGTATGTAAAACCTGCAAATAAAGCAAAGGCCTCGAAGCCTACATCAAAACAGGGCACAAAACCGCAAAAGTCGTGCTCCAGGTGTGGCCGAGTTCACAAGCCACGAGACTGTCCTGCATATGGTAAGACTTGCTTAAAATGTGAGAAACTGAACCACTTCGCTAGCATGTGTAGGCCTATGTCTCAAAACGTTCAGACAGTCGAACAAAGTCAATCGTCAGAAGAAGAAGAGGAGGCAACATTCGTGTTAGAGATCAAAGAAAAACAGCCTACTAGGCCTAGCCCTCAAGTAAACGCTCTTGAGTGGCGAGAGATGATTAACATCAACGGCGTAGACATCTCGTTTAAACTGGATACCGGATCAGAAGTCAACATTATTCCAGCCAGTTTACTAAAAGGTATGTCTAAACAGCCAAAACTCACTAGTGCAACAAAGGGAATAACCTCTTACACTGGACATAAAATACAGGTAAAAGGCATTACCAAATTCGTGTGTCAAACGAAATGGGGCAAAGCTGCGATAGAATTTTACATCACTGTAGAGAAAGCGCAACCCATTCTTGGCATTACTGCTCTAGAAAAGTTAAAATTAGTCTCAAGGATTGATACTACAAACTTGATTGAAAACGAGTACATGGAAAACAAAACTGAAGCCTTGAAAATAGTTGAAAACTATGACAATGTTTTCAAGGGTTTAGGTGAACTTGACAAAAAATATAAAATCAAGCTTCAAGATAATGCTGAGCCTAAAGTAGTGGCAGCTAGAAAAATACCCCTTTCTATAAAAGACAAGGTCATCAAAGAAATCAAAACAATGGAAAAGAAAGGTATCTTGATTAAAGTTCAAGAACCCACAGATTGGGTAAATCCCATTGTGGTTGTGAAGAAACCAAATGACGGTGTACGCATCTGTATGGATCCGCGAGAGTTGAACAAGTTCATTCAGAGAGAACATTTCCAGATACCGACATCTGATGCAATATTCTCAGAACTGCAGGGTGCTAAAGTCTTCTCGGTGTTGGACGCTTCGACTGCTTTCTGGCAACTTCCGCTAGATGAAAAGAGTTCCAGATTGTGCACGATCGCAACACCACTAGGACGTTATCGGTTCACAAGACTTCCATACGGCATCAGTAGCGCCCCTGAAGTGTGGCAGAAAGCTATGCATGAAGTGTTTGATGGGATTGAAGGCATCTTGATCTACATGGATGACATTTTGATTTATGGAAAAGACATCAAAGAGCATAATGAGCGCCTAGAGAAAGTTCTGCAAAGAGCACAGGAAAAGAACCTAAAATTCTCCCGCGAAAAAATGCAGTTAGCGGTAAAGAAAATAAACTACATAGGACACACTATCAGTGAACAGGGCATTGCGGTAGACAATAAGAAAACTCAAGCTATTTCGTGCTTCACAGCCCCGAAAACGAAGGTAGAATTACAACGTTTCCTGGGTATGATAACGTACTTAACGCCGTTCATTCCGAATATGTCGGAAAACACCAGTACGTTACGTCGGTTACTCAACCATAAAAACGAATGGATTTGGGAAAGCCAAGAACAAGAAGCTTTTGAGAATCTAAAAAGACTTGTGACAACTGCTCCTGTTCTTTCCTATTTTGACCAATCTAAGAAGACAGTGATATCTGCGGATGCAAGTCAATATGGTGTAGGTGGAGTAATACTTCAAGAAAGAAAACCCATTGCCTACACATCTGCTGTACTAACCGACACTCAGCAAAGATGGGCACAAATTTAAAAAGAACTCTTCGCACTAGTAAGTACATGTGAGAAGTTTCATTTTTATGTGTACGGCATCAAGTTTGTGGCTGAAACAGACCATAAACCTCTAGTCGGTATAATGAAAAAGCCAATCGAGAGCCTATCTCCACGTCTACAGAGACTCGTCATGCGCCTAATGCGATATCAAGTAACCCTCCAGTATGTGCCGGGGAAAGAAATGTATGTGGCGGATGCGTTGTCCCGAGAACCAGACCGGAAGATGACGATCGACACGGGCTACCTAGAGGGAGAAACCGGAACCGTACATTCCCTCATCAGTGCGACAGAAGAGAGATTGACAGAAATGAAGAATGAAACAGAAAATGATCCAGTTCTTGCAACCTTGAAGAACACCTGCAAACAAGGATGGCCTGAGCATAAATCTCAAGTATCTCCAGAGTTGCGTCCCTACTGGCAACATCAAGACGAGATATACGAGTCCGATGGTATGATGTATCGTGGAAAACGAGTCATCATTCCTCACAGCCAACGCAGAGATTTGCTACAGAAAATTCACGCATCACAACAAGGTATGTTATCTTGCAAGAACAAAGTAAAAGATTCAATTTATTGGCCTGGGATGATGCACGACATTGATAATACAGTGAGCCAATGTTCTGTGTGTCAAAACTACTCCAGAGCAAACCAAGTAGAACCGTTGACACCCCACCCAATTCCAACACTACCGTGGGAACAACTAGGCATTGATTTCCTTCATGCCAATAATGAAGACTATCTAGTTGTTGTCGACTATCACTCCAAATTTATAGAAGTTAGGTTACTTACCTCCAAAACAGCTCAATCGGTCATATATTCGTTGAAAAATATATTCAGAACTCATGGTATACCTCTTAAGCTGTGTTCAGATAATGGACCACCATTTGATTCAAGAGAATATAACAAGTTTCTTCGTGAATATGACATAGAGAAGGTAACATCCAGTCCGTACTATGCCAGATCCAATGGTATGGTCGAAAGAGCAATTCAAACGGTAAAAGGTCTTTTAGTTAAAGCGAAAAAGATGAATGAAGATCCGCATTTAGCACTTCTTGAGTACAATAATACACCTAAAGCTACATTACCGGCACCATCTGTACTCTTAATGGGGCGCCGGTTAAGAACAACAATACTTGTTTCAAGGAACACATTAAAACCTGCTTTCAAAACGAAGAAAACAATTAAAATTCTCAAAGAAACTCAAATCAAACAGAAGAAATATGCAGACAAGCGTTCCAAACCAATGAAACCACTTCAAGAAGGAACTGAGATTGTAATTGAAAAGTCAACAAGGAATTGGATCCCTGGATATGTCGTCAGCACCGACAAGGCTCCCAACTCGTATCAAGTCCGAACGGAAGAAGGTACTGTTCTACGACGGAATAGAATTCACCTCAGGCCTCGACATATTCCGAACACTACCATTTCCTTACCAAAGCCTGTCGCAGTAACTCCTGGAAGATCTGACTATCCAAGCAGTTCAACCTTTTCAACTCCTAAACATACAACCATTGTTCCGCAAACCCGTACACCAACTTCAAATATTGAACCAGAAACAAATTCCAATGAAATTCCTGCTTCTCAGTTGCCTGAAAAATCAATCGAACGTACGCACACCACCCAGACGGAAGATTCTACTCAGAAGGCTACAAGATCTGGAAGAGTGGTGAGAGTACCACTTAGATTTCAAGACGACTAATAGAGCCGTCTAGGCATATTTAAATGTTTCATTTTATAGATTTTTTTTGTAGTATTAAACTAAATGTCTACATACTATGTATAACTTCAATTTCAACACAACTGATTAGGCCATATAGGCAAGATTAAATGTTTACATTCTTAAATTTAAGCTAATAAAACGTACCAGATGTAATCAAATGCAATCGTGTCTCTTTACCAATGTCTTTAACTATTCCTTCATCATAGATCATTAATAAAACACAACATAACAAAGATTATACGCAAAAACCACACCTGATAAACGTGACTATTAACTGCAAGGATGAAAACAACAAAGTTAACGCTACTTGCTCATATAAAGCAGGTTCGAGGAAGTGTTAACATGACTATTTTTTATATTTAAGTAAGGCAAAGAGGGCTCGTGTTCATGTTTTGAATCACAATTCTTATTTTATCCCTTCTTCAAATTTTGTTTCATTCATTCCGGCCCTCTTTTCTACCTAAACGCCCCCCCCCCCCCCCTCCCTCCCCAGTGCCTCCCAAGCCCCCCAAAACCATAAATGAGGGTTCTCTACGACATAGGCCTATACTTGATATTACTATATTATATATTTGTATCATCATCCCCCAACAAATACATTGTTATAATTCTGTTGAACCATCAAGTAAACATAATTACCGTATGCATATTTAGTATTTTTTTATGAGATTTATAAATTAAAATAATTTTCCTCCAATATGTGAGCAGGCCTGAATGTCAATTTATGTTAGGACTACTTATGCTTTTTTTCTTTACACAGAATCTACGAAAATATATTTTACAAAATGATTTATTTAACGGCAGAAAATAGAAAAAATGTGTATTTTGTTTAGACTGCATAGCATATACCAGCATGCATTTTGACACCTACGCAACTGCGTAAGCGCCGAACTAATTCGGCTTTTAAAACACTTCGTAATGAGAGAATATTTGTTTCGCTCGCCGGTTGCTACATTGTGGGCAATTAGATAATATATACAATAAACAAGTTATAGGTATATCCTCATGTGAAAAAACACCCCGCTATTACACCACCCTTTATTGGATTCTCGAAAAATTACAAAATGCATGTTTCTTTTTTTTTCAAAGAAGAATCTACGTACCAATTTTCACGTCTCGAACATCTTCGGTGTTTGAGATACAATTGTGGCATAGATCAAGAAGGTACTGATTGTAAATTTTAGCATGTTTACTGCCCCACAATAATCTTGATTACGTAATTCACTCATACGATCTATCGCCGTCTATCCGGGGCCTTCGTGATGTCCAGGCCTGCAACTGGCTCTCGATTCACCGCTGTGACGTCACGCAAGTAGGCGGATGGCTCGGCTATACGCGCTATGAAAAGCATTGCGCGCTACACAACATCTCCCAATTTTTATTTGTTTTCTCGACATTCCCGACCGTCTGATGCATGATGCATTTAAGTACTAGACAGTATAATATTCTGCACCATCTGAAATATGTTTGCACTTCCTGTGTAGCAAGAAATGGGATTAAAATTCCTTTCAAAGTCCATTGACATTTGCATTGTCTTTGAATTGTCCATTGACGACTTATTTACGTATCCAAGAAATAGCAATTTCCGTCTGAGCTACAATATGGGTTACTTAGGTAGGATTCGAGCCGAGTTTTTTGCGGGTGTGGACAGTGTGTGTTTGTGTGGAAAAAGAAACATTTTAAACGTCGTGAAGTGTTATTTATAATCATATTCAGTGATTATTCGTGATATCGTGTCTTCACATTGACAATCCCGTTAATATTTTGTTTTAAAATGACGTTTAATGAATATATTTTATTCCCATAAAATAAACTCTGTGAGGTTCGGCGGACAAAATGCCTCGCAAATGTTGCGTGCCGGGCTGTAAATCGAACTACAGTACATCAACAGGACAAACAAGTAGTCCAAAATGCTTTAAATAATTTGTTTACACCAAAATCAACCAATTTACGATATTAAATTATCAGTTGTAGAATCAAAAATGATAAACAATAACCAATACCATCCAAATAATTAAAAAGTAAGCATGAATAATAGAGATATAATTTGCTATGATTCATAATTGGAATACAAAATAATCCAAGCTATCCACTTTATTTCATAACCACATATTTCCATTATACGCTTTTTCCGAATAAATCGTATGTAAAATAGAAGTGTCATAAGCCTATGGGCTCAAAATAAGAAACGTCAATAGTTTATTTAGGTGCCAATTACGCAGTCAAATGATGTAAACGCGGAACAAATTCGATACCATCCGCACCGTAACTTTATCATTTTCTTGGGACATGCATATGAGGGGGCAAAATAGTAAAAAACTTTATTTCGGAGGCTTTCACGGCCGGAGTCAACTATACTATCGTGGTTTTCCGGGTACAACCGTGTCAAAAGGTGGAACCAATCCAACGTTTCGCCCATATTGCAATGGGCTTCTTCAGGGACCTTCGTGGAGTGTTGACACTGACACCAACAACTGTCACGAGGGGGAACTCTGGACAGTGATGCTAACAGAATAACACCCGCTATCACAAAGCCGCTCAGCCACAGGCGCGCTCAGTTATATAGTTCCTCTACTTCCCCTCCAACCCCTCCTCGCCTATCAAAACACGACGCGTGCGGGTTGCAGCACGTCCGCGCAAACAACAACACGTCCGCGTCATGAGTGCCTGCTTGCGTCCGTCTTACAATAACAAAGCAATTATAGGGCGTTGTCTACCACAACAGACTCCTTTGTATTGTACCTTGATGGGGCAATTATAGGTTTCCACGTAGCACTCAGTGTATAACCTCCCTCCCTATTGAAATTAAGGGGTTGTTTCTCTATTTCAATAGCCTCTCTGATCAATCTAGGTACCAAATGTTTGGTTTTGGCCGAAGATACTATGAAGATACTTGTGTTTGCCGAAGATACTATGAACAGACCCAGGGAGCGGCGATGGGGTCACCTCTATCACCTGTGGTGGCTAATATCTTCATGGAGGCCTTTGAAGACGCGGCTATTGAAAATAGCCCTGTGAAACCCAAAGTATGGTTACGGTATGTGGACGATGTGTTTGCTATAATTCAAGGAAGGGAAAACCTCGTAATATTGTTGGATTATCTTAACAAACAACACAAGAACATTAAGTTTACCATGGAAGAAGAGACCAACAATCAGCTACCCTTTCTAGATGTGCTAGTTAAAAAACAGGAAACAGGAAAACTCAGTCACACAGTTTACAGGAAGCCTACACACACTAATAGATATTTAAACGCCAGTTCACACCACCACCCAAGTCAAAAGCAATCAGTCGTTAGTTCGTTAGTACACCGGGCTAAAACCATTTGTGAACCTAGTGCGTTACAAGGTGAGCTTAAGACCCTTACTACAGCACTGGTCAACAATGGATATACCAAGCAAACTATTGATAGAACGATTAAGAATCAACACAGACACAACAACAAAACTGTAGAACCTAAGCCCGTTAGCACAGCAATACTCCCTTACATTCAAAACACGACAGACCGAATTAGCAAGTTACTTAGAAAGAACAACATAAGAACAGTGTTCAAACCAAATTGTATAATTAAAGACTGTTTACGCCCTATAAAAGATAGGATTGAACACCATACTGAAGGAGTGTATAAAGTACCATGCAGGTGTGGCCAGGTGTACATAGGGCAAACGGGGAGAACCATTAGCACCCGCATCAAAGAACATAAGAGACACACCAAATCGGCCAACATAAAGTGTTCTGCCATAGCTGAACATGCAGTAGTCAATATAACTTCATCTTTACAGGAAATAGATTTTGACAGAACCGAAGTGCTGGCCAAAACCAAACATTTGGTACCTAGATTGATCAGAGAGGCTATTGAAATAGAGAAACATCCCCTTAATTTCAATAGGGAGGGAGGTTATACACTGAGTGCTACGTGGAAACCTATAATTGCCCCATCAAGGTACAATACAAAGGAGTCTGTTGTGGTAGACAACGCCCTATAATTGCTTTGTTATTGTAAGACGGACGCAAGCAGGCACTCATGACGCGGACGTGTTGTTGTTTGCGCGGACGTGCTGCAACCCGCACGCGTCGTGTTTTGATAGGCGAGGAGGGTTTGGAGGGGAAGTAGAGGAACTATATAACTGAGCGCGCCTGTGGCTGAGCGGCTTTGCGATAGCGGGTGTTATTCTGTTAGCATCACTGTCCAGAGTTCCCCCTCGTGACAGTTGTTGGTGTCAGTGTCAACACTCCACGAAGTTCCCTGAAGAAGCCCATTGCAATATGGGCGAAACGTTGGATTGGTTCCACCTTTTGACACGGTTGTACCCGGAAAACCACGATAGTGTAGTGAGAAACTTTGTTTTATAAGGCAAATACTGTGTTGCGCGCTGTATTATTCCTATGCGCGCCATGCAATGGCCGCTCGCCAGTCCGCCTATTCTCGTGACGTCACGCCAAGCAGTTGCAGGCCTGGAGAGCGAAGCGATATATCTAGACGGCCTTGGTCTATCTGTATAACACACAGCGAATACCGGCTATCATATCGTAAACTATCCCGGCTGTACTGGTTCTCGATTTGTCCGCCAGAGTTCAGCCACTTTGGATTTAAACGCGAATTTTCAAGTGACTCATTTCGGTGAGTAAGAAACTAGATAATCTTGTCTCGAAACAACCCTACAGATGGCTTCCGTCATAGACGAGTCGTTTGTGGACAATGCAATGAGCACAAATAACAACCATCGAACGCTGATTGGACAAGAGTCGTCTGTGACGAATCGCACCGGTAAAGTTATTTCGGGACAAGTGTCCCTATGTTGAAGGTTTGAAGGCATAGTTGTCCCAAGACTACCTTACACATGCTTTCGTCACAGGCGACTGGTTCGTAGCCAATCAGCGATCGGTATTTGCCCGGATGTGTCTCGGGTGGTTCGCTGGTTGGTTACGAGTGCCCCGGATGTGACGAAAGCAGGTGTAAAGTAATCTTGGGTCTACCATACCAACTGCTCTCCCACACACAAAAATCAGTGTTTTTAGAGAGCTCATCTATGTAATAGGGAAGTCTCATGGATGTTTTAAATTAAATTTTTATCATAATGACAGTTTCTAAGTTTATTAATGTTTTTACTTAATGTCCAAGTCCAAGAGCATATTTTCATTTCTTTGGTATGTATAATATGTAGGACCGGCTCAAGACAAGCACTCACCATTTCCATCATGTTTGCAGCGCTCGGTTGTCGGCCATGGGAACCTCGGGTTTCTTTGCCCATGGCCACATTACTACGATACTTGTTGGTGGTTTTGAGAATCTCGTTCTTCACTAACTGAGACATTACTGAATTTTTCTTGTCGTAACCCGTACATCTTGGTCCTGGCTTCTATAGACATTTACAAGCAATGGAAACAATTACATATTATGAAACACTCGGGGCTAAACACTTTATAAATGAGCACAGTAATGCCCAGGCAGCTGGACTTTTAAAGATAATTTATCATGCTCAGATGTAAAACTTACATGCTCAATTTGTTTTATCATCTTTTTTTGTCCACAACACTTCTTCCAAAAATCAAGGCCTGCGCCCATAAAATGTATCATTTAATGTCTACGTTTCCTACTCCCCGTGTGCTGAATTACCAAAGGCATCGGAAAGTAATCATGGAATAAAAATACGAATTATATGCGGCAGGAGCACTGCAAACTACACAACAAATTTTAAATTGGCTGCAAGACACCTAACTATTTGTATTTTGTAATATTACTCACATACCCGGCCGCGCCCATTGGCAAATATCTCACTTGCCCGACAACTATTTTGACGTGACTCGGGCATCACGGGCATAGTTTTTGTTTTTGTTTTAGCAATTTCAATGTTTAAAGTTCAAAGTTTGTTTTTACAATAATTGTGGTCATGTACATGGTGGTAAAAGTAAAACAAATTAGGGTATATACTTTGTCATGTAATTAGGATTTTTAAGAAGGACTCTGAAGTTCTTCAGATAGCTTGTTCCATTATTTTATAGTCGTACTTAAATATTACTATATATTTACCAACATCAGTCATTCCAAACTTGGCCTTAAGTTTGGAAGAATGATCGTGCCTTCTTTTGTAGACAACTTGCATTTCAACTACCCCACCTTCAACGATTCTCATCCTAGAGCCTCTTGTTAAACTGTCATACACTTTATTCACGGCTTTATTAAAACAAGGGGACTACCTCCATCTTTTAAGCAAGTGCCTGTAACTCTCATTGCTGCCTTCCGTTGTACCTTTACCACTACCATTACAACTACTTTCCTGTACGGATCTCATATAGCTCATCCATAATCTAATGGGGATCTTTTAAAGCTCAACCACCAGAGTGCAGCACCGAAAAATGCGGTCCACCTGTCAAAATGAAAATACACTGATCGGCAAGGCGGTGTTAGAAAATACTGGCTTTGATAGGCTGTGACTTAGAAATACTAACATCAATAAAGCGGTGACTTCCGTCTGTTGCTAGGATACTTGACGTGTTTCTTCGTCAGTTGATGGTCAGTTGTCTTTATTGCCGTGATCGTGTTTGACAGAAGATGGACAGAAGTTAATTTCACGTGGGGGAAACATGGCGGCGTTTTTCTATAATATTTGAGGCCCGTGTTCGGCTGATTTAGTTTGTAATATTATTTATGAAACTTTATTACTGATGTCAAGAAACATTGACACTGAAAACATTACAAAGATATCTTTCAGAGTAGTAATATGTGTTCCCTGTGCCTTTAGGATACGACAACATGCAGAGAGACAAGGGTAGGTCGTCCGTAGCTGTTAGTTACGGTCTGTTAGCTTTGTTTTTATTGATGAATTTGTCTTAAAATAATATTCTTGTATAAATATGACTGTATAAAATCGGAGCCTCAGCAAACAATGCATTTAAATTAAAGTTCAAATAAAATAACTAAATTAGGTGCTTCTTGCAACACACAGGCAATGTCATCTGTCAGCTAGTAAGTGGTT
The DNA here is from genome assembly GCA_945910005.1 of Isoperla grammatica. Lineage (NCBI taxonomy): Eukaryota > Metazoa > Arthropoda > Insecta > Plecoptera > Perlodidae > Isoperla > Isoperla grammatica. Next base: position 26,111,368 of record OX246740.1, read on the forward strand.
GAAAAGTTGAGAGCTAAAGGCTGTTATAAACTTGAATAATAAGCCCTATAATGATAAGGGCCAACAATGGGCGTTATAACTTATTAATTACATATTACTGTTTATTATATTTTAGGACATTATGCTCGTTACCAAATATATGTTGTAAATTTAAACTACCTGTCATCACGCTCGTTCCCGTTGCAATCAGCGTTTGTTTACTATTTTAAAACCGGGTTGTTCTATGCTGCACTCTGGTGAGAAATTTTGACTGAAAGACTCCCATTACATACCCGACTAAAACCTTGTATGCCTTTTCCTTCACCTCCCTTCTTGCCCACTTGCGGTTTCTCAGTACAAGATTTAAATTTTGATTTTATTCTTGCATACTTCTGTACTTCATCCGGCCAAACATGTTTTTTGTTTAAAATCTCTCCTTAATGTTTATAATTATTTACTTCTTCAAATACCCTACCTTGAAATACATATTTTTACCACTCTTCCTCCTACGCGGCGTTAAATTTTGACCTTGCATATTCCTTCATTTATTCCCATCATATTTTCTTACATTCAATCATCTACAGCTACACACTACGCAAATCTTTCTGCAGTTCAACCTCAACCCCTACATCTTTTATTTTCACGTGCAAAAAGTATGCACTTACACCTGATCCAATCAACCATACCATTGATAAAAATGGTAAGCATGAGGGCCGAGGGACCCAAGTATACTTCCTTGACGAACCCCTGATGTCATCTCGTTACACTTGGAGCTCTCCTTCAACTTGAACTTTCTGAAGTCTATCTGCCAGAGAATCATGTACCCACCTCTCTTGTCGCTAAATTGAATATACCATCCAATTTGGCGATGAGCTTGTTATGTTGAACCTTCGAGAAGTCATGAAACACAGCGTGTACTTCACCTGCCAAGCTCCTGAACTAAACCTACTGGCTGTGTTTCAGAGAAGTGCCTTTTCTAAACACATGTTGTGCACTTGCCACATAACCCTGACTGTCTCTCTTCTCTCTGACCTCTGATATAGTCTGCCACAACTAATCGGTCTGTGTTGGTGATCTTACAGCTTTCCCCACTCTCGTGTATAGGTATAACCCATGGTATAAGGATATTTGTTGTGTGGGCTAGGTATGACAATGCGCACAGGGTAGCTTCAGCCGCGGGGCATGTGACGTCAGCTAGAGACAAGAACCGGTCGGCGGGCCGGGCTGGCCCGCTGTAATGCAAGCATTCCACCACTCAGATAACTAATGATTGACAACTGACATGTTGTCATTTATTGGGTGACACTGCGAGTCTTGAGACAGTTGGAAACACTTTACACCTCCTCATTGACATCTTTTCCTGGTAGAAATAATCTTGTAAACCGGACCCACTAAATCACACTTCTTGGTAGCAAAAATCCCTTGCTTCCTTCCGTGTATAAGATGAACATTATATTATGATTCATTTTCTGGAACAGTCCACAATTAACCCTAGTCTGGACATTTCAAAGTAGTGTGTCCTCATCTTTGAAAGAGTAAAGACTCGCGTTGATACGTGCTCTGGCGTGATTGCTTTCTTCATTATTAATTGTTTTCCTCTATTGTACCTAATTGCCAAGTATTGTCTTTATAGGGCGTGTTATGTGTTTTTAACATTAATTCATCGAAACTAAATATAAATTAATAGTGTTTTCCTAAGTAGAACCTACAGATATACTTTAATATAACAAGTGATTCATTGAGGCGTTTTACTTGTGACTAACGTTGTGACCCAGTGAAGTGTGTTCAGTTTTATTTTATTTGTATATTATATAAGATGTTTTATTTACAACACTATAACTATATAGGTATGTAACTTACGATGTGCGTCTATTCGACTAAACCAAAACATCGTTTTGAAACTGTGCATTTGCATATTTATTCGTAATTTCGCATCAGTCATAATGGTTATATGTGCTGTGTTCGGATGTAACAATAGAACAATAAAACGTGATTCCGAAAGTGCCGGACATCACATATCTTTTCTTACTTTCCCTAAGGATGAAAACTTGTGTTCAATTTGGGTTCAATTTTGCAAACGATCCGATAAGTTTAATGTAAAACATTCAAGAGTTTTTTCGGAACACTTAGAAGAAGACGCCTTTCATTGGAATTTACAGCACAAGTTATTAGGTAATTCACCAAAAAAGTACCGTAAAGTCAAGCCAGGATGCGTCCCAACGTTAAAATCGTCTTCGCAAAAGGCAAAGGATTCGCCTTGTCCGGAGGTTCGGAGTTCGATGCCGGAAAATAAAGAAAGAACGGCCAGAAAAGAACATCGCGCTAAAAGAAAACTCGTAGACGAGCTTACAGCCTCCACGTCTACTTGTCAACCAAGCATTCCAACGTGCATCGATGCCGCTAACGAACGTCAACACGCAGCTGCTGTAAGTATTATCTCTATAGTGGCCTACTTATGGAATCACGTGTCCTTGCCTTATTCATAGCCAATCATTATTACTGCATGTGAAATATTGCTAGATTTATTATGGCAATGTATTTTTGTACAATTTGATTCTCATTAAAAAAATTAACAATTATACCTCTATAATTAATGAATTAATATTATTTTTACTATACAACGTTGTTCTTTCAAATCTGTAAATATATTCTTTAACACTTAGGTTGGAATTCATAGTCGTCCCCTACACCTAGGGACGCCCATTGTTACCAAGGTAACAGTTGTTTCCATGTTATTTCCCATAAACAAAACAAATCCATAGCAACAATGGGTGCCCCTAGGTGTAGGGGCCGACTATAAATTCCAACCTTAGGCCCGGTATAACAATCTCTTGATAACTTTTATTATGCAAATAGTTTGTTATCTCCATGGCAACTACCAAACAAATGCTTTGAGATCTAGAAATAGCTTATTTGCTTCATATAACTTTCGTATTTGTTGATTGAAATTCGGGACCTTATATTGTTGAATTTTCAGATACACGGCTCAAGAGATGGAATAAATGAAAATAAAGCTTTCCGCGCCGAGAATGAAAATGAAAAACTTCGCGGAAAGAATTCATCATTGTTGGAGCAATTAAAAGACATCAAGAAGGATATAAATCAATCCGAGAAAATTAAAAGCGTAATGGGTGAACTATTTACGGCAGGACAAATCAAATCTTTGCTCTCTGGCCGGAAAAGAGTTAGGTGGTCGGCAGATGACATCTCGGCAGCAATCTCCTTGCGCATTGTTAGTGCGAAAGCATAAAAGTACCTTCGAAATAAATTAAAATACCCCCTCCCTGCTCTTTCAACCCTAAGAAACTGGGCTCGTAAATTAAATTTAACAAAGGAATTCTGTCAGAAGTGTTAAGTCTTATGTCTGCGAAAGCAAAAAGTATGTCGGTTTACAAAAAACTGACAGTTATTTCATTTGACGAAATGAAGATATGCGGGAAAGTGTGTTACGACAAATCTCATGACACAGTAATCGGCACTTGTAAGTATGCTCAAGTTGTAATGGCTAGGGGACTTGTTGGCAATTGGAAACAACCTGTGTTCTATGACTTTGACTTTAATATAACCAAAAGACAAATTAAATGAAATAATTTGAAGTTTAGCAGAGGCTGGGTTTATAGTCGTGGCCATGGTGAGTGATATGGGCGGTTGCAACAGGGGGTTGTGGAAGACATTAAATATTTCTATCGATAATGTCAGTTTTCCTAACCCTGCCAACCCCGAGCGGCAGATATAGGTCTTTGCAGACGTTCCTCATCTCTTAAAGCTTGCTAGAAACCATTTTATAGATAGTGGGTTTGTTTATAACAAGATCATAATTAACACTGATCCTTTGTTTGAACTATTGAAACTCGTAAATCAAACCAAAGTCAAAATTGCCCACAAATTAACGTTACACCACCTAACCGTCAAAAAAGCTGGGCGTCAAAAGGTTAAAACGGCCGCACAGCTGTTTTCAAATTCGATTTCGAAAGCACTTGAATGGTGCGGAAGACAGGGAATGATTACAGTCTTAATTGGCCCGACTGTGCGAAAATGTTCAATGATTGGTTGACGTGTTTAATTTAAGGAGGCCTGAGGCAGATCGCCGAGAACGAATGAAGGCATATGGACTAGCGTTAACAACACAAATTAAAATCTTGGACAATATGGTGGATATGATAAAAAATGTACGAGTCGAGGGTAAAAAATCGCTAAAGCCATTTCAAACCGGTATCATAATTTCTAGTCTTTCTCTCCAATCACTGTACAATGACTTAGAACAACATTATGGCCTTTAGTACATTCTAACCTATCACCTAAATCATGATGTTTTGGAAAACTTCTTTTCTGCAATACGGGCAGCTGGTTAATTGCATGATCACCCTCTCCCAACAGAGTTCACAAACAGAATGCGCTCTTATATATTGGGGAAAAATGAAGGTGTTTTGTCAGAAAATGCGAACACCGCAGCGGATGAAACTCCTAAAATGAATTTGGTTGCGCATCTGCCATCAACGTCATCAGCATCATTTGTTGAAATGACATCTGATAATACCGCCACTCACATCATTGAGCCTGACGAAGATAACATCGAGATACCAGATACCATAACATCTTCAATGCTTGGTACAATAATGAACGCAAGTGAAGTGACAAACGATGATGACGAATTCGAATTCGATATGAGTGAAATTAATTGTTTGTTTGAAGTGAATACCAAAGAAACAATTCAAACCGCTGGGCTAGCATACATAGCCGGATATTTAGCCTTTAGAATGCGGAATGAAGACAGGTCTCTGGGAAGAAAAAGAAGACTCCCGTATACCTTGATAAATCACCTATCCGAAGGAGGCCTCCAATAGAAGTGAATAAAATGGAAGATATGTTTTGTGATTATAATAAAGCAAGTGGTTTAATCAACAGGAACCCGCATTACATCAAACATTTGGTTGCAACAATTAAAACAATAGTTACTACGTTATCTGAAAAAAACATCAAAATATTTGCACGTACTCGAATGTACATCAGGATCAAGGAAATAAACAGTAAAATCGAGGAAGAAACGACAGAGAAAGCCAACAAAAAAATTAAGAAAACTGTAACATAGAAAGCATCATTATGGTGAGTCATTCGTAATTTGTTATCTCAGTCGATTTGTTGCCGATTGCGCCTGCCGTAGATTAATTAATTTAGCATATAATAATAAAAATACAAATAATTGCTAGCATGCATTATTAATTGATTATCCCAATTAAGTTATGTTCACTTGAACGGATATTTTGCACATATACCTATACATGTGCATGTTATTATTATTCTATTGTTTCATGTATAATATACGTCCTTTGTACAAACTGGTACGGTTAAATTCAATGTTTTACGGACTTAAAAGTCCAGGAAAGCATGAGTATAATATATAATTTATTATTTATAATTATTATTATTATTTTATTGAATGTATCACAATCATACAATCTCGGTCAAAACCGGCGTTAACATGTTATACGGACGTGATGTCAAGTATTTCCATGTGTCTACCTTATTTAACTTCACTAATCACATGTCACTAGTTTAAACAGTCATCAATCTCGGTCAAAGCCGGTGTTTACATTATTATTATTATTATTACTAGGAAAACGCTCCGCGTTGACAGATGAGCGATTTTTTTCAATGTATCAAATCAAAAAAATCATTTGCATATCATATTATTACTATTTTTTTTTTAAATATCTTTATAATAAACATGATTTTTTTACAAGATGGCGGATCAAGTTACAATCTTATAACTTGTGTATATTATTTCTTGATATGTTGCTTATAAATGCAGGACATAGTATTTTCTTTAAATAAATCAAAACCTTTGAGTTGATTTTTCAATGAATTTCAGCATAATTTCATTCGACCGTGGTCTACTCAACAGGCTCTAAGTCATAAACTATCAAACCTATCTGTGAAAGGAAAGTTCCATAATGTAGATACAGACTATATCTAAAATGTAATATTGTTTAATCATACAATAACTCGCATTTAAACTATAATAATAGCTTTTTAATTTGTCGACTAAGTTGTTTGTTATTTTCTGCATGTTTGCCGTGAAAGTCATAAAACATAACTCGTCATTGTACCCATTCTATGATAGCTATCAAAATTCGAAATACATAGTGAGAAAGGTCTGACTGCGTAAGCCATTTCGGCAGCATACTATGTGCATCTAACTTCAATGGTCCGCAAATGCGAATCATATCGGTGGAACACTGTAAAAATGAAGAAAATGTCTGCCGTAAATAAACAATATTTTGTTACAACATGGCGGTTAAAGCTACGGTTTTGAAACTATTGTCGAGTGTTAGTACTATTGATGTGGACATACATGCAAACAATCATTTATATCCGTGTGTAATTTTTAATTTAATTAAATAAATTAAAAAACATGTTTTTCAGTAACTTATTTTTTGTAGGTTGGCATCTTACGTCATTGTAGCCTTTTTGTGACAGCTATCAAGATTCCAAATATTTTTGAGAAAGGTATGATTGCGTACGCTTTTTTTGTGTTTACTATGTGCATCTAACTGAAAAGATCCGCAAATGCGAATGATATCGGTGAAACATTGTAAAAACGAAGAAATTATTGTTGTAAATAAACAATATTTTTTTATGACATGACGGGTAAACTTACAATTTTGAAACTTTTGTTAAGTGTTGGCACCGTTGATGTGAATCTACAAGTGAAACATTATTTAAATATGTTTGTAAGTTTTCATTTAATTAAATAAATAAACAATTTTTGTTTTTTAGTAATTAATTTTTTGTAGGTTGGCATCTTGACGAATATTGCTGGTTATGTTAACAGCATCGAGTTTAGTAGTCACAAATGTTGACAGAAAATGTCAGCCAAATCCGTCAAGCCGTTTGACCTGTGCGCGACGAACAAAATTTGGCGAACACACACACACACACACACAGACAAAGTGCCGATCGAGTTGTATGGAGAGATTCACTCCGCTTCGCTACGCTCATCTAATTACTAGGAAAACGCTCCGCGTTGCCAGATGAGCGAGTTGGTTCAATGTTTTAAAGCAAACACATCTTTTGAATATCATATTTCTCTTAAAAAAAAAAAAAAAACTTAATAATAAACATATGATTTTTTTACAAAATGGCGGAGCAAGTAACAACCTTATTACTTTCGTATATTATTTCTCGATATATTTCTAATAAATGCACGAAATATTATTTAAATCCGTTAAGATGTTTTCTTTAAATAAATTAAAACCTTTAAGTTGATTTTTCAATGGATTTCCGCATAATTTAATTCGACCATGGTCTACTCAATAGGCTCTCATTCATAAACTATTAAACCTATCAGTGTATGGAAAGTTCCATAATGTAGATATAGACTATATGTAAAATGTATTATTGTTTTATCATACAAAAACTCGCTTTTAAATTATAATAAAAGCTTTTTTATTTGTCTACAAAGTTCGTTGTTAACATTTGCATTTTTGCCGTGAAAGTCATAAAACATAACACGCCATTGTAGCCATTCAATGACAGCTATCAAAATTCCAAATACATAGTGAGAAAGGTCTGACTCCCTACGCCATTTTTGCAGCATACTATGTGCATCTAACTTCAATGGTCCGCAAATGCGAATCATATCGGTGGAACACTGTAAAAATGAAGAAAATGTGTACCGTAAATAAACAATATTTGTTTATAACATGGCGGTTAAAGCAACAATTTTGAAACTAATGTCGAGTGTTGGTAGCATTGATGTGGACGTACATATAAAAAATCATTAATATCCGTGTGTAAGTTTTAATTCAAATAAATAAATAACAAAACACGTGTTTCAGTTGTTAATTTTTTGTAGGTTGGCATCTTATGTCATTGTAGCCATTTTATGACAGCTATCGAGATTCCAAATAATAGTGCATAAGTATAGTTACGTACGCTATTTTTGGTGTATACTATGTGCATCTAATTGCAAAAGTCCGCAAATGCGAATCATATCGGCGGAACACTGTAAAAATGAAGAAATTATTGTTGTAAATAAACAATATTTTTTTATAACATGGCGGATAAACGTACAATTTTGAAATTATTGTCAATTGTTGGGACGGTTTATGTTAACCTACATGATTAACATTATTAAAATCCGTTGGTAATTTTTCATTTAATTAAATAAATAAACAAATTTTATTTTTCAGTTATTAATTTTTTGTAGGTTGGCATCTTGACGAATTTTGCTGGTTATGTTAACAGCATCGAGTTTAATAGTCACAAATGTTGACAGAAAATTTCAGCCAAATATGTCAAGCCGTTTGACCTGTGCGCGACGAACAAAATTTAGCGCACATACATACATACACACACACATACACACAGACAAAGCGCCGATCGAGTTGTATGGAGAGATTCACTCCGCTTCGCTACGCTCATCTAATTATTATTATTATTATTATTATTATTATTATTATTATTATTATTATTATCATTATTATTATTATTATTATTATTATTTTTATTATTATTATTATTATTATTATTATTATTATTATTATTATTATTATTATTATTATTATTATTGTAATTATTATTATTAATTATTATTATTTGCCCAATCTGTAATCGAATTCGGGTTTTATCATATTATTATAGTTTTATTTTATTAATATGGTAATATATATATATATATATATATTTATATATGGCAAATATAGCAAGTTGTAAACAAATGACACTTTTTTACGTCAATTACTATAGTGGCCATCAACATGCAAATAGTTACATTTAGTTTTAAGATAGATAGATAGATATTTGGGCTTAACGTCTCATATTAATGCAGCTTGGATAATCGAGACGATGAGTGGGTGAAATATGAAGATAAAATAGGGAGATGTTTGGAGGAAAGGGGGAGTAGGTGGGTGGGGAGGATAGGGGAAATGAAAGAAAATGGGAGTAGGGGGGTAGTGGACTGCACTTCGTCTGACTTCTCCTCCTCGACCTGTCCGGCAAAACTATTGTTAGCATAATATATATATATATAGCTTAACTTTGTCAGTATTGCCGGTGAGCGGGACCACATCGTACCAGCGACCTCCCGAATTAAAGCCTCGTGTGCTTCACACTGAGCCATCTCTCGGCATTCTAAATGGATGTTTTGTTAAATAAAACATCAATAATCTTACTGTAATCTATATGAATATTTTTCAAGAACACTCTTGACGTGGATGTTATGTGAAATCCAGAAATTAAAAAACCAACCCCGACTAGGAATCGAACCCAGGTCTCCCACTTGCCGGGTGGGCGCCATAACCCCTAGACCACCGGGACCGGTAATTCAATGACTGGATGTAGTGCATTAAGATAGATTGTGGCGGTGGAACAACACTGCAACGCTTGGGTTACACTTGAGTTGACCAGCCACACATATTTTTTTTTTTTTTTTTTTTTTAATGCGTAGCGTGACGTAAGCTTGATCGTAGAGATATCTATATGAATATTTTTCAAGAACACTCTTGACGTGGATGTTATGTGAAATCCAGAAATTAAAAAACCAACCCCGACTAGGAATCGAACCCAGGTCTCCCACTTGCCGGGTGGGCGCCATAACCCCTAGACCACCGGGACCGGTAATTCAATGACTGGATGTAGTGCATTAAGATAGATTGTGGCGGTGGAACAACACTGCAACGCTTGGGTTACACTTGAGTTGACCAGCCACACATATTTTTTTTTTAATGCGTAGCGTGACGTAAGCTTGATCGTAGAGATATCTATATGAATATTTTTCAAGAACACTCTTGACGTGGAAAAAAAAAAAAAAAAAAAAATATGTGTGGCTGGTCAACTCAAGTGTAACCCAAGCGTTGCAGTGTTGTTCCACCGCCACAATCTATCTTAATGCACTACATCCAGTCATTGAATTACCGGTCCCGGTGGTCTAGGGGTTATGGCGCCCACCCGGCAAGTGGGAGACCTGGGTTCGATTCCTAGTCGGGGTTGGTTTTTTAATTTCTGGATTTCACATAATCTTACTGTAATATTGTAATGTGACGGTACGGTGTGCATGACGTGTTCACTAAACCTGAGAATCTCCTTATGTTGAACATTGAGTTGAACAATGCGAATGTGAGTAAACTTATTTTAAAATATGTACATTGTGATGTTAATAGTTTTTTGCATCTAATTGTGGCGATTGCAGAACTAGATTCATTCAACGCAACAACCCCGACTTTTGATCAAGATATTGCTATCTTCACAGTTAACATAGTTGCTAATAATACTTTAATACGAGGAACACATGTCTGATCTTTCCCGTCAGATTGGAATTTACGTCAATAAGATTAAAATATTGACAGTCAAGTAGGATACCAGTCGACGAGGGTAGTTTAACACGGGCGAGACGGCTGCCGGCCAGCGAGCTTGTCTCTAAGTGACGACATGCGCGGGGCCTGGCTCAAACGCCTGCGCCGGAGTGCCAGACCTAGTCCACACAAGAAATACTTAGACCATGGGTATAACCAGTGCATCCTTCTAGCTTTTCCCGAGTTTATTGTGAATGATGCACCCGCACCCCCCCACCCCCCTCTCCCCACCCAAGCTAAATAACGTTTATGGTGATACTGTCCAAACCAGGTGCCTTGCCGCTCACTAACCATTTGATTACATTCCAAATAGTTTGTGTTGGTTATCTGTAATTTCCCCCCGCAACGTCTTCCCCAGAGTTCCTAGCCTCGTAATTTCCAGTGTCCTTCTTTTGAAATACACTCACATAGTACAAATTAAGGACACTCGCTTTTCCTTCGCTGTTAGCAAACATCTCTCCCTGTTTGCTCTCAAACATAGGTAAATTCCTTTCCCCTTTTATCTGTTTCTTGATATGCCCATATAGCCTATTCGAGCTTCCTTGTTGGCATTGCCATCAAATAAGTTCACAATATAGGTAGCAATCTTTAGCAGCCTATTTTCACATCTTAGCCACCGTTCAAATTCTTTGAGCTCTCTACTCACCTTCTTCCACCCTTCACATCCATTACCGATTCTATTGTTTATTATACATTTTACGTTTAAAACCAGAACTTGTTTGCATTGTTTTCCGCAAGCGGCAATTGATTGATATCAAAATATCGGGTCGTTTTATTGAAGCACGCTTTGGCGGTCCTCATCATCAGTCAATCGTCAATTTAATCATCACAATGTTTAACTGTTTATTTTTCTTTTGGTCTCATAGTCATGGTTGACTTTAATTAAAGCTTTGGTCTGGTGGACTGTGGGGGCTATCACAATTGGCAGACAATGCATTTATGGTTGGAAACTGCGGAATCAAGTTATGCAGCTTGTCGTTAAAAACGAGATAGAAATCAACATGGCCGTGCTGACAGATTATTGCAGCTTAAAACCCACAACTGATGACCACTTGCTGACAGCCATACGCCGCCAACTATCACTAATAGCAGAACCTATAACTGCCGGTCTCGATCTTGATCTCGGCCTCGATTCTACAATATGTGAAATTGGAACTTAGTGGAAACCGGTGGAAGCTACACCTATAACACGGGAGCCGAAGTCAAGGTGAAAAGATTTGGAAAGATGTGGATGTTGGTGGAAGTTGGCGGAACATAATAACTCAATAAGAAGATATACCACAGCCCATTGTTGGTTCTAGACCACACCCTACTAGTGCATGTTTTATCTACCAATGAAAAGTGTTTTGACAGAAGAAAATCCTGAAACTTCACATGTTTGAGGCTAGGTAACGCTAGAACAGGTAGGTAAAGCGAACTATTTAACCAACTACCACATCCAGGCCAAGATGGCGGACGCAGTGACAACATCAAACTGCACTATGTGCATGCAATAAAACAGTAAAAGGTAATCAAAGCTCTATCTTATGTCGAGGGGAATGTCGTAGTTGGGTGCATTATTCGTGTTCCAACCTCACTAAATCCGTATTTAAAGTTCTCAACGAGAACGACGACATAATGTGGGTATGCAAAGACTTCAAAGTCAACCCTAACCCCAAAATCATAACCATGCCAAACCCAACTGGCCTAGACCCTCAACTCGCAAGCAAGAACCAAAGCGAGATATATTCTATGCTAACTGAGATACAAAACTCAATAACCTTCCAGTCTACCAAGTATGACGACATACTTGTGGGAAACAAAAGACTAATAGCTGCAATGGAACAACTTCTGCATGATGTAAAGAGAGTCAAGGAGCAGAACGAGAAGCTGACAGGAGAAAATACTCTAATTAAGCGAGCGTAGCGAGCGTTTCCACTTGACTCTTATGGCACTTCATTCTGTTTTTTGTTTGTTTGTTTGTTTGTTTGTTTTTTTTGTTTTTTTTTTGTTTTTATGTCTGTCGATAGCGGTCGAACGGAAAGTCCGATCAACTTGAAATTTGGACCATCCACAAGCCTCGATGTGGATTGAAGGTGTATAGTTTTGAGGCAAAATCGTTTGAAAAGTTACAAAGTTACACCATAGTTACTGCAAAATATTTTTTTGAAACAAAATGGCGGCAAAATGTGAGATAGCCATATTTTTTTAAACTTTTTTCCGGTCACGAATATGTTCATTTTTTGGCGATACGATAAATATTGGCAAAGTTACACAAAAGTTACTCGAAAATATTTTTCTAAAACGCAGTAACGGCAAAATGTGAGGTGGCTATCTTATAGTAAATTTTTGTCCGGTCACGAATATACTAATGTAAACGTGATCCGATACGTATTAGAGGCAGAAATTACATTTCTATTGCGGTTAATAAGTGTTAGTAACGGTGGCGGACCGTGTTGAAAACATGACCACGAAAATTCTTAGCAACGCACATTGCACTGCATACAACAATGTCGGAAAGCATAATAGCCATGGAAATAAGAACAATTTTTGCAATGCGCATTCTTGAATTGTTGTTCGTATTAGCATTGAAAACTTTTCGCCAGAAAGTTCGTAGATATTGACGCGCTCGCTTATCAACGCGTCAAACAGAGCGTTTTCCTAGTTAAACAAAACATTGCATACCTTGAAACGGAAGTGAGCACCTTGGAACAACACTCCCGGAACTTTAACCTAGAATTTCATGGTGTACCAGCCACAAGAGAAGATGACACAACCAGCATTGTCGTTGCGATATGCCAGTCCATGAAGTTGGACGTCACCTCAGGAGACATCGAGTATTCGCACACACTCAGCCAAAGAGTAGGCCTTGACCGTACGACAGGCAGAACATCAAAAGATCCAGCACCGATAATCGCCCGATTCTACTCGAGGTACGTGAAAGAGGACATCCTACTTCAGAAAAAAGCCAACCCTAACCTCAAAACCTCCAACCTTGATGCTGCTTTTGGGCTAAGCCAAAATGAAAAAGACGGAAACATAATCTTTATCAATGAAAACTTAACCAAGAGAAACAAAAACTTATACTGGCTAGCTAGGAATACAAGGAAAAATGGATATAAGTTTGCGTGGACGAAAAATTGCAAGGTCTTCATCCGCAAAGATGAAAATACTCCTACAATAAAGGTAAACAAACTTACAGACATCCCAAACTAGGCCTAGACTCTGTAAATACATACCTACCATAAACCCACACCAATAAACCTCATGGACTTTTCACATACAATTAACGACAATAAACATAACCATCCAAACATTAGACCTAGGCCTACCCTAACATATGACACCGCCAATACCCACATCAAGAAAATAGGCATTGATAGCTGTATTAACATTCTTCATATGAACATCAGAGAATTAAGTAAAAACTTTGATGAATTTGTTATCTCGCTACAAGAATACTACAGACCAAACCAGTTTGATATCATTATCTTAACAGAAACCCATATCAAACACGAAACAGCTGCATTCAACATCCCAAATTATAAGACCACTTACCTTAACTCATATCTAACTACATTCGATGGCATGGCAATCTTTACAAATGCAAACAGTATCCCAAATGCAGAAATAAACAAAATTAACATCTCTCATGCTAACATGGCAGAAGTATCTTTTCAATATGGAGGTAAAAACTACAAACTACTCACTGTGTACCGTTCACCTTCCTATAATCATAATGCCTTCATTCTAGAACTTGAAACAACTACTACAAGAAAACCCTCTAAACACATCCCGTATACTGATTTGAGACGTAAAAATAGATATCAAAGACCTACAACCTTCTGGCAAAATTGGACAAGATTACCTTAACATCATGTTATCACATGGCTTTGAGCCATTAATAAAAGTACCTACAGGAGTAACAACCACCACTCAAACATGTATTGACCATATATTTATTAAAAGCAAAAGTCACTGTCTAAATGAAACTAAAGCAGCAGGAATTAAAACATATATCACTGATCACTATTCTACACTACTAAGTATAGAACACAATGTTGCTTCCACACAAATAAAACCAAAAGAGAACCTAACCAAAAAAACTTACACAAAAACTAACTTCAAAAATCTAGTCACCGATATTACTTATGAAACATGGAACAACATAACCGCAACAACTGATACAAATGACGCATGCGAAACCTTCATGCACAAACTAAATTCGTACTTAGAAAAACACACAACGACACACACAGAAAAACATCACTCTAAAAAATATATATATATCTTGACCCCGTTTCCAACATTAATTTATCGGGTAGGGGGGAGTAGCAGAGTACTCCATAGTATTTCATAGTACTCCATAGTATTTCCAACAATAAAAAACTAAAACCATGGATCACAATGGGATTAATAAACTCTATACGACACAGAGATACATGGCATAGAAAGCTAAGAAAACAAAATACGATGAGCACCAACAAAGGTAACCCTATCGACCAACATGAAAATAACAGATTTAAAATGTACCGTACCTACCTTAGCATTCTACTTAAAAACACAAGAGAAACGTATTATCAAAATAAATTTCAGGAAGTCCAGCATGACCCTAAAAAGACCTGGGAGGTAATAAGAGAAGCTGCAGACTATGCAAGTAAAAAAGAGACTACTCAAATCACAAAGATAAAAACAGACGACCATAACACAACAAATGACTCAAAACAAATATCTAAAACTTTTGGGAAATACTTCACCGAACTAGGACGTACTTACGCTGAAAAAATAATTGGCAATAATCCTAAAAATACTACTTGAAGCACTGGTAACCGTAATAGTCCAAGACCCAAGACGAAACAAAGGAAGAAAGATAAATTCCATTCACCGCGTGACTCATTATTCCTTTACCCAGTTACACCACAGGAAATTGCTGCACACATACAAGGACTCAAAAAAACACCAGTGCTTCCGGATATGACAATATATCTGTAAAAACTATAAAATACCTACAACATTATCTACTTAAACCACTCTGCAATATATTTAACCTAAGCATTGAGCAAGGAATATTTCCATCAACATTTAAAGTTGCCCACATAACCCCTATTTTATAAATCCGGTGACAAATTAAACAAAGAAAATTATAGGCCAATCTCAACTTTAACCATTTCTCTAAGCTCCTTGAAAAATGCATAAAAACACGTATTGTAAATTTCCTAAACAACCATAACGTTCTGTCTATAAATCAATTTGGATTCAGAGAAGGACTAAGTACCAACAATGCTATTTACAAATTAACTGGGGAAATATATCAAGCTTTGGACAACTCGCAAAACCCCCTCTTAGTTCTATTGGATTTATCCAAAGCATTCGATACTGTAGACCACAACCTACTTCTACACAAACTTGATAAATATGATGTCCGAGGCACAAGTCACAAACTGTTTGCAAACTACCTCGCACAAAGAATACAATATGTTAAAATAGGTACCGAATGTAGTAGCCCATATGGCATAGACTACGGAGTACCACAAGGCACTGTCCTAGGACCAATCCTTTTTCTAATATATGTAAACGAACTATGTAACTTGGATATAAAGGGCAAAATTATTATGTATGCCGATGACACAGCGGTTCTCTTCACTAGCAACTCTTGGGAAAACACACTACAATTAGCATCCGCAGGGCAACAAAAGATATATGAGTGGTTGCAAGATAATCTACTCACATTAAACCTACAAAAAATAGTATTTATTCCTTTCACTGTAACCCTAGCAACCCCTCAATTCCATGGTAATCTCAAGATACATACTAGAAATTGCAACATACCCAACGCATGCAAATGCTATAATATTAAACAAAAAATGTCTGCCAAGTATCTAGGTATAACAATAGATTGTCACCTTAACTGGAAAGACCAAATAAAAGACACATGCACACACCTTCGGTTCTGTACCCTAATGTTCTATAGGCTTAGAAATGTATTAAATACACACACACTTAAAATGGTATATCATGCACTTATTTGCTCGAAGATGCAATATGGTATACTAGGATGGGGTGGAATAAAGAATGCTCATCTAGAACCATTAAACATAATCCAAAAATACCTTATAAAAATTCTCACTAGAAAACCAAAAAAATTCCCTACCATTGAGTTATTCAAGAACAACAAATTAATAGATATCAGGCAAATGAATGCAGTATCCTTAATGATCCACCTACATTCCCCCCCCCCCCCCTCCACGACAAGACCTGAAGAAAACACTGATAGTATCTCTACAAGAAGTAAGAACATTCCTAGGAAAGCAAAGAGTATTGGACAGCGACACGGGTACTTCCTAGGCCCCAAAGTATACAATGTCATCCCTGCAAATATACGTGCACAACATAAACACTCCTTCAAATGCCAAATGAAAGGATGGGTATTCCAAATAGGTAGAGAATATATTTCAAATATCATTAACAACATAACATGTATCAAGCCTTATGGAAATGTTAAATTAGTTAGCTGATAGTATTATTACTACTATTCCTCGGTTTAATGTTGAATTAGTATAATGTTAGTTGATAATTTTTGATAAACCAAAAATGTTCTATATCTTACAAAATCATATTCACAACAATATCATACACCTAAGCCAACTAGGCTAAGGACACTTCTTCATGGATAATAAACTAGACCTATAATAAGTTATTTAAAGCACAAGCTGTACAATATTCCTAGATAAGCAAGTTGTTTATATTGTCAAAATGTAATAGCATTAAGAAACTGTTTTATAAGTTTTACATGATACCCACTTTAGTTGTACCATTTATACCACTGTATCATTGAATCGTCACTGCCATCTTATCATAAATCACTACAAAATATTATGCGCCCACACACAAGCCTCGCTCATGTGGGCATTCACCTTCCTATATAATCAATACATCAAAATTCAAGCGCTATTCCTGAATGTAGAAAGTTTTCAAAAATATAATATACGTAACACGTGTATAATGCAAACCACGAAGATCATGCAGCGAGTAAAATAAAATATTAAAATTGCTATACTTATTAATATTATTAATAAACAAATTAATGTTTAAAGTTTTTTTAAATTAACCCAATGAAGGTTTGGTGCCTGCTATAACATTCAAAATAACCTTTATCAATTATCTAAAGCGGCGTTTGGTCGATCTAAAACAGTGAATGTTCGCATTGTCGCCATGATACCAACGTAAGACCTACCAAAGTGAAATACACTGAAAGTGATTTTACCGAATTACCTGACAATGGATTTTTAATAGTGCCATGGCCTGACATCCCACAGAAGGAAGAAAGTTATTGGATCAGGTTTTGACAGCGGCCTCAAACGCGCTATGGCCTAGGTTAGGCTAGAATCACGTACGCCCACTTTCGTTTACAACTCAAATAAATTACACCTTCAAATTGTGTGAATTGTGCAGCAATTCTATGTAACTTTCAATGTTTGGCAACACTTCTCGAACGTCAAAGATTGCGATCAGTAATGGCTGACCAATTTTCTTCCTTCTGTCATCTCGAACTCTTTAATCAAATTTTCTGTACTTAATTTAACCATAAAAACTACTTAAAAACTACTTTAAACACTAGATTTAATATTTTTATTACAATCAACATGAAGAAATTACATTAATGTTTATTTTACAGTGATTTTAGACAGCGGACCCAAACAGTAGATTTACCAACCTACTGCATCTCGGAAGCTTAAAATGTGCTATTTATGTAAATAACTTACCGTTGATTTATACAAACACATGGTGTGCTTAAAAGTCTCGCCGGTATATGTCTGGCAATTCAACTTGCAGTAATCAAAGCAATACGACTGTCGGAAGCACAGGGCCAAAACGTAAACAACGTACAAATGTCGAAGCCCAATAGTCACTAAGCAAAATTAGAAACAATTTAAAGTTTTCAAAAGTGAAACCCATTCTTTAAAAGAGTGCTAATATATCTTATCTGAATAATAAAACTTACCCTTCATGGTGACCTTTGATTATTATTTTATCTTTTTAATTTGTTCTGATCAAAGACATGTCAATGTGGTCGTTGCTAAGACGCAACATCGCAAAAACTCACTGCCTTCTTGAATGTGACAAATGCAACTATGGGTAGCCCAAGGTCTATAGATCTTCGCTTGTAGCGCCAAGGTCCTTTTGATCTCCGCCTAGCGGAGATCAAGAGGACCTTGAGTAGCGCCAGAAGGTCCGTCAATCCCCAGGCGGAGGTCAGGTTTACCATTTGGTTTACCTATACACCACGCGGCAAAGACCTTTGCAAAGACCCTACTTTTCCACAAAGATTAAAAAAAAAAAAAAAAAAACATTACCCACTCAGTAACAAGACTGATTTTCGGTGGTTCAGCAACTTACCAACCCTATAGCTATAGGCTCCGAACACCATCGACGAGTGAGCGATATAACCAATCAAAAATCTATATTTCAAATATGAAACATATGAATTAGTGATTGGACCGTGCGAAGGTATTTGGTGCGAATACCTGCGGACAAATGCCAGTCGATTCAGAACAACTTTGAATAGATTAAGTGCTTCGTTGCTTGGGCAATATAAATTATAGCCAGCCATTATAAGAGTTAACTTACTAAGCGAGCGAAGCGAGCGTCTTCATAAGACTTTTATGCTACTCGTTTTGTTTGTTTGCCTGTTTGTTTGTTTGTTTTTTTAAATATATATGTCTGTCGGTAGCGGTTGAAGGGAAAGTCCGATCAACTTGACATTAGGGCCATCCACAAGCCTTGATGTGATTTGAAGGTGCGTAGTTTTGTGGCAAAATCGTTCGAACAGTTACAAAGTTACACCATAGTGATATAAACGTTTTTTTAGTGATCAAAATGATCTTCTCAAAATGGTCTTCTCGGGTAGCCTTGTCCTCAATCTTGGGAGTTGTAGGCAACGGTTGGGCCTAGGGTGTAGGCCTAGGTCTACAGGATGTCAGGATAAAGAAACGAAAGAAACGAAACGGTGGTTATTTACTTCAATTGAAGGTTTTTGAATATTAGCAATACAGATAGACTAATAGTTAGGAATATGGAGGCCTGTGTGCCAACGGTACGATAACAATTATCTAGGGTAAACGCTCAAATCGTTGCGGTGATTTACGAGAGCCCCCGGCAACCTCTCGACCTATCACGTCCGGACAAATGCGCCGACCAAGGTCTTCTTGATCTCAGCCTAGCGGAGATCAAGTAGACCTTGGCTGCCGGCAGCCGCGGAGGCAACAAGGCGGTGAAGCAACAAGGCGGTGAGGCAACAAGGTGGTGAGGCAACAAGGTGGTGAGGCAACAAGGCGGTGA
The DNA here is from genome assembly GCA_945910005.1 of Isoperla grammatica. Taxonomy (NCBI): domain Eukaryota; kingdom Metazoa; phylum Arthropoda; class Insecta; order Plecoptera; family Perlodidae; genus Isoperla; species Isoperla grammatica. The sequence continues at coordinate 26,131,017 of OX246740.1, forward strand.
GGCAACAAGGCGGTGAGGCAACAAGGCGGTGAGGCAACAAGGCGGTGAGGCAACAAGGTGGTGAGGCAACAAGGCGGTGAGGCAACAAGGCGGTGAGGCAACAAGGCGGCGAGGCAACAAGGCGGTGAGGCAACAAGGCGGTGAGGCAACAAGGCGGCGAGGCAACAAGGCGGTGAGGCAACAAGGCGGTGAGGCAACAAGGCGGTGAGGCAACAAGGCGGTGAGGCAACAAGGCGGTGAGGCAACAAGGCGGTGAGGCAACAAGGCGGTGAGGCAACAAGGCGGTGAGGCAACAAGGCGGTGAGGCAACAAGGCGGCGAGGCAACAAGGTGGTGAGGCAACAAGGCAGTGAGGTAACAAGGCGGTGAGGCAACAAGGTGGTGAGGCAACAAGGCGGTGAGGCAACAAGGCGGTGAGGCAACAAGGCAGTGAGGCAACAAGGCGGTGAGGCAACAAGGCGGTGAGGCAACAAGGCGGTGAGGCAACAAGGCGGTGAGGCAACAAGGCGGTGAGGCAACAAGGTGGTGAGGCAACAAGGCTGTGAGGCAACAAGGTGGTGAGGCAAAAAGGCGGTGAAGCAACAAGGCGGCAAGGCAACAAGGTGGTGAGGCAACAAGGTGGGGAGGCAACAAGGCTGTGAGGCAACAAGGTGGTGAGGCAAAAAGGCGGTGAAGCAACAAGGCGGCGAGGCAACAAGGCTGTGAGGCAACAAGGCGGTGAGGCAACAAGGCGGTGAGGCAACAAGGCGGTGAGGCAACAAGGTGGTGAGGCAACAAGGCGGTGAGGCAACAAGGTGGTGAGGCAACAAGGCGGTGAGGCAACAAGGCGGTGAGGCAACAAGGCGGTGAGGCAACAAGGTGGTGAGGCAACAAGGCGGTGAGGCAACAAGGTGGTGAGGCAACAAGGTGGTGAGGCAACAAGGCGGTGAAGCAACAAGGCGGCGAGGCAACAAGGTGGTGAGGCAACAAGGCGGTGAGGCAACAAGGCGGTGAGGCAACAAGGCGGTGAGGCAACAAGGTGGTGAGGCAACAAGGCGGTGAGGCAACAAGGCGGTGAGGCAACAAGGCGGTGAGGCAACAAGGCGGTGAGGCAACAAGGCGGTGAGGCAACAAGGCGGTGAGGCAACAAGGCGGTGAGGCAACAAGGCGGTGAGGCAACAAGGCGGTGAGGCAACAAGGCGGTGAGGCAACAAGGCGGTGAGGCAACAAGGTGGTGAGGCAACAAGGCGGTGAGGCAACAAGGCGGTGAGGCAACAAGGTGGTGAGGCAACAAGGCGGTGAGGCAACAAGGCGGTGAGGCAACAAGGCGGCGAGGCAACAAGGCGGTGAGGCAACAAGGCGGTGAGGCAACAAGGCGGTGAGGCAACAAGGCGGCGAGGCAACAAGGCGGTGAGGCAACAAGGCGGTGAGGCAACAAGGCGGTGAGGCAACAAGGCGGTGAGGCAACAAGGCGGTGAGGCAACAAGGCGGTGAGGCAACAAGGCGGTGAGGCAACAAGGTGGTGAGGCAACAAGGCGGTGAGGCAACAAGGCGGTGAGGCAACAAGGCGGTGAGGCAACAAGGCGGTGAGGCAACAAGGTGGTGAGGCAACAAGGCGGTGAGGCAACAAGGCGGTGAGGCAACAAGGCGGTGAGGCAACAAGGCGGTGAGGCAACAAGGCGGTGAGGCAACAAGGCGGCGAGGCAACAAGGCGGTGAGGCAACAAGGCGGTGAGGCAACAAGGCGGTGAGGCAACAAGGCGGCGAGGCAACAAGGCGGTGAGGCAACAAGGCGGTGAGGCAACAAGGCGGTGAGGCAACAAGGCGGTGAGGCAACAATTCGGTGAGGCAACAAGGCGGTGAGGCAACAAGGCGGTGAGGCAACAAGGCGGTGAGGCAACAAGGCGGTGAGGCAACAAGGCGGTGAGGCAACAAGGCGGTGAGGCAACAAGGCGGTGAGGCACACATTAAAATGTATAGGCAAGGCTGATAACATTCGGCAATTCTGGAAAAACAATCGTTCTCGATTGAAAAAAAATGGTAAGTTACCCAACATAGAAAAGTAATTAATTGGATACAATTCAAGTTGTTGCAACTGGATAATGTAACATTTAAACATAAGGATGTTTGAGAAACATTCATATTGTAATTTAATTACAGAAAATAAAACTAGCATTTATTTTACAAAGTGTTCGAGGTAAGCAGGAGGTCTGCAGCGTCTTTATGGTCTCTAAGAACGAATGTTGTCTTGCTGCTCAACCATGCTTTCTGCTTCGTCGGAACTGTCGTCATCACTCTCTTAAATGGCCTACAATGGCTAAACATACATGCGCGGTCGTTGCGTAACATCGCTTATTGTCCTCCCTTAGTTGGCCGTGTCGCCTGGCAGTACCTCCGAAATAACGAGTGGTCCATGGAATTTTGCCTGCGCCTTCGTTTGTTTTTCAGTATGAGTCGGAGCACATCGCTTAACAACAATATCATCCCTCGAGTAGCGGGTTTCTGAGAAACGCTTCTTATCATGATACTGCTTAGCTCTGCCTTGTGCAGTTATTATCAATTTATCAAATCTCTAGCTACATCTTGGAGGATGGCTGGATTTTTCCATTGCTCATTTGTGGCTACGTTGATTGCTAGTCGCAACCTTCCATCATGGAACCGTGCAACAGTTCAGAAGGAGTTTTCTCGTTCGACTCATTTATGGAACTCCTCAAATCTCTCTGAATCGGAGACATTGTTTTATCCCGATCTCGGTGCTGTCCATCTTGAAGTGCGATGGCAATTACGGGTAGTACAGTATTATTTCCACTTGACCATTGGCCCTGCGATGGCGGGACGAGTTCAAGATGTGGCTCACGCCGTTCTCGCAACAGTACTCGCCAAACGTTCGGCAAGTAAAACAGGATCCTTTGTCAGAGACGATGCGATCTGATAAGCCCCTTTCATTCACGAACTGTTCAATAGATACTTATATGCTTTTAGATGAAGTTTCTAACAGGATATACAGGGGCTGGATTTACAAGAGGTCTTAACTTAGGACCGGTCCTAAGTCCTGCTGTACCGTATGTGCTATTATAAGTCCATGATAGGCCTACTAGACAGGCCAATTGGTAGCTTATTTCGTGGAAATCACTGTGAACTTAAAATATTGCAAGTCAGTGTTTTAAAGTTTACTGTTTGGTTCTCTATTACCTCCACAATCTAAAAACAGAGACATGTGTATATTAAGGTAAGGCAACGATATTTATTTATGTTCACACTTCGAAGTCATAGACGTATTGCCACCATCTTTGAAGAAAGATAAGGTCAACTCAGACAGGGCCTAAATTTTGGTTTTAAGTGTTTGTTATTTACTAGGTTTTCTTAGCGATGTCGAAACGAGGGTATGTGTAAATCCGTATCAGCCAATGACGTAGTGGTTCTAAAGTAAGGCCAGGCCTAAGTTAAGACTTTTTGTGAAATCCAGTGTACAAATTTCTTCAAATTGTCGATCAGGTAAAGGAGTTCAGTATTTCTTTTACTGCTTCTAGGAAATGGTGTAAGGTAGTCTGCATGGATAATCTGAAAGGGACGGTTACCAGGTACAATGGGGTTGAGGAAACCAGGTTGTTTTTCCCGAGGCACTTTATGCAACAATTCAAAAAACATTCAAAACAGTGTGCAATGTAGTGTTTAACGTAGTGTTTCATGCTTGTGAATCAGTAGTGTTCACGGATCTTTACTATGTTTTGGTCAACAGAGAAATGGCCAGCCTGATCATGAAATCTTACCACCATGCTTTTCCTTCTCTTGTCGGTAAATAAGACGAGTACTAGTTGATAGGTGTAATTCTTCTCAGCGGTTGTTCGGTCTACTGATTTCTTCAGTATTTTGATTATATCGCAGAGAGCAGGGTCCCCGCGCTTGGCATCAATACTTGCTCCTCAATTGTCAACGTTACGAGACTTCCAATGAGTCAGCAACAATCTCACTCATAATGTATGTCAGTTCCGCAACAGGCGCCCGACTTAGAGCGTCGATGTGCTTTATCCGATCTCCCGGGCGGTGGCGTATGGTGAAGTCGAATTCTTGGATTATATGTCATAAGCTCGGGCAATCACAGGGTTGATGGTTTATTGTATATTCAGATAAACGATACCCAAACAGTCGGTCACGATTGTAAAATGTATTTCGATTAAAAATGATGAAAACCTCTGAACAGTCCACACAATTGCCATCAGCTCTAATCGACTAGAGTGGTAAAACTGCTCAGGAGGGTTTGTTCGTTTGCTGCCGCAGTATACCAAATGCAACTGTCGATCGACGCCCTCTTGCAGTAGTATGCTGGCTAGACCGTGACTGCTAGCATCGGTATAGACCTCGGTGCGTGCCCATGGATTGTACAGTACAAGTGAGGACGATTGGTAAGCGCATTCTTCAAGTAATCAAATGATATCTGCTGTTCGGTTGACCAGACATAGGGCTCGTTCGCCTTTGTAAGTCTTGTGAGAGGCTCAGCTATTGATGCATAATGTTTAACATAGGGTCGAAAGAATCCTGTAAGCCCAAGAAAACGCCTTATCACGTGCTGGTTTACAGGTTCTGGAAATAGTCTAATTGCACCGATTTTTCGGCTCCCGGGCCGAACTTCAACATTCGAGATAGTGAATCAGAGAAAGTCGATCTGAGATGTTCCAAACACACCGATAGCTTCAGCGTAAGTTTAGCCGCAGCAACTTCCGAAGCCTAGGTATCATTTCTTCCCAGTCACGTGCATGAATTAACATATCATTAAGGTAGCACGTAGCTACCTTATTACGTCAGGGTCCCAATACCTGGTTCATAAGACGTTGAAACTCAGCTGGGCCGCTTGTAGGTCTGAAGTTCATCGGTGATGTACGAGAGACGGTCACCCCGGCAACCACGCTTTGTCGGTCTCGACCTATATCACTTCCGAAAAAATGCGTCGACGGCCGCCGAGGCATCGGTGAGGCAAATCACCGGTGAGGCACATCGCTGTACGTAATTAATAAAATGTAGGACATTTCAAAGAAGTGATACGAGGAGGCTGATAACAATAGTTACTGTTAAATATTATTCTGAAACAAAATGGCGGCAAAATGTGAGATGACCATATTTTTATAAAGATTTTTCCGAACACGATTATGTTCATTTTATGGCGGTCTGATAAGTATTGGGAAACTTAAACAAAAGTCACTCAGAAATAATTTTCTGAAACACAGTAACGGCAAAATGTGAGATGGCTGTATTATTATTATTATCATCATTATTATTATTATTTTTATTATTATTATTATTATTATTATTATTATTATTATTATTATTATTATTATTATTATTATTATTATTATAATTATTATTATTATTATTATAATTATTATTATTATTTTTATTACTATTGTTATTATTATTATTAGTATTTTATTATTTTTATTATTATTATTATTATTATTATTATTATTATTATTATTATTATTATTATTATTATTATTATTATTATTATTATTATTTTATTGTTGCAATACATACAAACTCGGTCAAAACCGGCATAAACATGTTGTACGGACACAAATGTCAAGTATTTCCATGTGTTTACCTTATAAAAATCTACTTAGAACTACTTAATTAATATATCATTGTCCACATTATTTTTTCCAAACCGAACTGTGGATGCTATGTACGGTCTCGGCCGATTTGTACTCATCCCAGCATTCGCTCTTTGTACGGTGGGAACCACGAAAACCACCATCGGGATGGAGAACTTCTTGAAGTCTTCATTCTTCTTAGTTCAAAAATTTTCGCACTGTCCTACACGTGTTCAAAATTATTGCTTTTTGCATCTCGATGTATAGGTTCGGTTGGAGACCAATTAGTTTAATACTGTCATGGAGTTTACGTGGAACAATGCCATTCGCTGATATAATTAACGGTATAACAGTTACATTATTCTGCTTCCACAACCTTTTTATTTCAATCGACAATTCCTTATATCTATTTATCTTTTCCCGCCAAGTTGTCTCTACATTGTGGCATAAAGGGACGGCAACATCAATTAAAATCGTTTCTTGTTTCTTCTTGTCAATAAATATAATATCCGGTCTATTGTGATGTATGGTTTGGTCTGTTATAACTGCCCGGTCGTATGTAGTCTTTACTATCTAATACCTCTTCAGGCTTATATTTGTAATACGCAGTGGTTGTGTTTATAAGTTTATACTTCATGGCTAATTTTTGATGTACAATGTTTGCAACTTGGTTATGCCTATGAAGATAATCTGTTTGACAAAGCATTTTGCACCCAGATACGATATGTTCAATTGTTTCGCCGTTTATATTACATTTTCTACATTTAACTTCCACTGTGACGTCTTTCAGTATGTACTTTTTGTAATTGTTAGTCTTGATTACTTTATCTTGAATAGCGATCATAAATCCCTCTGTTTCGCTGAAAATGTCCCCGGACGTTAACCATTTGTTCGATGCTACCCTATCGACGCTATCCTTAAGACGTTCTTTATGTCTGCTATGTAACGTCTTTTCTGATATTCTGATCTCTTTTGCTGTGTCAGAATTTAGTTTTTGAAGCAAGTTTAAATTGCCGTCATTTAAATTGAGGGGAGAAAGCGACTTGTCTGCCGATACTATAGCTCTATGAAGTTGTGAATGCGGGCATTTTGTATAAAAGTACTTTCTTAGAATTTCAATTTGTTTATAATATAAATTGTTTTAAATCAATCAAGCCTCTTCCCTCTTTTTCTCTAGGAAGAGTGACTCGTTCTATTGCTGACTTATTATTATTATTATTATTATTATTATTATTTATTTATTTATCAATATCAGACATTGTACATTGGAAGAAAGGATGCAGGAAGCGGGCCAACGGTCCATCCACAAGGGTTGTGTCCTGCATCCATGTAAATTTAAACTAATACTAAGGCATATGAATATTTGATGTAATACTAATTAAAATAAGTCTTATGACATGTGATGATTGACGATGAGAATGAACATAAATAGGCGATGTAATATGACGCGTGAGGTGATGGGTGATGTTTATGAAATGAGGCCTTAACTTATTATCTAACCAAATCAATAAGTCCATCAATTGTTCGTTATCATGTCAGTATACATTGCTAGGTTGTCGATATCGCTGTGTCAGTGTGGACAGGATTCAGTGGTACATGATCTTAATGGCTCGGTAGAATTCTTTGGATGCCATTAATTTAGTACCACTTGGAAGGGCGTTCCACAGGCCGCTGGCTCGGTGGTACAGTGAGCGTTGGTAGCTGAGCGTGGTGGCCCGGGGCGCTCGGAGATATACGCCTTGCTGCGGTCCCCTCCCTCGCTCCACGGTCCTGTAGTCAAGCTGTAGCCGAACGTCGAGGTCTATCTTCCCGCTCATACAGCCACGCAGGAAAATCAAGTCGGCGTGTTGTAGATCCGCGCTAACGGAGGGGATGTGAAGCATTTTCCTTCTTGCCAGGGTGTTAAGGTCGGTTTTGTAGCCCACTATCATGTTTGTTGCCCGATTTTGTATGACCTCCAGTTTGTTGATGTTGGAGACCGACGTAGGGTGCCACGCAGGGATTCCATAGAGCAAGGTGGGCCTCACTATCGCCATGTACGCTATCCTGCGAGTACGCACTTTGCTGTCCCTGAGGTTTCTATTTATGAAGCCTAATAATTTAGAACACTTTGATCGAATAATGTTTGTGTGTAGATTCCATTTTAGATCGTTTGTTAGAGTGATGCCTAGAAGTTTGATAGTATTGCAGCTGGTGAGGGAGTTGTTGTCGATACTGTTATTACTGTCTTTTGGTTTAGATGAACGGGAGATACGAATGTAAGTTGTTTTGCTGGTGTTAAGCCTCATTTGGTTGACACTGCACCACAGGAAAATGTTGTCAAGGTCTGCCTGCAGGAGAGCTGCGTCATCTTCGTTGTTGATAGGCTTGTACACGGTGCAGTCATCCGCGTACATGGCAATTGGAGAGGACACGCATGCTGGGAGGTCCATCATGTATGTTACGAAAAATAGAGGCCCCAACACTGACCCCTGTGGCACCCCAGAGGTAACACGAACACTTCCGGATTTGTGTCCACCGTACACCACGTGTTGTGTTCTTCCTGTTAAAAACGAGGTGCACCACAGGAGCAGTTGACCTTGGATACCGTAATGCTCTAATTTCCTGAACAACCTTCGGTGTGGCACAAGGTCGAAAGCTTTGCTCAGATCGAGAGAGACAACGTCAATCTGTTTCACTGTCTTCTTATCCAGCTCAAATTGCCAGTCTTCAATAATCTTAGCCATCATGGTGACGCACGATCGTCTCGGCAGGAAACCGTGTTGGTTCTTATTTACGGATCCATTTAACTCTAAGTGTTCAAGGATGGACTTGGATATGAGTTTTTCCAGCATTTTGCAGATAACCGACGTCAAAGCTATGGGCCTATAGTTCGCCACGTTGTCTTTAGCACCCGACTTGAATACTGGTACTATGTTGCTAACTTTCCACTCTCGTGGTATTGCACCCGAGCAGAGTGAGAGGTTGAATAGAGTAGCAAGTGAGGGGGTGATGGCAGCTGCGCATTGTTGTAAGATCTTAGTGGGTATTTGGTCGGGACCGGGGGCGGCGCCTGGCTTAAGCCCTTGGAGACATTTAAATACTTCCGCCTGAGAGACGTTAAGGTTTGTCAACAGGTGATGGGAGGCGCGGCCGGCTATGCCAAATAAATCACCTTGCTTCTGGCATGTTGTTGTTGGCACAAAGGTGAGTTTAAAGTGCGAACTGAAAGCCTCCGCAATAGCAGGAGCGTCGTTCACGAGCTGCCCGTTTTGCGTAAAGTGTGTTGGTGCAAGGCTTCCACATTTGCTGTGGATATATTTCCACAAGCCTTTGTTCTGATCACTTTCCCCCAGTTTCCAAACGTAATCGTTGTGAGATTTGCGTATGTGTTGTTTCGCCTGCTTCTTACTTTCTTGATATTTACATAGATTTTCTTGGCAATTGTGTTGTTTCCACTTTTTGTACAAAGCATCTCTTTTCTTTATTAGTTTGATGCACGCATCGGTAATCCAAGGTGGGCGGCGTTTCCCTCGTATTTTCACACTGGGGATGGCTGAGTGGACACAGTTCCAGAAACAGTCCCGCCAAATCACCCAGAATTGCTCGATGTCTAAGTTATTGTTGAGAGTTGGTAGGCGTTCCCATAGTAGCTGTCGTAGTTTTACCCAGTTAGCTTTATTGTAATTTAAAACTGTTTTGGTGACAAGTTTGGGTTTTGGTGAGAGCCATTTAAGTGTTGTTTTGACGGCGTGGTGGTCGCTGACACCTGGGACAACCTCGATGGTATTTACAATAGCTGGATCATAACATAGTACTAGATCGATAAGGGACTGGCAGGTAGTTGTTATTCTAGTGGCTTCTGGTACAAGTTGAGTAAGGTACAGGTCCTGAAATGCCGTTAGAAATTGACAGGCTAATTGGTTTCTCGGAATCGAAGTTTGGTCGACTGCAGACCATTCAACGTCCAGATTAAAATCTCCGCATACCAACATAGCGATGTTGCCACAAAGTGTGGATTTAGCTTTGTTCAGGGATAGTAGGATATCATCTGTTGAGTTGACACTCGAGTTCGGAGCTCTGTATGCCGACGCACACAGTAACCTGTTGCTATGCACCTTGATTTCCACCCACAGAATCTCGCCGTCGTCAGTCTCCAAGTCGTGTCTTCTGCTTGGCGACAAGCCGTGGGCCACACCACCATGTCTAGAGCCGGCGCGGTCTTTTCGAAATATATAATAATCACCGTTGAATATTTCGTTGTCGTGAATTGATGATTCGTCCAGCCAGGTTTCACTGACGCAAATGATTGATGGGATGTGTGTTTTCACCCACGCTTCGGTGTCTGCTTTGCGCTTCTTGCACAACAAACTACGTGCATTAAATGATAGAATAGTTATACCGTGAGATTTATTTACATTTACACAACTACTAGTGGAATCCTGTTCGCTAGTTTGGGAGAAGAACGAGTCTGAGAGTTCTGGAAGGGAGCAGTTCCAACAGGACCACTGTAGAGATCGTTTCATTATACGCCTGTGTTCTGAGGGGGGTAATCTCGCACACGTACGGTGTGTCACCTTCCCGCAGCTCGAACACTCAAGGAATATCTGATTAACTCTGCCCGTTGATTTGCATACTTCACACTTCCTGATTGGTTGTTGATGTAAGATTGGCACGTTGTTTGATACATCGTTTACCTGTGAACTTGCGTTATTTCCCTGAGGACCCGGGTTCAGCTCGACGTCCCCCGCGAGCGCGATGAGCAACATGGCAACGCCGCACGTTGACTGTGGCAGCTGCAGGTGCAGGCCGAACCGTGGCCGAGCTACCGGCCGGCTGTATCACCCCGGCAGAGCGGGGGATGGACGCGACCTCGAGATTCTCATGTCCTCTAAGACGCACAAGCACAATGTTGATGTTGTCACTTCACATTTACATGAGACTAGCACACTTTCCATACGAAAACCGAACACCATACGCTGTTTAATAACTTCGCGAACCGACTATTCTACTTTGTTTTCGTTTACAACGCATTTAATCGCCAAAATAAGCATGTAAACACGGAGCGCTCTGAACACACAACCCGCACGTCCCGCCATCTTTGATCCCACGTCTCCATCTTTGATCCCACTTCTGTATTTGGTGAATGTTGTGCGGGTGAGAATTTCTAGGGCATGAAGTTCTGTCTGTGTCCAGTTAATAATTCCAAATGAATATGTAAGTACCGGTATAGCATAAGTGTTTATTGCTTTGATCTTGTTTTTACCATTCAGTTGTGTTTTTAAAATGGATCCTATTCGTTTCTTGTATGCAGAAATTAGTTTACTTTTCATCAGTTTATGATCAATTCGTTTAGCCTGCGCAAATCCTAGATATTTGTATATGTCTTCTTCGTCCATTACTCCAATCCGGTTGTCTTCGTCAATTTCAAACTCTTCTAATTTCGTAATCTTTCCTTTGATGACATGAAGTGATTTACATTTATCAATTCCACAATCCATACATATATCTCTACTGAATTCTAGCGTTGAGTTAAGAAGATTCGTCATTGTGTGTCGCATTTAAAGCATATAGCTTGACGTCGATGTAGAATAGATGTGAAAGTGTGTGGCAAACCGTATTACCGTCCTTTATCTTGAAACTATGTGTAGATTTGTTAAGTTTATGAGATAATGGATTTAATGAAAGACAAAACCATAACGTACTAAACGAGTATTATTATTATTACGAGTATTAAGTATAATTATTATTATTATTATTATTATTATTATTATTATTATTATTATTATTATTATTGTTATTATTATTATTATTATTATTATTATTATTATTATTATTATTATTATTATTATTATTATTATTATTATAATTATTATTATTATTATTATTATTATTATTATTATTATTATTATTATTATTATTATTATTATTATTATTATTATTATTATTATTATTGTTATTATTTTTACTATTTTTATTATTTTTATTATTATTATTATTATTATTATTATTATTATTATTATTATTATTATTATTAGTATTACTATTATTATTATTATTATTATTGTTGTTGTTGTTTTACTGTCGCAATACATACAAACTCGGTCAAAACCGGCGTAAACATGTTGTACGGACACAAATGTCAAGTATTTCCATGTGTTTACCTTATTAAAGTATACTTAGAACTAATTAAATATATCATTGTCCATATTTTTTTGATTGATTGCACTGGTGACCCAACCAGCGTGGGAACTCGGTGGGCCCAATGGAAACGAGCATTTACATAGTACCTGGATGCCAAGGGAGTGGCCAAGCCACAGCAAATGAAAGGTTTGCTCATGACTGCAGGAGGAATACCGATGCAGGAAATTTTTGAGACACTGCCTGAGGAAGAAGGTTAAGACTGCTATGAAAAATGCATGATAGCATTGAAAAAAAATTTCACTCCTCTCGTTAATATGCCGTATGAACGGCATATGTTTAGAACTACCACTCAGGAAGTAGGGGAGTCGATCGACCAATTTATAACGCGCCTTAAACACAGTGCTAATAAATGTGATTTCGGCGAAACTAGGGATGATTAAATCCGTGATCAAGTAATTGAAAAATACTCGGACCCTCAATTGCGCCGGAAACTGTTAGCCAAAGGTCAACTGTTAACATTGGAGTAAGTTGGAGATATTGGCCGGTCTCTTGAGACTTCTGAGGCATATGCAAAGGGCATTGAGGGTTCTAAGCCTAGTACCAGTTCAGGCCTAGAGGATAATGTGGTTAGGCAACTCCACATTAAAGATAATTTGGCTTCACCCATAAAGTGTTGAGCATGTGGCTATAAAGGGCATGCGAGAGAACATGTAACTTCTGTGAAAAAGAAGGACATTTTGCTGCATGCTGCATCTCCAAGAAAGCAGGAAGTAAGCAAGGAGGCAAGAAAAACAAGGCCGAGCTGTCAAAGAAAAAAAGAATAAGGTACCAGTACGGCAAGTTTTGAATCTGAGTCGGAAGACTCCGACGAGGAAGATTTGCATGCTTTTGGCATTGTGTTTGGTGTTGTCGAGGAGGATTTGGTAAACGCTAAAATAGGAGGTATCGGGGTTGATGTTATCATTGATTCTGGAGCGTCTTGCAACGTGATTGATGAAGATACTTAGAGAGCATTGAAAAATCAGAAGATAAGATGCAAATCCATGTTATCAAATAAAGTGCTGTATCCTTATGGGTCCCATAAGCCGTTGCCAGTTCTAGGCAAGTTAATTACTGATGTGGTGCTAGAAACAGGGAATGTACCAGACTGCACCTTCTACGTCATACGTGGCAAGGGTGTACCTCTGTTGGGAAAAAATACTTCCATGAAGTTGGGGGTTTTAAAGATTGGCTTAGACATAAACGAAGTTGGGGACAAAGAACACCGTACCAAACAGTGGGGAAAGTGTCAGGGCTTTTAACTTAAGCTTCCAATTAGAAGAGATGTTACTCCCGTAGTACAGCCCCTAAGGAGAATTCCAGTTCCGTTGCAGAAGAAGTTGGCAGTCAAGTTGAAGAAATTGGAGGAATTGGACGTCATAGAAAAGATTGAGGGACCTTCGCCATCGTCATCTCAACTAGTCGTGGTTCCAAAAGATAATGATGATATCAGAATCTGTGTAGATATGCGGCAGGCAAATTTGGCAGTCGAAAGGGAGAGGCATCATATCCCAACCTTTGATGATCTGCTCCCAGAGCTGAAATCTAGTAAGTTCTTCAGCAAACTGGATATAGAGTCGGCTTTTCACCAAATAGAGCTTAGCCCTGAGTCGCGAGAAATTACCACGTTTCTTACCCACCATGGTCTGTATCGCTACAAACGCCTCATGTTTGGCATCAATTGCGCGCCAGAAATGTTCCAACGTACCATGGAACAAGTTTTGCAAGGCTGTGATGGTGTGTTTATTTACATTGACGACATTTTAATCCATGCTGAAACTAAGGAAGAACACGATAGACGCTTGGCTAAAGTCAGGAAGGTATTACGTGACCGTGAATTTACTCTGAATCAAAGGAAATGTCAATTTGGGGTGCAAGATGTTGCTTTCATGGGACATCGGTTGACGTGTGATGGAATTCAAGCCACTCAAAGTAAGATTGACGCAGTCTAAAACTTCAGGGCACCCACATCAGCTGAAGAAGTAAGGAGTTTCTTAGAACTTGTGAACATCGTGGGACATTTCATACCTGATCTGTCAACAAAGACTGAACCTCATAGAAGATTGACCAGAAAATCTGCCGTCTTTAACTGAGGATGTGAACAAGAAAATGTCTTTAAGGTACTCAAAAAGGCATTGACAGCATCCGAGGTGTTGGGTTATTACGATCCCGAAGCCAAGACTCAAGTATTAGCCGATGCTAGCCCAGTTGGTTTAGGAGCTGTGCTGGTCCAAATAGGCACCAAAGGACCCCAAGTAATTGCCTATGGAAGTAAGAGTCTAACCGACACCGAAAGGCGTTACTCGCAGACTGAGAAGGAAGCACTCGCGTTGGTGTGGGCATGTGAGTATTTTCACATGTATTTATTTGGCTTAAAGAATTTGACCTCATTATAGACCACCGCCCCTTGGAAATAATATTCTCACCAAGATCCAGGCCTTGTGCGAGAATAGAAAGGTGGGTACTTTGACTACAGTCGTAAAAATATAAGGTAGTTCATCGCCCAGGGAAGACCAATATTGCAGACACATTGTCACGACTTTTGACCAGAAGTACCTCGGATTTTGATAATGAGGGAGAAGGTTACCTAAGAGCCTTAGTAGAGGTATCCACTCCAATAGCCATTCCGAGAGAAAACATTGAGATTGCTACAAGGGAAGATCAAGAGGTCCAGAGTGTTATGGCTAGTCCAGCCTCAGGGAAATGGGATGAAGAAACAAAACTATATCACCCATTTAAGGACGAGTTTAGTATGGTGGGATCATTACTTCTTCGAGGTATGAGACTGGTTATTCCAAGAGATCTAAGAATACAAGTACTGCAGCTGGGCCATGAGGGCCATCCTGGGATTGGTATAACTAAACGAAGGCTGCGTGCAAAGATGTGGTGGCCCCAAATAGATCGAGACTCCGAGAAGTATGTAAAAAGCTGTCATGGTTGCCAGCTGGTAGGTGCCGCAGACCCCCCCGAGCCTCTACGACGAACCGAGCTACCGAACGAGGCTTGGCAAGATCTTGCTGTGGACCTACTCGGACAACTGCCGACGGGACATTACCTTCTCGTCAATATTGATTATTATAGTAGATTTTATAAAATAAAATAAAATAAATAAATTCACATTTAGAGTCTACCCACTCAGTAACTAAACATGAAATCAGTCACTGCCGATAAAATTATAGAGCGATTAGAATGTATATTTGCGAGATATGGTTTGCCGGTTTCATTACGAACTGATAATAGGCCACAGTTCAACTGCAGTGAGTTCAAGAATTTCTGTTGCCAAAATAACATTAGACTGTACCTCAACACCCCATTATGGCCCCAGCCAACGGGGAAGTTGAGCGGCAGAATCATTCTCTGCTCAAACGACTGAAGATTGCTCAAGCAACAGGAAAAAATTGGAAAAGGGAATTGCAGACCTATCTGGCCCTTTATCGCAATGTACCTCATTCAACCACAGGAGTTCGACCAGGTGAACTTATGTTCAACAGGGCGCTTCGAGATAAATTACCCAATTATGGACAGAACACTGATGTTGAAGAATGGAATGATGGAGAAATGCGAGACAGAGATCATATATCAAAATAGAAAGGGAAAACGTATGCTGACCAAAGAAGACGGCAAAGGAGACCAAGATTCGAGAGGGAGATGCTGTGTTGATGAAGCAAAGGGTTTCCAACAAACTAATGACTCCATTTTCACCTACTCTAGTTTATGTGATAGGGAAGAATGGAAACTACATTACCGTTAAAACTCCGGAGGGAGCTCAATACACCCGGAACTCTACTTGTTTCAAGAAGTACGATGCTCCACCAGACCCAAGTCCTTCATTGTTGAGCAGTACAACGGGAGAATTACAACCTGAGATGGAGCGAACTTCTGATCCAGTCCCCAGTGACAGCCCACCAGTCCCAAAGATGTCGCCTGGGGACTCGCTCACGAAGACCGCAACGAGAGCGTCGAGCACCGAAACGCTATGAAGACTAGATGCTCCACAAACCGTATAATCTACTTACTTTTGTTGTCAGGTTATTTTGGTTATTTCATTCTATTATATTTTCATAAATATTGTATTGTGTATTTGGATAGGTGAGATCAAGACTTAAAGGTTCCATTTTTTTTATTGAGGAAAGAAGGGATGTAGTATTTGCTGTAGTTTTCATATTTAAAAAATCAGTGCCTTCTATATATATATATGTGTGTTTATTGTTGAGTGAGTAGGCCTAATGAGCCCAGATGTTGTAGAGACTAGAGAGGTGAGGAAGCAACTGTCTGTCTGGCTGTAGGCGGCGGTTGTGTGTGGAAGCTGAGGCTGAGATGAAATGTAATTAGTAATTAACGTGTTGTTTGTTATATTAAATAAACACCTTCGGGTTAAGAACATTATAGAGACCAATTAGTTTAATACTGTCATGTAGTTTACAGTGAACAATTCTATAATAGTTGCGCATCACACAAATGTTCATGTTATCTGTCCATTTGATACGCTGCCTCACTTTTCCAGATTTGGTGGTCTGTTGCGATAATACATCAGAATCATCCATAATCTGTTTGTATTATTATTATTATTATTATTATTATTTTTATTATTATTATTATTATTATTATTATTATTATTATTATTATTATTATTATTATTATTATTATTATTATATTTGTTATTGTTATTATAATTATTATGATTATTATTATTATTATATATACAAAAAAAATTATATTATTTACTATAAAAAACATGTATTATGGAAAATATAAATTAAAAAATAAATGATTTATAAAGTTGAAGGAGATAACGTTGAGGATCTAGTGCTAAAAGTAACTGATAAGTTAAACGTTCAGCGGCCTCATTCCAGTACATTTGCAAACTTAACCTCGGTGTTAGGCAATAGCCAATCAGGAGTCAGCAATTGAGAAGCCGTTCGAAGAAAGACATTGTTGAAAAAAAGGGACGAAATAAAAACAATGACAAACAAAAACAGTCCAATAACCTCAAAACGTCGACAAATACTCAATAAAACTACATATTGACATAAGTAGGAGCTATATAATGTACTATAAATACACAAAATTGTTTCTTAACTTCAATACACACATAAAGTAACGTATCCATGAAGGTAGATATTCCTAATTAAAGAATTGAAATGTGACATTTGTGAAACCACACACATGGGCATTGTCAAAATGGCGGCATTTCCAAGTATTGTTGAGATAACTCTTCTTAATCCTACTCTCGTACAGGGTCATATTTGCCTCCGAATTATGCAGGGAAGCCTGTGTCGGAGTTAACCCCGGGATCATTTTAACATGGGGTTAGTGAGAGTTAAGGAGGGTTAAAAAAATGTACAGGAATGAGGTCCCAGTTGGCTAGACACGTGATCGACTGCGCCCATCGCCTGCCCAACAAGAACGCGTCCCGATCCCCGAGAATCATTGTCCAGCTGACAACCAGGAAGAAAAGGGACTTGTTCATCGAAAACAAAAAACGCGTTTCGATAAACAGCGAGGAATTGACAGGCGTCGCCAGTGCTCGCTGCCGTGACTCAGGTTGGAATTCATAGTCGGCCCCTACACCTAGGGGCACCCATTGTTGCTATGGATTTGTTTTGTTTATGGGAAATAACATGCAAACAACTGTTACCTTGGTAACAATGGGCGCCCCTAGGTGTAGGGGCTGACTATGAATTCCAACCTGGAAGTCCAAAGTACGAGCTAGAGAGACCGGCTACAAGTTTGTTTGGGTAAGACACGGTAAGATCCTTGTACGAAGGGACGAACAGCGAACACTCACGTCATATTATTCGTGTCAACACATTCCCAGACCTTAGGCACATTGAATAAGAGGAGATTAGTGTGTGTGGTGACATGGATGATATTATGTACGATTATGTAGATGTAGGTGCTTGATAACAAACGATTTGGATAGTTGGTTTGAGTCAAACACAGGAGTTACGGTATAACATTTAAACATACGGTCATTAAATAAACATTGGGACGAACTGAAAGTAGTTCTGCAAAACCAGTTGGAAAAATTTCAAATTTTAGTTTTAAGTGAAATTTCAGTATCAGTTGTTGAGGTTGTCATATCATTTAGATGGCTACAAATTATTTTCAAAACCTCGCACTCATAGACGCGGTGGTGGTCTACTTTTATTTGTAAAAAATGATAGAGATTTTGTGCAATCAAATGCTGAGTTTGATAATTTTGAAGGAATGAGTGGTACCTTCCACGTTCCCAATGTAAGCCAGTCATTTTATTTGTCGGCAATCTATAGCTATGCCTCCAGACAATATTACGAAACTTAATTTTGTGAATGAAGTAGATAGGTACATACGTGATAATGTATCCGTGGTATCCGTATCTAATATGCTTATAATAGGTGAAATGAATTTGAAAATCTTAAATGAGAAGGACACGTGTGTACTCACTTATAAGAATATGCTTGCGGCTAGCGGGTTCTATAATTGTGTAAAAGGCGTTACTAGATAGGAATTTAGAGGTGACACTCTTTCTCAAACTTGCATTGACCACTTATTTATAAAATGTAATTTCTCACCTCTTAATTCTGTTATTTATTTTACGAAAATTACAGACCATTATCTAATTGTAGTTGCCATAAACTCTCACGAACCTAAAAGTCCAAGAGAAGAACCACTTCATAATAAAACATGTTTAAATGAACGACTACTCAAGCAAAGTTTAAAACACTGTCATTGGAACTCGTTGATGGAAATTAATAACTGTAATGATCTTTATGAAAGCACTGTCAAAAAATTTCAAGAAATATATGAACATTGTACTCGTATTATTGATGTATGAAAAGCATATGTAAAAAAAAGTTGGATGACCCCTGCTCGTCTTGTGTCCATCAAAGTTGGATGACCCCTGCTCGTCTTGTGTCCATCAACGTTGGATGACCCCTGCTCGCCTTGTGTCCATCAAAGAGAGAGATTAGTAACATTGTAACACCACGGCTAAATCTGTACATAGGAACGACTATAAGACAATGCTTAACTTAGTAAGAAGAGAGATTAGTACAGCAAAATTACATTTTTATAAGAAGCTAATTGAAAACTCGAAAAATGACTTAAAAGAGACTTGGCAATCAATAAATGATATCTTAGATAAAAAGAAGAAAAAATCAGCTGACAAAATTATTCATAACCACTTGGGGAAACATAGCAGTGATAAGGAGATAGCCGATACTTTTGTGGAATCGTTCGTGAATGAAGTTGAGCAGATAAAACACAAATGTAATATAAGAACAAGTCAAAATATTATTGAAAACGGGGAATGCCAATCTTTCTTTATGCCACCTGTAAGTGAAAGTGAAGTAAGATCAATAATAAACAATACGGATATAATAAGCAGCCTGGTTGGGATGGAATTCGTGTTGTTGATTTAAAGTTCTTGATAAATGAGATAAGCCCAATTTTATCTAAACTAGTAAATTTATCTATTGAATGAGGTACAGTCCCTGAAAATTTAAAGATTTCAGTCGTTCGTCCAATTTATAAAATAAACAAAATAAACACACGAAGTCACCTAAATGATGGCTTTTGTCTGTGATTCAGGCCTGTTATAATGACATGAACATCACTACATCTCTACATTGAAAAGCCTGTGCTCTAGGCCTAGGGCTAGCTAGGCCTAGGGCCTCACGATACGCCTGCTTATTGCCCAGGCCTAGGGCTTTGCTGAGGCCTTAGTTATACTTTCTGGGTTTTACACACATTTAGATTTGTTATGGCGTGTAGCTAGGCACTCCGCACTAACACATGGTTTACAAGTATGCTTGCCTAGGCCAATATTACAAGAAGACTTATCTGAACGTCAACTGGAAGGTACCGTAACGTTTTCTTATCGCACATTCTTGAATCTACACGAATATCTTCGACTAAAAGTGGATCCAAATGTTTTGGCAGATAATAACTAGTATTAAAAATGTAATCAGGAACTTCCAATACATTGGTGCAATCTCTAAAACACGAGATCGCGGGAGCCCGTTGTCCACTGTATTTAACAGGGCCGCCATTTTCATCTATTTGTGGGACGGTCGAGGCAGACGCAACTTTAAGGAGCTCACGCAAATATTTGCGTCGGTAAATCCTTTTGTGCATTCGGTTTCATTGATTTGTGGACGCAAGTCAAAAGTTGCGTCCGCAAGTGGCTTTGTGCATGAGGCTGTAAAGTAGTAATTGGTGCGCAAGAAATACAGCTGATTCTTTAATAAGTTTGGTTGAGATCCCATCCTTTCCGGTTGAGCAACTGTTCTTTAGATGTCGAATGTGATTGAGTATTTCATTTTCACAAGTGGGTTTGTAAGCAAAAATATAGATTTGAATAGAGCGCCAGTTAGTTATAGTTCCCAAAAGAGGGATAGTTTTTTTAAGCGAGCAGGCGGTGAGTTTGTTTTTTGGCGAGGGTGCGTGAGCGAGTGGCGTGCGTGTGGCGAAGTGTTGTTATTTTTAAAGTAGAATAGTTAAGCGAGTTTTCATCTTTTTGTGTGTGTGTGTATTCTGACCTCAATAAACAATAGTAGTCCATATTAAAGGCTGGACGCCGTAACAAAGAAGGTTGTGTCGTCACAACTAATTACTCTGGCCGGCGTAGTGATATGTGGACGTTTACGCAGTGCTCATCCGCGCACTTTACCGGTCAGAGAGAAAATACACTGATCGGCAAGGTGGTGTTAGAAAATACTAGCTTCGGTAGGCTGTGACTTAAAAATACTACCATCAAGAAAGCTTTAAAGGCCCAGTAAGGGTTTGATAAAACTTTTCTACGTGTCATCAAACAAACGTTAGTACAACAACAGAAAAAGAATCATCGAAATCGGTCCACAGGCTCACGAGTTCTCTGCGCTCTACCTGCCCCATGCTATACAAGCGCGTGACGTCACCAGGGGTCTGCAAACAGCCGAACGAAGGGGTGGTAGCCTAGCTCGCGCTCGGCGTACATTCATTCATAGCTATGGCAGGCGCAAAGCCATATCGCTATGAGCCGCGCTACACAGAAGAAGAGTACGCTGCAATTCAAGAAAAACGGGAATCGGAAAACCTAAGATCAGAAATGTTGCTAGGTAGAAGTGGAAATGTGCTATGGTGTAAATGTGGTGCGTGTTCAGAAATGACAACGGACACAGAATCGGTTTGCTGCTCTGAATCAGTTAAAATAAACAATGTAAGGCAAGATTCAGATTGTATAATATACCACGAGGCATTTGATTCGGTTGTGCTCAATATACATACTTTGAGAACTGCCCGTCATAATTTACTATTTCAAACGAAATGTAATGATAAGAAGAAATAACTTGTAAATGAAAGCAACGCACTTTGGAGGCATGTCGCATATAGGCAATTTGTTTTTTGGATGAATTCATGGCAAAAAAATCGGACCGCTTCCGTTTTAGTTTATTTAACCACTGTTTATGGAGAACAGAAAATCGTGTCTTATGAGGGAAACTGTGCATAGATATGTTCGGATTGCTCTTGCAGGAATTGTTGAACCGAGATACGCTTCACTTGTTGACCATTATGGAACAAAAACACACGCACACACAATTAAACTTACGAGCAATCAAACAAACAAACGAACGAACTGACAAACTTTTTAACTAACGTACAAACACAGACAAGTACACGAGCCACGAGTGGAATGACAAGTTGTCACTATACGACTGACAGTTGCAGTGGCTTGTTTCTCTACCTGGAATAGCGGTATGCGGGCGGAGTAGACCCCTTGTGACGCGCCAATAGGCCACGTGCTGCTACAGTCGCGCGTAAATATCTGGAGAACGAACGGGGCGTTTTCACTACAGTTTTCTGCGTTACTAATTATAAGAAGCAATATTTATTTTAAAAATATGTTGTTTGAAACCCTTACTGGGCCTTTAACTTCTGTGTGTTGCTATGATACTTGATGTATTTCTTTGTCATATGATGGTCTGTTGTCTTTATTGCCGTTTCGTGTTTGACAGGAGTTGAGTTCACGTGGGGAAAACATGGCGGCGTTTTTTCTTTAACATGTGACGCCCGTGTTCGGCTGATTTACCCTGTAATATTATTTATGAAATTTGTTTACCGATATCAAGAAACATTGACACTGAAAACATTACTCGGGATCTTTCAGAGTGGTCATATGCGTTCCCTGTGCCCTTAGGGTACGACAATATGCAGACAGACAAAGCAATTGACAAAGGTAGGTCGTCCGTAGCTGTTCCTTCTTCATACCTTCATGCCTTGCATGATGGGACGGAACTATTTTAAATTTTCCCAAACATAATTAAATAGTTGTTAATTTATAAGTGAATATTCTAAATTAGATAATAAAAAACTAAAGATTATTCCTGCATAATTCGACCGCAAACACATACCAAGAGGGAGAAAAATAGCATTTAATCCAGGGCCCATGTCCACCAACCTATGAAATTACAATACATGTTTACTTCTGGTAAGGCAATGAGTAGTAGTCTACATTTAAGTTGGTATTACAAGGTGTGAGGTCACTTGCTATTACATCATCCGTGACGACACCTTCTTTGTTACGGCGTCCGGCCTATACCAATCCGTGTTAAATTCTTTAAAAACAACCACCTCTTCAACAACGATCACCCCCTTACATCAAGGCCACCAGGTTCAGGTATGAACAACGAGATCACCGAAATATAGTTTACAAATCAGAAGTGGGATATAAACCAAAAGTTAATGGAGAGATTTGATTACATTCCAAGAAGGCAGAGACAAAATACGCGATCGCGTGATGATTTAGCAGTAGGATCTACTTTTCGCGCGGAGGAAGATGATGGAGGAGCCGCATCACATCTCGGGCGGGCCGCATCACCCGACGCGGATGAATACAGGTGCACCTCAGTGCAGGGGTTGCAGTCCAGCGGGGGTGAGAGTGACAGGGGAGGCGCGTCATACCACAGCGCGGGAGATCGTAGCTGGCACACTCGGGAGGCGTGGCCTGAACATTCAAATAATGTCGAAACGCGGGAACTTCTTCAAGTGATTGTAGAACAAAATAGGAAAAGGGACGAGGTTTTACTCCAATTGCTTACCAATAGGCAGGGATATAATGACGGTGAAAACCAAAATAGACCCAGGCACACTGCGAACCATGGGTATGAGGAACCTTACCACATTATGCCAGATCTAGGGAAAAATATTCCAAACTTCAATGGCGAAGGTGGGAATTCACTGGCAGGTGAATGGCTGCATGCCTTAGAATCGGTGGCTCAACTTCACCGTTGGCCCCAATCCTTCATACTAGAAAGTGCCCGTTGTCATTTGCAAGGCGCTGCCAAACACTGTTATATTGCAAGGCAACAGGAGATAACATCGTGGGAAGAGTTTTAGAGATCATTCGCGAGAACCTTCATCGGAACCGTGAGCATGCCGGAACTATGGAAAAAATTACAGGATCGAGTACAACGGAAGGGTGAAAACACTTCGTTGTATTACCATGAAAAATCACGCTACTGTCGCGATCTAAAATTAACCTTCGAAGACTCAAAACGGCAAATCTTGATAGGGCTATGGTCTCGTGAACTCTGTTCACAACTCATGGCGAAGCGCCATATTGACTTGGACGATTTATTCCACGATATCCGTGAATTCGAAGAAATAGATGCAGAACGAGTGTCCAGAATTAGTTCGAACGCGCGCAGAGAAACTGGAGTACGCGATGACGGGAAGAAGATAACCCCCAAGGCGCCGCCCAATGTACCCCAAGTTGTGGAGAGAAGCGATGCGATGAGAGCGGAAAAAGCGAGCCCCTCCACAGCACCGAATAACGGGGGCCAACAGTGGAACAACTACCGAGACCAAATAAGGTGCTACAACTGTCAAGATTACGGACACCTTAGCCGGGATTGTCCCCAACCTAGAGCAATCATGGGATGTCAAAACTGCCGGGAAGAGGGCCACACTCGCAGATATTGCCCCGCGAGTAATATGAGCAGGCCTAGCACAAGCGCACCAGCGACCCCGCGTAATTCCAATGTAATGCATATCGCCAGCAATGAGGGATTACCACCCATGAAGTACCTGAAAACTGCCACGATAAACAGCACTACAGCACTGCAGGCTCTCGTAGATCCGGGTAGCTCAAGTTGTATCCTGCAAGCAGCCGCAGCGATCAAGTGTGGCTTGACACTGGAGCCGGCAACCACACCCTTGAGTGATTTTGGAAATACGAACACTATGCCTATAGGGAAAGCTAACATTTGCATAGAAATTGATGACGTGGTAGGGGAAGTTGTCACTCTAGTAGTGGAAGATAGTGCCCAACCGATTGAGCTGATTGTAGGTCGAACATGGACCGAACTCCAACACGACGTGGCTTTTGTTAAAATTGGCGATAGATTCATTATCACTAAAGTACAGGATGAGGGCGTGACGAACATTAACCTTGATTCCATTGAGAACAGAGTGAAGTTAACTGCGAGCACTGACACAACCTTACTGGAAAATTCAGTTAACTTTGTAAGCATCCAAACACGTCCTACTCTCGCAGACGGTGACCTTATGGTAAATGAGGATCGCCCATATGGAGGACTCCTTCACATTGGATCGGGCAAAAGAATCCTACCTGTGATGAACGATACGAACGAGGACACTTGCGTAAAGAAGAACCATTGTGTTGCGCGTTCCCAAACGGTAGATATAATTGGGGAGTCTTGTTGTGATAGTCATGTTCAACCATTCTAGCGTCAATGTCGAGAACCCAAAGCGTCCGATTAAAATGGATGACATAAACATAGACGAATCGGCGACGGAAGGTGAGAAAGGAGACTTACTGGAGCTAGTGAATGAGTTTCGGAATTGCTTTGCCATGTCGTTGTCGGAGTTGGGATGTACCCATCTGGCCACGATGGAAATAAATGAAGTGGAGGGTAGTCGTCCTGTGTTTTCGTGGCCATATAAGGCATCGACAGAGGAAAGGGCAGAAATTGGCAACATAGTGAAGGAATGGAAGGAACACGGATTAGTGAGCGAGACCCGATCACCTTATGCCCGTCCGGTTCTATTAGTTAAGAAGAAGAGCGGTGAGCAGAGATTGGTGGTGGACTACAGGCGACTTAACAAACAAACTGTGAAGGACAGATACCCGATACCCAACATCGATGACCACTTGGAGCAGTTGGCCGAATGTAAGTTCTTCACCACCTTTGACCTCGCTCATGGTTACTTACAGGTGCCCCTTTCAGAAGAAGCGAAAATGAAAACTGCGTTTGTAACGCCAGACGAATCCGGGCAATTTGAACGGCTAATGTTTGGACTCACAAATGGCCCTAGCGAATTCCAGAGAATCATGAACAAGGCGTTAGGTAACTTGCGAAATAGTATTGCGTTATGATATCTGGATGACATCCTGATTCCCGCTAGGACATGGAAGGAGTTATTGCAGCGCCTGTGGCCGCGGTTCAGACGATGATTGAGAAGAATACTGCAAATCTGGATAAGAAGGTGCCGCTTTGCACAGTTGTTCTTTGGAGCATAAAGATTGATTTAAGATGAGGAGACACGCTGGCATTTCATGCAGGACGCCATTTTTCAAGATGGCGTCCAAAACCATGAATTGCTTATAACTCTGTTCTTTTTCGTCCGATTTTCACTTTCATTTTTTTAAACGACAGTTCTCTAAGAGTGAATTGTTTGCTACTGTTACCATTTTTCATGTGCCTGTCGGTTTGGCCTCAAATACGCCGTTTTCCAAGATGGGGTCCAAACCAGTTAACTGCTTATAACTCTGTTCCTGTTCGTCCGATTTTCACTTTCATTTTTTTAAACGACAGTTCTTTATGAGTTAGTTGTTTGTTATGATTACCATTTTATCATGTGCCTGTCGGTTTGGCCACAAATAGGCCATTTTCCAAGATGGTGTCCAAAAACAATTAACTCATTATAACTATGTTGCCTTTCATCTGATTTTCGTTTTTTTTCTTCTTTACATTACAGATCCCAAAGAGTATGTTATTTTTTATCATTACTGTTTTTATCGTACACCTTTCGGTTTGGCCACAAACAACGGGTCATCACTTCCAATCTTTTCGTAAATGCGCGCGTAAATGACTCTGAACAATAATCTAATTCATCAGGCCCAGAACAAGAACGAACGAACAAACTTCCGGTAACAGTAACTGGATTTGCTGTTTGCTTGCATTTTTCATCTGCGTCTCACTTGCACTCGCTGGCAGCACATATCTCTGACTCACTAGTGTCGACCGTCTTGCGACAATCCGCGTGTTCCGCGCCAACACGGGCCACATACACTTGCCTGGCTGTGATAGCGAGTAGGCGACGGCGTATTTACAGCTAACTTCAAGTTCCGAAAATGTTCAAAATCTGATCGGCCTTTCTCGGCCCTAGGCCCTATACCAGGCACATGAGCAAAACAATGCAATTGTA
Organism: Isoperla grammatica; assembly: GCA_945910005.1. NCBI lineage: Eukaryota > Metazoa > Arthropoda > Insecta > Plecoptera > Perlodidae > Isoperla > Isoperla grammatica. The sequence continues at coordinate 26,157,153 of OX246740.1, forward strand.
AAGGCATCAGGAGGAGCAGTTGGCCTCATGCGTGACCTAGCCTCTCTTAGGCGTTGCACTGTAGCTGGGCCAGAGGTAAGCAGCTTACTAAATTAATTTGAGATAGAAAGAGGAAGGTAATCAGGTATATCATGTCTGCACCACGAACAATACTGTTCTTTTCAAGCAAAGTGCTTGAAAAATTATCACGCTCTAAAAGAGAGTATCAATGAGCTTGGTAATCCATTCCAAGACACATCTGCTGACCTCATTGCTTTGGACACCCGTTTGATTATGGATGACGATCGTGCAAATAACGTTATGAATGCAGAACAAATTGGCGTAGATTTGTTCATTGATGAGCGTTTGAAAGAAGAGGGTAAGAAAACGGTGTATGATCCAATAAAGAAGGCGAACGTGAAGATATTCCATGCAGCAAAAAAAATTCTTAGATCAACACTACTTTGAAATCTCTGAAAAGTGATGTTAATCTGTTTTCAAGGCTGTTTATTGTCACTAGAAATAGAAACCTGGATCTGAACAAATGAACAAATTTGTTATGCACGAAAGTGCTACATATCCTCCAGCAGTGTCTATGATGGCGCTTTGCGACTATCACAAAAGTTCGAAATTGTGGACATTCTGGAGAAACGCATTGACCTCGCCACTTTTGGTGGCAAGTGTGACACTATCGTGTATGACGGTGCAGGACTTGTGCACATTCTTCAACCGCGAAACTCTAAAATATTTTTAGAATATTGCAACCGGGAGTTCATGACGTATATCAAGAAGGACGTTGATAGCTGTGAAGCCAAAAGAATAGATCTTGTATGGGATTTATACTCCAAAAGAAGAGTGTAAGAGAAAGTAGAGGTGCTGGGAAGAAAAGTCAAGTTCTACCAGGGTCACCTCTTCCTCAAAACTGGAAAGATTTTCTGAGGAATGGCACAAATAAACAGTAGTTATTTGATTTTCTAGGATCTATGGCCATTGAAAACTTCAAGTATGCACATGTTGTCACTAATAACTCTAACACAATCACGTCATCTTTGTCAGATGGTAGCTCACTGGACGGGGTGTCTTGTCAGTCTCTTGAGGAAGCAGATGGAAGAATCATGTTACACACTAAGGATGCTGTAACTCATGAAGCAAAGATTGTACTGATTCGTACCACTGACAATGACGTCCTTATTCTTGCAGTGTCCTTCTTTTTTACCTTTAAATCGTTAGGTTTCGATCAGTTGTTGGTACTGTTTTGTGCTGGGAAAACACTACGATACATAGCTGCTCATGAGATTGCCCTATCTCTTGGTGAAGAAACTGCAGTAGCTTTGAGAGGATTTTATAGCTTTTTGGGGTGTGATACAGTATCAGGATTTGCACAGCACGGGAAGAAATCCTTCTGGAAGGCATAGAACTCATTTCCTCAAGTAACACAGGCATTTTATCAACTTTCACAGCCTGTGCAGTTTGTTTCTGACATTGCAGTAGATGTAATTCATTCACTTGAAACCTTCGAGGCCATTCTGTACGGAGAAACAAACTGAGCAGAGCTTTCTTCAACTGAAACTAGGAAATTCTGTGTACAACAAGGGACCGTCCACTGCAAAGTTTACCTCCGACTTCTGAAGCTCTGTATCAGCATATCCTTCGAGCATGGTACCAGGCTGGCCAAATATGGGGTCAATCGTGTCTGGTAGCTGATTTTTCTTCACCTGAGTCGTGGGGTTGGCAGAAGAAAGAAGAGGAATGGATTCCAAAGTGGACTATCCTACCTGCCGTATGGGAGGCATGCCGTGAACTTGTCGGATGTGCATGTAAAAAAGGATGCTACTCAAGGCGTTCTTGCTTGAATGCTAGCCTTCCATGTTCACTCCTTTGCACCGTTTGTCGTAAGAGCTGCCACAACCAAAGGTAGGTTTGAATATTTTGAACATATGTTGAGACGAAATTGATTATTTGATACCAACCAAGACTTTACCCTGTTGCAGTGATGACCCAGATACTTAAGAACTAGAAGACGACGTAGCAATTTTGAGCTAGGTTATAAGATGAAACCAGTAAGTCCTTGATACATATCAGAAACTGAAGCCGTCCCATTAAATAATTAAGATTTACCACACTATTAATTAGCACTAATTACTCTTGATCATTAAATCAATAAATATATTGAAGTATTGAAGTTATAGTGGTAGACTATTTGCTCTGCTTCCCTTAGAGTATTCAACATCACCGTCCTTCGCCCATACCTATCTAACACACAATCATTCCTTTAGTGGAAAATTTATTTGTTTTTGTACCAATTTGGACTGAGCTAGAAATACACCAAAATTCAGTCTCTAATTATTTGTGGCCAAACCATCATGTATACTGTATAAATAGTTATTACAAGTAATCACGTAATCTTTTACAGCTTTCATTTAAAAAAGCAAAAATCAAGCGACTGAATTCGGTTTTTGCGCAAAAGTCATGTACACGTACATTTACTAAAATATTGGGAGAAATGTCCCGTAAATAATTATTTGTGGCCAATCTGAGAGGTATTTGATAAAAATAGTAATACAAAATTCTACACTGCTTTAGAATTGTCATTAAAAAAAATTAAAATGAAAATCGGCGAACGGGAACCGAGTTATAAGCAGTTTATGGATTTTACCCCATCTTGGAAGATGACGTATTTCTGACCAAACCGACAGGTATATGATAAAAATAGTTACGTTAATAAATAACATCCTGTTTTAGAGCTATCATTTAAAAATATTAACATTAATGTCGGACGAAAGGGAACAGAGTTATAATCAGTTAATGGTTTTGGACGCCATCTTTGAAAATGGCGTCCTGCATGGAATGCCAGCGTGTCTCCTCATCTTAAATCAATCTTTATGCTCTAAAGAACAACTGTGCAAAGCGGCACCTTCTTATCCAGATTTGCAGTGTTTTTTGGTGAACCGCAATCTCACGTGTAAACTTAATAAATGCGAGTTTGGAAGGAGCGAAGTGGATCATCTGGGATTCATCATTTCAAAATCTGGAATGAAGCCTGGAAATTGGAAAGTTCAAGCAATTGACAAATTTCCAACACCTCAAAATGTACACGAGGTGCGGCGCTTTCTTGGGTTAACCAGCTTCTTCAGGAGGTATGTACCCAACTTAACAATAGCTGCAGAACCTCTGTCAAGACTGACAAAGAACGAGCAACCATTTGAGTGGAAGTGCGAACAACAAGCGGCATTCGAAGAGTTAAAACGTCGTTTAACTTCACCACCGATTCTGCAATACAATCCCAAGGAAACACGCACGGAGGTACACACTGATGCTAGTGCACAGGGACTAGGAGCGATGCGAGAAGTGACAGATATGGTGGACAATGAAGACTTCCAGTCACCGAGTTTACTACAGCAAGAAGCCAGAACCTCTATCGAAGCCAGACAAGGAACCATGAAGGAAACGTACGACCGCCGCCATTGCAAGGGCATCACCTACGATGTTGGTGAAGTGGTCTTTATGAAGAGGGGTCCAATCCATACAGGCCAATCAACAAAAAGCCAGCCAAGGTTTCGTGGGCCACTCGTCGTAACAGAAGTTCTACACTCGGACACTTATAGAGTGACCCAGCTTGCACCAAGGACGTCAGGACATTTCTATGCGTCCACCGCCCATGTGTCGCAGTTGAAACCATGGAAGATTGGAGAGACCAAAGAAGATCCAGATGGGAGCAGTATAGAAGAAGAGGACTCAGAGGAGTAGTGTGTTGACCAACGGACCGATAAACCTTGCCATCTCCTTACCCCAAATGTTACAGGTTTTCGGGGAGAAAGGCCATCGACTGCTCCGAGTAATGACAGTTCCACAACAGGGCGTCCACAGCGAACAACTCGAAGACCACAACATTTAAATGACTATTCATTACAATAAGAAATATTATAACTGTGTGATTATTCTGTCTTAGTTTAGAAATTTGGTTTAGAATTTAGCTGATCTTGTTAAATTGAGGACAATTTAGTGTAGGAATGGCCAAATGTAAGCAAAAATATAGATTTGAATAGAGCGCCAGTTAGTTATTTCCCAAAAGAGGGGTAGTTTTTTTAAGCAGAGAAGGCGGTGAGTTTGTTTTTTGGCGAGGGTGCGTGAGCGAGTGGCGTGCGTGTGGCGAAGTGTTGTTATTTTTAAAGTAGAATAGTTAAGCGAGTGTTCATCTTTTTTTGTGTGTGTGTATTCTGACCTCAATAAACAATAGTCGTCCATAGTTACCAATCCGTGTTAAATTCTTTAAAAACAACCACCTGTTCAACAACAATCACCCCCTAACATCAAGGCCACCAGGTTCAAGTATGAACAACGAGATCACCAACATATAGTTTACAGGTTTCAGGAAAAAAGAGCTAGCACTTGGGTTATTGTATAGGTTATTTCTGAGTTATTTGGAGTTGGTATTTTGGCAGCTAGATCAGAACCAATGTTCAGGAAATAAGAATTAAATTCATTTACTAAGATTTTTGGGTCATCTACTACCTGATCATTGGTTTTGATGCCAACCACCTGATCATTGGTTTTGATGCCAATTTTAGTACCCTCATTGTGTTTTTTCGTTGTTGTAGAGAATTTGGTTGATAATTTGCCATGATTTGTTTGGGGTTCTTTAAGTTTTCTTGAAGATGCTTATCAAAGAAAGTGGACCTTTTTAATTCTAATTAGTTTTGTTATTTTGTTCTGTAACGTTTTGTATTTATTTTTCAGTTTAGTGTCATTAGGGTATTTTAAAGTGTTTTTAAGTGACTTGTTTCTTTCCTCAAGTAGACAGATGAGATTATCACCAATCCATGGACAAAGTTCCAGATCCTTCTGTTTTCTATTACAGAATATGTACAACTTTGTTTATTAATGTTAATTGTATCTATCAATTGCGTATACAATTCATCCGGAGTGAGTGTTTCATTTAAGACTATAGGATTTATTTTTAACTTGTGTTTAAACAAATCTAGGTTGAATTTGGAGATACTATACTTATACCTTTGGCTTGTGGTCTAATGGTTGATTTGAGTATTTTGGCTAGAATAAGGTTGTGGTCGGAGAAGTCATGTTGAATGTTGGTGATATTAATGGGATTAGTGTGTGTATTACAGAGGATATGATCGATTAAACTTTGGCTGCTTGGTCGAGTTGAATATTTTGTGTTGCAGATAGTGAAGCCGTTACTGCTTACAATATCTTTTTAATTATTAACTAGAATACTTTTTTTCTTTTTTCTTTATATCTATATTAAAGTCTCCGAATATAATAGTTTTGTTTTTTGATTTTTAAAGTTTAAGTTCAATCTGCGTTAGGAAATTCTGCAAATTTATTGAGTTGTTATTTTGACAGTAGTTTGATCGATAAATTGATCCTAGAATAATGCTTTGGGTCCACTTAAGGTTGGTGATTTCGATTTGTAGGAAACTGTTGTTGTTATCACTGAAGTTGTCAATTGTGTGGAATTCCAAATCCTTTGCAATGAACATGCCTACACCACCCGACCTCCTAGTGGGCCTACACGAGAAGACTGATTTATAGTTGTCTAGGTTGTAGAATTCAGTTTTATTGCTAGCTACCCATATATCCGTTATTATAATCAGGTGTACTTTACTTTTAAATGTCTTAATGATAGGTGCCAATTGATCTAGTCTTTTTCCCCGTATGCATTTTTTAAGTATAAGATTTTCAAGTTACAATGTGAGCTTGCCTGGAATTGTTTTTTTGGAATTGTTGTTGTGGAATTGTTATTGGTAACATTTACCCAAAAAATTTTTCTTCCATTCTATGAAAGTGAAAGTAATTATTAGCTAAAATTAAACTTAATAAGCGAAAAAAAAGAGTAATATTATGTTGATGCTTACTTCTTATATAACAAACTAAATTAAACAAAAATCATACATTGTATACATTGTGCCATACATTGTATTCTTCGTGATGTGGGAGTACCGGTGGTAGGGCAGTTGTCACCCAGAGAACGCTTGCTGGAGTACGCTCACGCTCAGCAGATAGTTGAGTCTGGCCAGGTCACTGAGGACGCTTTACTGGCGCGTCTTCCTCCTGATAGCCCTGAGGACGAGGTCAAGGGTGTCGTGGCACGTTTTCCTGACACAGATAATACTGTTGACCCCATGCAGGCTCCACAGGCTGTGCCTTCTAAATTTCAGGCAGGAGTAGATGATGCCGATCGGTGGATGGCAGCATTTGAGAGGGCGGCAAAGGCAAATGGCTGGGCTGATGCAAAGAAATTGTCTATGTTACCCTTATACTTGTCAGATACGCAACTGAATTGGTATGACACTGTGGAGGCACGTGCAGCGGCGGAGGTACCTGCAGACGCTACGGCGCCGGAACCCCTACAGTGGTTAGGTGTTAAAACCCACTTTCTTCAGATTTCTGGAAAACATAAGGGAGATAAGCAGTACTGGGTTCTGTTATTAGGTCAGAGAGTCCAAAGGTTGGGAGAATCATTTGAAGATTATATTTTTGACAGACTCCAATTGTGTGACAAAGTAGATAGTAAGATGTGCAATGCAGATCGGGTGCAGTGGTGTATCCGTGGGCTTAGACCAAGGGCTTAGACCAGACTTGGCAGAAGGGGTGATAGGGAAGTCTTTTCCCATAGTTGATGCATTGTTGGACACACTACAGCAGGTGGAAGCGGTTCGCAATGGGACAATTTCCGGGAGTTTTCTTCCCCAGATGGTGGCGCCAGTAGTGTCCCAAACGGAAAAAACTGTGTCTCAACTAGTGGACCTAGTTATAGACTTAACTAAAAAGGTTTCAGCTCTAACTACACGGTTAGAAAATCGGAAAAAGCACAATCGGCAGAACCTAATCAAAATCAACATTCAACTCATTGGGGGGGTGGCAATCGACGAACCAACCAAAGGAATACGGGCGGTAAGCCTGTTTGCTTTTATTGCGACAAACAGGGACATTTCATCAGGGATTGTTTAAAGTTCCAAGCTTCTAAGGCCCAGCGCAACGACCAGGATGATGGCCAGCAAGAGAGTGCGGAAGGGGTAGCGTTGACTTCCACGCGTCGTCAGGCGTCGGGAAATGAATAGCCGAGCCGGACACGCAAAGGACTCCGGTAGTTTTCAGACGGACGTCTCCAGGATAAAAGAAAAAGTATGAGAAAGCTAGAACAGCGCACAAGATTCAAGGGAATCATATTGTTTGTTACGGTTGCAAACACACTGGACATGTGCGTAGGGAATGTTCAGCATGGTGGGAACGGGATGTACATAGGCAAATATATTTGCAGGAAATTCCCATTTTATACGCCTCTCTCTTGGATGGTCCAACTATCCCTTGTAGAGTAAAAATGTGGAGTTAGCTCTAGTTGCCGACGACGAGGAGTTGTTGACTGAGGAAAATGTCGCAACTGAAGTTGTCAGTCATTCGGTGAAATCGCTTCGTAATGATAATGAGTTTTATGTCTGTTCGAATAGTGACTGCGTTATTCAGGAGGACATTGTTGTTATTAGAACTTTAGGAGCTCTAAGGGTATGGGTTCAATTAGAGGACTTAATACTGAATACTTTGCTTGATTCAGGGGCTGGAGTGTCGTGCATTAATGCCGATAGAGTATCGCATTTAAAACTAAAGCCGGTAACAGGTTTGTTGCTGCGCACAGCTAACAACATGCTTCTTTACGAGTGGTAGGTAAAGTTGAAGGAGCTCCATTGTCTATAAGAGGTGTGTCTTTCCCGGCTGATTTGATTGCTGTGGATAGCTTATCAGTTGATTGTATTTTAGGTAATGATTTTAGTTTAAAATATGGTGTGATCATAGATAACAATTGTTACAAGATATCGGCATGCAATGGAATAACTCATATTCGATTTCCATTTGGTAATGACAATCTATGTTATGACTTGCAAGATGAGGCTGAATCAGCCGAGTTCTTGAATAACATTCAAGTCGACGAGGAAAGAACAATATACCTAGTAGTTTCTGAGACAATGTGTCTTGCTGCTGGTGCAATGACCGAAGTTCCGTTTACAGTTGATGGTGACATGTTTTGTGAGTCGTATATGTTTGAGCCAAAACCATCATTGATGCATGTCAAAGGTTTGCTTTGCCACCAATACCACACTTCATTTTAAATCACAAGTACTAAACTTTGGCATCTCTGACCATCATGCCCAAGAAATTGCAATTCAGTTCGAAAACTATAAAGTGCCATTAATAACCAAAACAATTCGTAAAATAAACAATTCCACCTTAAATAATCTAGCCGAAAGTCTAATGGAAGCAAACTGGGATGACGTAACTATCGCGCGCACTGCTGATGATAAATATCATTCATTTGAAAAAAATACTACAAACACATTTTAATAAAAAATGCCCAATCAAAACCGTTAAGAGTAAGGAAACATACAAAAAACAAAATTGGCTAACAAAGGGCATCAAAATCTCAAGTGCAAACAAGAGGAGTCTCCTCGATATTAACTCAAAATTTCCTAATGTGCCATTTCTACGTCAAAATATATAAAAAAAGTGATAAAAATAGCCAAATGTAACCAAATTAAAGCAACAATGTCATCAGCCGATAATAAATCAAAATCAATATGGAAAATAATTAATAATGAAACAAATCGGAAGCCAAAAAAGCCCCTGGATAATGTTTCTCTCCACCTAAACAATAAAATAATCAAAGATCCTAAAGCAGTGGCCCAATCTTTTAATAACTATTTTGCAAATGAAGCATCAAATCTTACAAATAAGACTAATAATGGACACAATCAAAATGAAAACTTTCAAACTTACCTAACAAAAACAAATAAAAGCCCAATAAACTCCATTTATCTCTATGAAACTGATCCCAATGAAATTAAATGCATTGCACAGAAACTAAAATCAAAACACTCTGCGGGGATTGATGGTATATCGACTATAATATTAAAAAAGTGTATAATCAGTATAGCTGAGCCTCTAACTGATATAGTCAACACCTGTTTAACGGAAGGAATCTTCCCCAAAGCGTTAAAAGTATAAAAAATTATTCCAATATTTAAAAAGGAAAATAAACATATCCCCAGTAACTATAGGCCAATATCCATTCTTCCAGCTGCTTCAAAAATTTTAGAAACCATTATTTTCAAAAGAATCATTAAATTCTTAGATAAGGAGGATATTTTAACTGAAAGGCAGAACGGATTCCCAAGAGGAAAATCAACTAGCAATACAATAAGCCGATTTATCAATACTATAGCTGGAGAAATTGATAAAAACACACCCACGTTGGGTATATTCTGCGACCTCACAAAAGCATTTGATTGTGTAGACCACAAAATACTATTGGCTAAATTAGAATATTATGGTATACGCGGAAATGCACTAAAACTCCTAACTTCATACATCACTAATCGACAACAATACGTAGAAATAGCTGAATTTAAAAACAACAAACTTACTAAAACCATATCCGATTATGAGCAAACTACATGTGGAGTCCCACAAGGGTCTATTCTCGGGCCTCTATTTTTTATAATATTTATTAATGACATAACTGAAAACATAGACGACGCTGAGTTATTTGCAGATGATTTTACCACAAGTGTTACGGCCACTGACGTTCTACCTCTAAAAGAAAACGCAGAGGAAAGACTTTCGAAATCTACTGAATGGTTTACAATGAACAAATTACTGCTTAACGCCACAAAAACTTATTTTATTCAATTTCATTCTTCTCAAAAAACTAAGTCACTTATCTCTATACCACACCTTACTAACACAAATGACTATTCACAGATTAAACGAGTCACACACACCGAATTTTTAGGCATAACAATAGACCAAAACCTAACATGGCATGCACATATCAATACGCTTCTACCAAAACTAAGCTCATCATGCTTTGCAATTAAAATAATCAGGCAAATAAGCAATGTATCAAATGCCAGAATATGCTATTTTTCACTGTTTGAATCTCATCTAAGGTATGGAATAGAGTTTTGGGGAGCATCCACTCACATTCACAAAGTATTTAAAATGCAAAAAAGAGCGATTAGAACTATATCTGGCCTCAGTCCTACAGATCATTGCCAACCACACTTTATAAACCTTAACATTTTCACCGTTCCAAGCCTACACATTCTTAAATCAATATTGTCAATCAAGAAAAACATCCATAATCACCCAAAAAATGCTAGCGTACACTCCTTCAACACACGTCATAAAAACGACCTTCATCTCAGCTCATACTGTACCAAATTAGGACAGACAAACTCAGACTACTTAAAAAAAAAACTCTACAACCATCTTCCTAGACATATAATAGATATTTCAAGCTACAATAGATTCAAATCTGAACTTACAAAATTTCTAATACAAAAGGTTTACTATAGCCTTCAAGAATTCTTTAGTAATATCTGATCCAATAACTATTGTAAAATTAGCTTTAGTTAAGACTTATCTTTTACTATTCTTAACACATTATATAATAAAAATTACTTACTCTTTATTAGTTTATAACAAAAACAATGTATAACAACAATGTAAATGTAGGCATATGTAAACAATGTATGTAAAACAACAACGTGAAGACCATTGTATACTATTACCATTCTATTACTGCTTTCATAGCCACTCACCATTGTTATTTCTTGTATGATTGTAAAAATGTTTAAATGTAACTTTTGTACTATTAGAAATAGAGGCATATAGGCCTAAACATTCACACATTTAGTTTTAATCTAACAATAGCTTAGACCTAACATAAGGATCTTTGGACTACACGGTGAAAACTGTTCTAAATAATATTATGCATTATGAAAACATAAATGTATACATATTATGTGTCCTAAATAAATAAATAAATAAATATGCCCAATTACTTGATACGACGCGAGTCAAGTGGCATAGTGTTAGTAGCTAAAGTGTCGCCTAACGTATGTCGTATATTTGCTGGTGACGTGTTGGGTATTCTGACTGAGGCGGAGAACGTTCGTAGTGTAGATAACTGCGCGCTGACTGAGGATACCTCGCGAGACGAGCAGGTCAACGTGCAGCCAGCTGAAACCACACGTGACGTCACCGCGGACATTGATCTACTAGACATTTGCAAAACATTACCTCCTGAGCAGCAGAAGCGTTTAGAGGATGTTTTGACGCAGTTTCATAAAGTTTTCGCATGGACAATGGATTTGATGGGTCGTTGTAATGTCGGAGAGTATGTTATCGACATGGCTGACACGACTCCTGTGCGTAAACAGCCATACAGGGTGAGTCACAAGGAGAGAGAAATGATTCGCGAACAGATTGACGCCATGTTGAAAGCCGGTGTGATAATGTCCTTCGACGTCGAAATGGGCATCTCCCATTGTTTTAGTGAAAAAGAAAAATGGTAAAATGAGAATGTGTTGTGACCTACGTCAGTTGAATCAGAAGATACGCACATGTTCCTTTCCGAGCGCAAATATTGAGGACATTCTCTCATATTTGACTGGGTCGACAATATTTTCAACGCTAGATTTATTTTCAGGTTTTTGGCAGCTTCCTTTGGCTGAGGAATCTCGAAAGTATGTATCTTTCACTACACCTGTCGGTCTTTATACTTGGAATGTTCTCCCATTTGGTCTTAAGTCTTCTCCAGCTATCTTTGAAGCTACTATGGATAAAGTTCTCGGTTCTTTGAAGTTTATGTCTTGCTTGTGTTATTTAGATGACGTCATTGTTATGGCTGAGGATTATGATCAACATGTGGCAAGGTTGACATCAGTACTGCAGAAGTTTGTAGATGCGAACATGACTCTTAATCCTGAAAAATGTTCATTTGGATATAATGAAATTAAAGTTCTAGGCCACATGGTTAGTGATAAGGGCATATCGCCAAACGCTGACATAATAAAATTTCTTGCTTGTGTTATTTAGATGACGTCATTGTTATGGCTGAGGATTATGATCAACATGTGGCAAGGTTGACATCAGTACTGCAGAAGTTTGTAGATGCGAACATGACTCTTAATCCGGAAAAATGTTCATTTGGATATAATGAAATTAAAGTTCTAGGCCACATGGTTAGTGATAAGGGCATATCGCCAAACGCTGACATAATAAAAGCTGTACAAAATTTTCCAACACCAAAGAAATTAAAGAAAGTTCGCTCGTTTATAGGATTGGCATCTTTCTACAGGAAGTTTGTAAAGGACTTTAGTGTTATTTCGGCACCTCTCACTAACCTTACAAGAAAGCAAGTTAAATTTGTGTGGGGATCAGAACAGGAAACAGCTTTCCGGACGTTGCAAGAAAAACTAATTTCTGCGCCTGTGTTGCGCCATTTTTCACATACCGCGCAAATTCAATTGAGGACGGACGCATCTAAGGAAGGTTTAGGAGCTGTCCTTGTTCAACAGTTTGAATCAGTGTTTCATCCCGTTGGTTATGCGTCCCGACGCTTGTCAAACGCAGAGGTCAACTATACGGTTTCCGAACTCGAATGTCTCGCTGTCGTATGGGCGGTACGATACTTTCGGCACTTCTTGTGGGGTCGTTCTTTTCAGGTGGTAGTAGACCACTGTGCATTGTATTATCTGCGGAAAAACTGTATACAGGGCGGTCGTTTGCTACGCTGGTCAATAGCCTTAATGGATTACGATATCGAAATTGTGTACAAGAGTGGTAAGCGTCATCTTGATGCTGACTGCATGTCACGATTGCTCCCTGATAACGAGCCTGATGTGGATCATCGCAGCGACGAGTTGGAGGTGTTGACATTGGCAATATATATGGCTGACATTGCGCGTTTACAGCGAGCAGACACAGAATTAGCTGAGATTATGGATGCGATGGCTGATCCAGACAACGCGACTTCTAAAGTTCGAAGAAAAACAAGGAGTTACATTATTGAAAATGGGATTCTATACTGGAAAAATTTCATAACACCAGGACCGGACAAATTATTGGTTGAACCGCAAAGTTTGAAGGTGGAAATTATGTATGATTTACATGACAGTCCGTCGGGAGGAGCTCATTTTGGGTACATGAAGAGCTACGGTAAGGCACGTTCTAGATTTTACTGGGAAAACATGGCTCGGGACGTGGAAATGTACGTAAAGTCATGTGGTGACTGTAAGTCAAAAAAGAGTCCTCGTTTGAAACCAGCGGGACTTTTACAACCTATACCCGTAGGTGCTGTTTTTGACATGATAGGTATTGACTTGTTAGGTCCCCTTCGCAAAACCAAAAACGGGAACAAATGGATAGTTTGTGCAACGGATTACACTTCCAAGTGGGCTGAGGCTAAACCACTTCCATCTGGTACAGCCCCTGACGTAGCAACGTTCATTGTCGATGATGTTATCTGTCGGCACTCTTGTCCGCGGGTCTTGCTGAGTGACAGAGGAGCGGTCTTTCGGAGTAATTTAGTTAACGAAATTGTTCGTAATTTGGGAATAAGAACCGTTTATTGCTCAAGCTACCGTCCTCAGACAAACGGATTGACAGAGTCTTACAACGGCGTGTTGGGAACAGCTTTGTCTATGTTTGTTAATTGAAAACATGACAACTGGGACGAGTACGTGAAACTGTTTACTTTCTCGTACAATGTATCTATACAGGCGACGACAAAGTACACACCTTTCTACTTGTTATACGGCCGCGAACCAACACTCCCTATCGATGCCGGATTACAGCCTGATTTACAAATAGGAGAGTCATGGAGGACAGACTGAGTAAATTACGTGAGGCTCGTGCGATCGTGCTTGACGTCATCAAAAAGGAACAAGACACACGGAAGAAGTACTATGACGCTGGACATCGTCGGGTGGACTATGAAGTCGGAGACTACGTCAAGGTATACTTCCCTATTCGTAAAGTAGGCCAAGTTGACAAATTTCAACATTGTTGGCTTGGGCCGTACAAAATAGTTGCAAAGATATCGGATTTAAATTATGAAGTTCAGATGAACAAGAAGGGAAAAGTAACAACAGACGTGATACATGTTTCACGCCCCAAAAAGTATTACGATCCTACAGAATGGCAACAGCCCTGGCAAGATTAGGGGTCAGACTCCACACGAGATGAAATGTGGAAGGGTAGAAACAGTCATCACATGGATGAGGTGGTTCTTGATCTGCAGTAGGGGTGTTTATACATTCTGAATGCTTTACGGTATACGTACGGCCAGTTCGCCCACCTTGGACATGTGAACCGACTAGTTTGCTGCAGTCACAATTGATCGACAATCCTCAGCATCAGAGAATAAACATCAAGATGTCACACAAGACGGAGACCTCTGAACTTCGACGGGTTGGCTATACAAAGTACCTATGACTTACAGTACAGTAGCTTGCCGTGAGAACTTTCTGGCTGAGTAGCCATCGTTACTATTTATACTAAGCAACATGTAAATATTCGTGATAATTTAATGCTATTAAGTGTAAGAGCATATTTTGATTATAGGTCCATGACGCATTTAATAATTTTGCCTGGAAAAAGAAAATGTTAGTTCTAATTTTTAACATGCAGCTGTACAAAGTTAGTTTATTAAGTACAATAAAAATTTACTATAGCCCTTATACCCTTATAGAAAGTTAAGTTGCTCTAATTTAAGTCCTCTGTATATAAATAAGTTAATCTATAATTATTGTGTTTTATTTTCCATGTAAGCCATCCATATGGCACGTATTGTAATTTGCATCTACCGACTCTGGGTTGAGTCAGCGGTTTGATAGACAGTAATGTTCTCGAGTGACAGTCCGGCCAGCTGTTGAAGCGCGAGGACATTCACTTCTCAAAGTTCGAGGGCATGGTCGCCTGGGGTCGAACGAAGGCTTTCGTGCGCTGACATTTGCGGAGTCATTGGGTAATCGCGACGATTGTATTTTGTTGCCAGTCGTGGGTTCGATTGACAGCTTTAGCGGCTGTTATGGTATAAGCGTGCGCTGTGCACGGACAGCATGATCCTGTTGTTCATACAGCAGGGCGATGTAGGAATGTCTTCCTACCCCAATGTCGGATTAGGAAATCTACAGTTGTGGCAGGGGCCACTGGGGCACAACGTTGATTGAACCGGGTTCAACATGGAAGCAGCGTTGGTGCTTGAGGCACATAGGTGTGTTTCAGTGTGCGGTGTTACACAGGGCATTCTTATGCCACGTGTTGGATAAGTTTTAGCTTCAGTGCTGAACGCCACATAACACCGGAACGTGGTGTTCGTGACGATTTTGTCTCGTTAGGTGATGAGCGCACTTTTGAGATTCGTTCGGCATAATGTTGAATATTGCAGTTTTTGGTATAGTCACTGCTTGTGATAGGCTGTGGCAGCTAGCTGGACTATCTCTCTTGGTAGGCCTACTCAGTTGCAAGTTTGGCAATATATTTGTTTTTAGTACTCTTTTCTTCTTCTGTGCTTTTGACAAGATTGAACGGTTGTTTTGAAGGAAATTAGGTTATAATGTAATAGATTTATACACAAGCTAGGTTTATGGTCCTCAACATTTTCTAATACCATGGTTTGATTCTAGATTAAGGTAATGTTTATACCCATCCGGTTAATACTGCTCACAGATAGATTATTATAGCGAGGAACGATGGGATGAATTCGTTGTTGGATGGGCACAGTAGAGTATGCTTTCTAGTTTCTTACCACTCGTATTGCTGTTGTTTTCAACACTGCTATTGTTCAACATGTGACTGTTATTACCTTGCTTGAGTGTGTTGTGCCTAGTGCTAGTCGGAGTAGAAACGTCCGATATACGCCTAAGAAAGTACGGAGATTTAGAGGAGTATAGGATACACGATCCATATAATCTTGATGATTAATTGTGTACAAACACGTACAATGCGTTATTTTATAATAATGATAATGTGCTTTGTTTGGAATTAACGTTGGTTGTATGATTTCAGATCGAACTTTGACCAATATATTTGTATTAGTTTTAAATAATTGTTAATATAGGGTTATATAGAGTTCATAGTTTAGTTTGTTTAAAATAGTGAATGTATAACTGTCACTTTAAACATGTGCTTACCTGTCAGTCAAGGCCGTCAGCCATCTTGAGCCATGTGTTTCTTATCATGTACACAAAGATACTGGCAAGGTTATTATGACGCTTACATTCTTTTCAAGGAAGCTATGCGGACCTTATCACAGACCAGCCAGCATGTTTTACTGAGCATTTAACTATAGTACATTCTCGATGTAATAATTATGTCACTTCAGAGTAGATGTCTGGTATTTATGTTCAAAACAAATATTGATTTAATTAGATGGAAGCTAAATATTTGGCTATATTCAGGATTAAAGTATTTTTGGTTTGTGAGTAAAAAAAAAAAAAAAATCCTTTGCTGGATTGAGGGTCCACCTCTTTCAAGGCGGACATAACATTGGATACATTATGGATAATATGTGACATAATTCAGTGGAACACAATTACTTTAGAACTTTTGTTTTGTTTTAAACAGGCAATCTTTTACTTTTGTGTACTATGGTTCAATATTTAAGTTACATTCAATTCATTTTCCATTTTCTATCGATTTCTATGTGAGTGTAGAGTGTGTTGAGTTTTTATTGGTATGTGCGTGTTGTTTTTTTAATTTGCATTTTCAAAATACGAAATGGATACACTCGGGTTCAGACAAGAAGATCATCATCCATCACCACCAAGATAGCCTGGCCAGGGAAAACTTCCGCACACACACTCGCACACATCCACAGTCAAGCAGAAGCGGAGGAGTCAAAACAAAACCGGGATTTTTTTTTTTTATATAATGGAGAAGAAATCACAAAAAATTTGAAGCAGAATCAGAATCAATCATAATCATCGTCATAATCATTAACAGTTTGGATGCGACAACATTGAAGAAAACCTTTTTTAAAATTTTGGGTAGAAGAACATTAAAGAAGACAGTATTTGAATTTCGTTGAAGAATCTTGCTGGATAGAACGGAGGCATTGCTGAAGACTATCGTTCTTGATACGGGAATAATGGAAGAAAATAATGTACGGGAAGAAGACGTAGCAGAGAGTACACCTTTTGGATTTTGATAACTTGACAAAAGTCGAGGTCGACTTTTTTCCCTACGAGGGGGGGTGTCATGAATATTGGTTATTCATGTATGGGCCAGTACAGTGGACAAGATTTATAATCTTTAGTCAAGCTACACGCGCAAAGACGACCGGACACGACATCGTCAAGTTACACATGTTATGTCTCATGTTTCGCAAGGCATCGCGAGCACACTCAGCATGAGTGAGAGAGACAACGATATAGGTTACTCGGGTACAGAGCGCGAAAAACCGAAAATTCAGCAAGAATAAAAGGCGATGCGAGTAACTCGGGGACGAGACGGGAAGAGAGAGCTATCCAGGACGAGACACATCGAGGGGTCGACGTGGTGTGTGGTGTGTGTGTGTGTGTGGGCGAGTACCGAGAAAAAGGAGGTCCTGTGGAAGACGCTGGAGGGGTTCAGGAAGCGGGGACTTCGTGCCCAGCAGCGGTCTGAATCGCGAGTTGTCCACTTCTGTAATTGTTTTAGAATGGAGACGACGGTAAGCAGACAGAATTTTCTCTAACCCACGCATATGCCAGTCAGAACCATAACACGCGCTCGATCTACTGTGTGTCGCGTAATAAACAATGGTTGTCTTTTTGCCTGTATACGGTGAAGTGTCTCTCGAGAGAACCTAAATAACCCTCTGTTTTCCCACTCAATACGATCCCGGCATGTACGGAATTGCAACTGGGATTGTCGCTACGTTTCCCCAATTGCTATGGTTAGTTGGTTAATTTCAAAGTCCAAATTCATCCAGTTACAATATGGATTACATGACAATATATATGTTCCGTTCTCTATTTTTCATTTATGTATAAAGATACCCCACAGTTAAGCCTTGTCAGGCTTTGTGGGTTTCTAGGAGTGAATCATCTTTTTTATGTGTGTAGTTCTGTATGTTGTAAATTTCAAATAAAAAAAAATATAGATATATTATTAGGCCTATTGTTATTATTATTATATTATAATTATTATTATTATTATTATTATTATTATTATTATTATTATTATTATTATTATTATTATTATTATTATTATTTATTTTTTTTTATTATTATTATTTTTATTATTATTATTATTATTATTATTATTATTATTATTATTATTATTATTATTATTATTATTATTATTATTGTTATTATTATTATTAATAATATTATTATTATGATTATTATTTGTATTATTATTTTTGTTATTACTAATTGCTTATTCTGTCATCACAAAACCACATAAGTCAAAAAGAAAAGAAAAACTTAAATTGAAAAGTCAGTCATATTATGGTATATGTTTGTCCGGCCACGAATACACTAATTAAAACGCGATGCGAGGATACCGGATGAGGTACCTGAGAGGCAGAAATTACATTTCTATTGCTGTCAATATGTGTTTGTAACGGTGGCGGACCGTGTAAAAAACACTATACGAAATTACAACACAAATTCTAAGCAACGCACATTGCACAGCATTCAACAATGTCGAGAAGTATAAACGCTATGGAAATTAGAAACATGTTTGCAATGGGCATTCTTTGAGAACTTTTCGCTAGAAAGTTCGTAGATATGGACCGCTTATCAACGCGTCACACAGAGCGTTTTTCTAGTGAGTAGAAGCAAGACACGGGTATCAAAATGTTCGTATGAAAGTTAGGAATCATCTCTACCCGGTGTGCATCTCGACATTTTATGCGGGGGGCCGTGGGCCGGGGTCAAAGGTCAAGCGCGCGGTGCTCCATTATTTTGGTGAACGGTAACGTAGCATTTGGATAAAGGTGCATTTGCTGTATGGAGCAGGATGCAATTGGGAGATATTCCTTCACAATTATTCTACCCTAAAAATAAGTAACTTAATTATAAGAAGAAGAATTATAGTTGAATAATTAAATAGTCTAGTAATAATAATATATATATATATATATATATATATATATATATGTTATTCTGTAGGTTTTCGCGGACTGAAGAAGATGAAGTAATAGGTTCTCGGGTTGCTGTCCACGTTACTTGCTCTTTAGAGACTGGTTGCTGGCCCAGAAATGGGCCATTGTCAATGTCTCGACGTTTCGACAAAATCGCATTTGCCATCTTCAGGATGATTCGTTGGTTTCAGAGGCTGAGAACCGAGCCTCTGAAACCAACGAATCATCCTGAAGATGGCAAATGCGATTTTGTCGAAACGTCGAGACATTGACAAATAGCCCATTTCTGGGCCAGCAACCAGTCTCTAAAGAGCAAGTAACGTGGACAGCAACCCGAGAACCTATTACTACATATATATATATATATATATATATATATATATATATATATATATATATAGCGAATAAGTCACGCCGCTTATCACAACACAACAGCATGTCGGTGGGATCGGTTGCTTCGTTGTCAGAGTGAATACGACTTACAGTCAATAAAAGAGGAGGGGGTAATTGTTCAGACAGATTCGGGGGACTTGACACACTATTATCAAATACTATATACCTTACAACCGTGCGTACTTTGTCGAAGATCAACGATTATCTACATGATCGAGTTGAGATGCGCATTATCATTGTGCTCTATATCCCTTCAGTCTTCACTATACCATAAGTTTAATGTGTCATTTAAGAGGTGGAGATGAAGGTGAATAGTTTGATTATGTTTTCTTGTCACCTTGATCTTTACATTTCTGATTGTATTCTTTGTTGATTCCACAATCTAGCACTTCTTGGGACTTTGTGGGCTTCAAAATGACGCAGAAACATGTTTTTGTATAATGTAATATAAAGAATTGCAAATAGGTGTATTATTATTATATCTTACAGTTGGTGGTACAGTTTGACAGGCAGATTGGCAAAGAGCCAACCGTCTAAGATTTCTGCTCTAGATTCAGGAGCAAATGTTATAAAGTTAAAATAAAATAAGCCATATATGCATTGCTAATAGTTTTATTTGGTGTTGTGAAACGTGAATACACACAGGCAGAGACAAATACCAGTAATTGCGAGTTTATTTATCCTGTCTTGGATTTGGGGCTAGTTTTGGAGCCGCTACGTGAAGGGGCGGGAGGTGGGGCTGGGGGACCACGTTGGGGTGGGGGAGGGAACCCTCCTGCGCCACTTGGTGGGGGAGTTGGTTCGGTGCACATTTTGTTAAGTTCTTGAACACGGCGAGTGCAGTCGGCCGAGTTGACTAGAGAAGGACATTTCTGTAACGAAGAGAACATAGTGCTTATTGTGATGGCACGTTAGTGGAACCACCGTTAAATAGGGCTTTGTGTAGAAACAGTTTTAAGAAATTATTTCTAATAATATTAATTTGTTAAAAGACGTCTCAACGCGCAATGGAAAATGCTGTGAGTGTTCACGTGCCAGTAATATGTTGCGGCAATGCATTGCTGATACATTGCTCGTGTAAAAGAGCCTGGAAATAGAGGTACTTACTGCCATCAAGTATTTGTTCAAGCATTTCATCACTTCACAGGCGCCTGATGTGCAAATGGAGTTGACCGTTACAACGGCTAGAAAAGAAGGATACGATTAATTATGGAGTGGGTCCGGTTCAAATAATTTCAGGGAAATCTTGAATATTATTACTATTATTATTATTATTATTATTATTATTATTATTATTATTATTTTTATTATTATTATTATTATTATTATTATTATTATTATTATTATTATTATTATTATTATTATTATTATTATTATTATTATTATTATTATTATTGTTGTTGGAAATGGAATATCAAGAGGACCGTGATGGGAGGTATAGTTAATCAAGAAGGCAGTGCATTTCAAAGATGTTTGGTTTGCGTTCAATTGTTTGGTTGTTATGCGGTTGCCATAGAGACGCGGGGACTTGGTTAACGTTTTTAGATGTGGAAAGAGTGGTTGTACCTAAGCTGTAAATTAAATGGTATCTGTATTTAAAAAGTGAGTTCATTCTGTCATTTATAATATAGTTTATACGACGAAGACGACGGGTAGTCGTTTGAGACGTAACATTTTGGTGACCCCGACGTGATTAGTGACAGTTGTGGATAATTATGGAACGACTAAAGAAGATGCGGGCCCCAGGTAGAGCGTCATTTACAAGAACCCTCCATGACACAGAAAAGGAACTAGCGGAGGAGAGTCTGGACGTCAATTCGTTGGCTCTCAAGCTAGAAAAGATGGAGCGGATCATGAACGACCTACGGAAGCTCAATGTCAAATATTTGGAGTCGCTTTTGGATGCTGAATGCAGTGACGAGGATTACGCAGCGGAGAGTGCTGTGATTGACAGGTATGAAGACCAGCTTGCGGAGGTAAGATGTATGATAAATAGAACCCTCGTTCAGGCACAGGCTCGGAAAATTAGTGCAACCACAGTAGACCAAAATCCGGACAGTCGGTCTTATGGGCCTAGGAGGTTTAAACTGCCCATAATAGAATTGAAACAGTTTAACGGTGAACTGACAGAGTGGTTGGGTTTTTGGTCACAGTTTCAAAAGATTCACGAGGACAGCACCATTGATGACAGTGACAAATTTCAATATTTAGTTCAGTCAATGGTGCTTGGAACTCGACCTCGTGAACTTGTTGACAGTTACCCACAGTCAGCACAAAACTATCCAAAAGTCATAAGTGCATTGAAAGAGAGATATGGTAACGAGGAGCTTCAAATTGAAGTCTATGTAAGAGAATTATTGAAATTAGTTATAAATAATGTCTCTCACAAAGGAAGTTCCCCTCTTTCTTGCATATTTGACCAAATTGAGGGTCAAATAAGATCATTATAAACTTTAGGCCTAGCTAATGATAAATGTGCCGCATTATTATTCCCACTGGTAGAATCTAGTCTTCCTGATGACATCCTTAGGGCTTGGCTGAGAAGCGCGTCATCTGCTAAAGGTGCCATACATGGCGGAGCACATGAAAATCACCTCACATGCCTAATGGAGTTTTTAAGGAGAGAAGTGGGAAGCGAAGAGAGAGTCCGTCTCGCAAAATCAGGGTTTGGAAAGGTTTCTAAAGAGAATAAGAACGGGAACAAGCTAAACAATAATGTGCCAGTTGACAGTGTTCCCACAGCATCTGGATTACTAAACGGTGACAATGTCAAATGTGTATTTTACGAGAAACAACACGAAAGTCGTGATTGTATTCACGCACAAGACATGTCAATTGCCGATAAAAAAGTCAAGCTTACTAAGTTTAGACGTTGTTACATTTGTTTCCGACTTAATCATGTAGCAAGGAAATGTAAAACGTTTGTTAAATGTTCACTTTGTAGTAAGAAACATTTAATTTTAATGTGTCCCGATTTACCTTCCCATCAGACAACAACTACACCTAACAGTGAGGGAATAGTAGTGCAAATGTCAAATCAAATAGGTACCAGTGACATTGTACTTCAGACACTGGCAGTTATTATTGTAGCTAATGGGAAGGAAAGAACAGTGAGGGCTTTAATTATTTCTGGATCTCAGCATTCATACATATTAAACTCAACCGCAGATCAACTTGGTTTGGTACCCTGTTCACACGAGACCAAAGTACATTCGTTGTTTGGAGGTACACACACTGCACCCGAATATCATGGCAACCCAGTGGAAAGTTGGACGTATCTATTGATGTTCTAGGTCAATCAAAAATATGTGGGAAAATACCTCGAGTCGCTAAAGGTAAATGGATGAAACAGTTAAAAAGAAATCATATTTGGGTTACTGATATCGGAAGTGGAAGTACCAGTCATTGAATTGTTGATCGGAGCAGATGTCTATGGAACGCTACTCACTGGGATGTTAATAAATTTAAACAACGGTCTGACTGCGTTAGAAACTAAACTGGGATGGACATTATTAGGACGAGTTAAAAGAGACTGCTTAAAAAATCCAGCTGTAGAAATGTTAGTGACAACTATGAAAATCAGTGATGCATCTGTTGCTGAACTATGGCAATTCGAATCTATTGGTGTGAGGGATCCCATAGAAAGGTCAACTAAGGAGGAAGCAAGGACGGCAACAAGGAAGTATTTTATAAAAAACTGTGTCACGTACAGAAACTGGTAGGTACGTTGTGTTTTTACCCTGGATCGAAGACCGTTTCCCTCCAGCGACACATAGGGTGATTGCAGAGGAAAGACTCGTTGTCGTTTCGAAATAATTTCAAGTGCAGTCTTGATGATACAAGAGAGTCTACAATCTAGATGGTGGGCGAATTCGATTGGGAAAAGGTTACGATGGATTTTATTAATTGGAAGTTCAACCCTCCATGGTGGGGAGGATGGTGGGAGCGTCTTATTCGTTCCGTAAAAGATATACTCATACGACATGGACGATTTAGTACCTTTGACATCGGCAAATGTTTCTACAGGACATTCGGGAAGCCAATGTACCCCTTGGAAGTTACAAGTGGATCTGACCTTGAGGCAAGAGCATGAACAGAAGAAATATCCTCGATTAATTAATAGGTATTAAGTATTGTTTCATTTATATCCTTCTATGTGCTTATACAAATGAAAGGTGGGAGGATGTTGGAAATGGAATATCAAGAGGACCGTGATGGGAGGTATAGTTAATCAAGAAGGCAGTGCATTTCAAAGATGTTTGGTTTGCGTTCAATTGTTTGGTTGTTATGCGGTTGCCATAGAGACGCGGGGACTTGGTTAACGTTTTTAGATAAGAAAAGAGTGCTTGTATCTAAGCTGTAAATTAAATGGTATCTGTATTTAAAAAGTGAGTTCATT
Source organism: Isoperla grammatica (assembly GCA_945910005.1). Taxonomy (NCBI): domain Eukaryota; kingdom Metazoa; phylum Arthropoda; class Insecta; order Plecoptera; family Perlodidae; genus Isoperla; species Isoperla grammatica. The sequence continues at coordinate 26,180,855 of OX246740.1, forward strand.
CTGTCATTAATAATATAGTTAATACGACGAAGACGACGGGTAGTCGTTTGAGACGTAACAATTATTATTATTATTATGCCTTTATTTACACAGAATTAGAACAATTCCACAATGGTAAATATAATAAAGACATCAAAGGACAAAAACATACACCGTAAAAGTTAACAAGAAAACAGGTTTGTCAATATGGTTATAACTAAAAATAGAAATAACAATGACAGTCATGATAATCAAATCAAACATACATAGACACTGACAAAAAAAAAACAATATTATTAAAGTCACTCCTCTATAACTCGAAATCGTTGTCACGTTCTTCATATTTGACTTACTTTACAATGAGACAGCGCTCTTTCACAATACAAAAAAATGTAAGTACCTTTCCGATCTACTTTTTCTAAAATAATGAAGTGAACATTTTAAAAATACCTATCCTTTAACATTGGAGAGAGAGAAATTACACATTTTATCACCTTCACATAGATATAAAGGAGCCAAAAAACGTTGCCACGTGAACAAATTTAGTATCAAAATGAAGCTAAGTTCTCAAGAAATACACAAAAAGCAGAAAAAATGAGTATATCCGTACTACTTTTTGCGTTATTTGAGCCTAAAGTTGCATGTACGCCCAGAAACTTGGCAACAATGCAGAGTCGACTGCTCCAACAGGTCACTCCCCCGCCGCCCGCGACTTGCTAGACCCGGCTGTCCACACTTGCCTGACGCAGACCAACGTTCATATTAACCGAATAACATTTTCCTTTTTGATTTGTATGAATTCTTATGTCAAGATTGTTCTTTGAATACTTGTATTCTGCAACATGAGCCTTTTGTAGGCCAGTACTCAATTTTTGTAATCTAGAATTCTAAGCTTTTGATTGATTCAGTTCTTTATTTTGTTGGTACATAATACACAATATCTGTATTTGATCCTTGAAGTTAACTGTGCATTGTAATATTTTGTCTAAGTTCTATTTATGATGTTGATAGCGGACATTGACGTGCCCCGGGCCAGCGCCTAGGCACTCGCGCTGCGCTTTGTTTACATTGAAAGATTTCGTTCTTTCGTCGTCAACAATGTCGTGATTATCATCTAATATTATACCTACTTTGTATAGAATCCAAGGGCCAGCCTTGGTCTACCCTTAGTACCATAAATGTTTATCTGGAATAAAGTCATTGTTCGCATTTCGCAATCGGTAGCCAGGAGGTATGGATGGAGATTGGCGTGGGCCAAGAATGTACTAAATTTAACAGTAGAGCCCTAGAAGCAAACTGCAGTGGGGCCTACCCCTAGGCCTGTATCGATTCATTTTTGAAAAAGGCCTGGTCTAGGCTAGGCTAGAGGGAGCCTAGATAAGGTAGGCCTAGCCAATGTCAGCATTCTCTTCCGTATGAAATTGAGTCCTAGGCTAGCTAGGCCTACGCCTCACTCCAGACATTGGCTTTACGGCTCAAATGTTAAATTAATTACATTATTATGTGCACACACCACCTAATCTGCTAGCTACCTATGCCATCGCATTTTAGTTGTCATGGAGTGCTGTCCCACAAGACTTTCGTTTTCAACAGCCGTCAAAAACAACACAAACAATGTGTTGTCAATTGTTTTTGTTTTGAATTTTGATATGCACTTTTTGCACACGCAACGCGCGATAAAGTTAAATCTGGCACAGCTAATCACACCAGATCGCGTCGCTCCAAACTGATCATCTGATTTTAGCGTTTCAGTCGCGTCGCATCAAGCGCGTTTTAGTGAACGCAGCATGAAAACGTCCCTTTTTGACTGCGCGCGAAAGAAGCTGACATCTTCACATGGCATGTGGTTGATTGTTGGGAAAGTTGCGATCACGTTGCGATGTTGCCAAGCGTATTTTAAGGTTGGCAATAGACTACATGACCAAATATTACGTGTTCCACTTCATATATCACTTCTAAATCAAAGCAACCATACACAAGTGTTTATAATATGTTAATATCAATCTAATATACGGGACATTATTTCAATCAAACAGATATCAAATTAGTGTTATTCTTGCTATTATTTTGTTTCCACTATATGGCTGCACTGATTTTGAGCGGCAACTACTGCGCCGTGTTTTAGTCAGTTGACGGACTAGCACTTCCGACAATGCAAATAAATTAACAGTTTAGTTAAAATAACATATTTATGTAGGGAAAGATTTACAAACAATATTTAAAATACACACTTCTATTTAAAAATTAAAAACATTTTGTTTTAATTGCATTTTTCAGCTGACTTTGATCATTAGTTATAGTTGACTCTGACTAGAGAGTACACTTAGAGGAGTGACTTTAAGCGAGCGAAGCGAGCGTTTCCACGAGACTCTTATGGCACTTCTTTCTGTTTTTTTTTTTTTTTTTTTGTACCGTACTAGACTCTAACGGCACTTCATTCTGTTTGTTTGTTTGTTTGTTTGTTTTTTTTGTTTGTTTTTTTTTTATGTCCGTCGATAGCGGTCGAACGGAAAGTCCGATCAACTTGAAATTTGGACCATCCACAAGCCTCGATGTGGATTGAAGGTGTATAGTTTTGAGGCAAAATCGTTCGAAAAGTTACAAAGTTACACCATAGTTACTGCAAAATATTTTTCTGAAACAAAATGGCGGCAAAATGTGAGATAGCCAGATTTTTTTACAGATTTTTTCGGTTACGAATATGTTAATGTAATGGCGATCTGATAAATATTGGCAAAGTTAGACAAAAGTTACTCGAAAATATATTTTTGAAACACAGTTACGGCAAAATGTGAGGTGGCTATGTTATAGTAAATTTTTGTCCGGTTACGAATATACTAACTTAAACGCGATCCGATACGTATAAGAGGCAGAAATTACATTTCTATTGCTGTCAATAACTGTTAGGAACGGTGGCGGACCGCGGCGAAAACATGACAGCGAAAATTCTTAGCAACGCACATTGCACTGCATCCAACAATGTCGGGAAGTATAATAGCTATGGAAATTAGAAACATTTTTGCAATGCGCATTCTTGAATTGTTGTTAATTGTTGTATGTATTAGCATTGAAATCTTTTCGCCAGAAAGTTCGTAGATATTGACGCGCTCGCTTATCAACGCGTCAAACAGAGCGTTTTCCTAGTGTAGTTACACATGACATTTTAAAACATGTTTCACGCGTAAGACAGAGTCCTTACCTAAATCAATGTCAACAGTAGGTGGCAAGTTATTGTGGGAATTTTGTAAAACTTTGAAACATTGGTCCTGCATTTACTTGTACGAAATAAATGTGTGTGTCTTGACCTCCGCTGCTCCACATTAAAATTAATTCTCGATAAAAGTTCTCCACAGTCAATGTTATTGTTTACAATTTTGTGTAAAAGTACCAAGTCAGCAATTTTCCTCCTACACGAAAGAGTAGACATTCTAAAATGAGTGCACAATCTTGTATAATCTATTCTGTGAAACGTCAAACCAGTTCTAAAACACATCCAATGTACATATCTCCTTTGTAACCATTCCACATTTTCCTCCCAGGTTTTATATTGAGGGTTCCAGATTGCTGACGCATATTCTAGATTAGGTCTTACAAGAGACGAATATACATATTGTACTGTTGAGTTAGAAAAGTGAAAACAATTACGCTTCAAAAAACCAAACATCTTGGCTGTCTTCTTAACTACATTTGTCATATGGTCATTGAATGACAATGTGGAAGTTATAATCACACCGATATCATTTTTTCTATACACCCTGGATAAAGGCGTGTCGTTTAAAATGTAATCATAAGTAATGTTATTTAACCGTTTCGTATAAAAGAGATGATATGGCATTTAGACACATTTAATTTCAGTAGCCATGTACTACACCACTTGGCAAGTGCATATAAGTCGGCTTGCAAGTGCACGCAGTCTAAAATTGATTTTACATGTAAGCTTAACTTTAAATCGTCTGCGTACATAATACACTTAGAAAATTGTAAAATAGTCGTGTTGTCATTTATAAATAACACAAAAAACAAGGGTCCCAATATTGACCCCTGAGGCACCCCAGAGGTCACTGGTAAAGGTGTTGATTTTACCCCTTCCATGACGACCGATTGAGTCCTGCCACTTAAATATCTAGTTAAAACTTTGAGCATGTTCCCTCGGATACCGTACTGTGCTGACAATTTATGTAACAGTAATTGATGGTTTACACTGTCGAATGCCTTGGTAAAGTCAGTGTATATTGAATCCACTTGGCATATCAATTAATCACTATGGTGTGCTATGGTTTATTGGTGACGATTCGAAATCGTCGTTTTGTATCTGTAGATGTACAATGGATAACTTATACCAAAGAATTAGCCACCTAAACTTTTCGGGAACGATATCAGTAGGGAATACCAGTACATTGTGTATGAATAAAGGGTGCCGAACTTTTGTTTAAGTTTACGTTTTTAAATGCTAATACGGAAGGAGACATCGTGCAGAGACCTGCAGAAGAAAGGAAAGCCGATGAGTGATGTGGAAGGGAGAAAAGCAAGTGAATACATAGTGGTTAAAGTGGACTCCGAGAAGTAACGGTATGCACTACTGCTGTGCAAAGTAGACAAAGTGGGTACGCTGGGGGGCTGGGAAGCGGGGCCTCCCTAGTTTTGTCCCGCAAAAAAATTTGTTTTGGTATTTTGTCATAAGCACGTTTATGACTTTGGAGATGGGTCGGGGGTTGAGAACTCTGGCTAAAAAATTATTTTGTGGGGCAAAATACATAATTAAAACATTTACGTTAAAAAACATTGGATAAGCAAATATAAATTCAAAGTACAACAAACCGTTCAACAAAATTCGTCAAAATGCCTACACAACCGATACAAATTAGTGCCAGTATGGCATACCGTCGGTATTTTTAGTAACGGTATGCCATACCGGCTCATACCGCCCCATTTTAACTACAGAATACACAACGGGTTGGATAATGTTGACATTACTTACGAGCGGCAGCGGTGCAGTTCGCTTGGGCCTCAGTCATGATGGAAGCCCATTCACCCGTAGCAAGCGTTGTCAGGTAGGTATTTAGTACATCCAGATCCACAAGAGAAGTCGTCTACAATTTAGTAAATCATTTAATTAGTAAACATTTTCGAGATCAAAATTAGATTTAAGTTGCTTCAGGTATTGCATTGTTGTAACTAAAACCAATAATTTGCTATCGATGGTTATTTTATGTGTACAATGTTTGAAGTTTGGCGCAGAGAAATGTGAGAAACGTGAAGCCAATAGGTGTGAAGCTAGTGGTAAAATGACCATTCGGGCGTTTTGACCAATGAGGTGAAGAGTTGAGAGCTTTGGCCCCAAATCAATGTTGTGCAGCATGCTCAAAGTGTAGCCTAGGCTCGCTATGAAAACCGCGGGAAATACAAGTTTTTTATTTATTTCTTGAGAACGCTTCACAATATTGAAAAAGTGATAACTCGCGCATTTTAGTTTCTTGAGAACAAAAAACAAAACTTTAAAATTAATAACTAACTTATTTCAAACAAAGTTATTTCTGTAATCAAAATTAATGTACATGTAATTACTAATTACCCGGCAACGATTAAAATGTTTTAAGCTTTTAGAATCCAGTTGTTTCATTTTTACAAAACGACAATTCGCACAGTTACCACTATCTAAATATTGTTAAGCGTTCTCACAAAATTAATAAAATACTTTCATTTCGCGCGGCTTTCGTAGCGAGATCACCTTCCCATAGTAAAGTAAGAGTTAATTCATGAAGTGATTACGAATCCAGTTAACTCGATCAAGTGGTGTGGGGCCGTCCATAAATGATGTCACACAAATTTGGACAAAGTGGACCCCCCCTCCCCCCTTATCACAGTTAGTCACAACAAGTGTGACACCCCCCTTTTAATGATGTCACAAAAAAAGTAAATTACTGCCCCCCCACCCCGACATGCCAACATAAAAAAAACTGGGACAAAATCAGTCACATCGATATCAAATATTTGTATTTTCTTTATTTTTTACATTTACACAGCAGCTGGTTACTGGTCATTTGCCCATGGCTAAACTCAGCAGGCGGCGGATTTTATTTGCAAAAAAAAACAGTTTTTTGGAAATGCCTGAAATTGCGGGATTATTTGAAAAATGTAAAATACTGAAAATCTGTACTAAAAAATGGCATTATCTGCAGTGCATGCATGGATGTAACAGAAGGACTGACCCTTTCCCTCACCCCGTCATATATTGTCACAAGTTGAACTCCCCCCCCCCTCCCCCAAATAGTGTGACATTTTTTATGGACGGCCCATTTGGTGCATTCCAGGCGTAGATATGAAGTGATATACATAAAGTGAGGATTGGCATTACCGGGAATCGAACCCGAATCTTGTTGAATGAGTGTGCTTTGTCCCTGTCAGCTTACCGAGGAGACAAATCCATCAAGCTTGAAGGCGCATTCCATCGCACACTGAAACAAGCCGGAACAAACATAGATAAGTGAGCGAAGCGAGCGTCTCCATTAGACTTTTATGGCACTCGTTGGTTTTTTTGTGTCTATCGATAGCGGTCGAACGGAAAGTCCTATCAATCGGAAATTTGGACCATCTACAAACTTTGATGTGGATTGAATGTTTGTAGTGTTGTGGTTGTGGTGAGATCGGTCGAGAAGTTTCAAAGTTACACCATAGCTTCTGAAACATATTTTTTTCTGAAACAAAATGACGGCAAAATGTGAGATAGCCATATTTTAATAAATTTATGTCCGGTCACGAATATATAAATTTTATGGCGATCTGATAGGCATTGACGAAGTAACACAAAAGTTACTCGAAAATATTTTTCTTAAACACACTAACGGCAAAATGTGAGGTGGCTAAATTATAATACATTTTTGTCCGGTAACGAAATACTAATTTAATCCAGATCTGATACATATTAGAGGCAAAAATTACATAATATCTATTGCTGGCAATAAGTTTAAGTAACGATGGCGGACCACGTAGAAAGCATTAAACGAAATGACAACGAAAACTTTAAGCAACACACATTGTACGACATTTAACAATGTCGGGAAGTATAATTGTTATGGAAGTTAGAAAAAATTGCAAAACGCATTCTTGTATTGTTGTAAATTGTTGTTTTATTTATTTATTGCGGTTTTACAAAGTACTCGACAACGAAGATCATAATGACGACATGAGGTGATTGAATGAAAAATAATTGTTCAAATATTGAACCAAAAAACTGCAATGCTCACTTATCAACGTATCACACAGAGCGCTTTCCTAGTAAGGGGAAACACAATAGAAACACAATGGAAGGAAGCAGAAAAGTGGGAAATGAATTTTCAGTTTTGGTTATTTGGTGTGTACCGACGTGCAGGACCGCCAGGTCATACACCATGGGCTAAACCATATCCATCATAAAGAGGAACACAATTGGCAGAAACAACAAGTTGGAAAACGAATTTTCAATTATAATTAATTTGATACCATTGTAGCCATAGCCACTGTAAGACAAAAAGCAGTAATAATTGTGGGTAACCCACCAAACGTTTCCAGTAGCAAATCTCGACCGATTTTCATGCAAAAACACATTCGCACACATTTTGCCTGGTAAGCTGTAAGACATAAACTATGAGGCCTATAAGCTGAAAAGCCTATAAGCTGTGGGGCCTATAAGCTGTGTGGCCTATAAGCTGTGTGGCCTATAACCTGTGTGGCCTATAAGCTGTGAGGCCTATAAGCTGTGAGGCCTATAAGCTGTGTGGCCTATAAGCTGTGAGGCCTATAAGCTGTGAGGCCTATAAGCTGTGTGGCCTATAAGCTGTGAGGCCTATAAGCTGTGAGGCCTATAAGCTGAAAAGCCTATAAGCTGTGGGGCCTATAAGCTGTGTGGCCTATAAGCTGTGTGGCCTATAACCTGTGTGGCCTATAAGCTGTGAGGCCTATAAGCTGTGAGGCCTATAAGCTGTGTGGCCTATAAGCTGTGAGGCCTATAAGCTGCAAGGCCTATAAGCTGTGAGGCTTATTGTGTGGCCTATAAGCTGTATGGCCTATAAGCTGTGAGGCCTATAAGCTGTGTGGCCTATAAGCTGTGAGGCCTATAAGCTGTGTGGCCTATAAGCTGTGTGGCCTATAAGCTGTGAGGCCTATAAGCTGTGTGGCCTATAAGCTGTGTGGCCTATAAGCTGTGAGGCCTATAAGCTGTGAGGCCTATAAGCTGTGAGGCCTATAAGCTGTGAGGCCTATAAGCTGTGAGGCCTATAAGCTGTGAGGCCTATAAGCTGTGAGGCCTATAAGCTGTGAGGCTTATAAGCTGTGAGGCCTATAAGCTGTGAGGCCTATAAGCTGTGAGGCCTATAAGCTGTGAGGCCTATAAGCTGTGAGGCCTATAAGCTGTGAGGCCTATAAGCTGTGTGGCCTATAAGCTGTGAGGCCTACAAGCTGTGAGGCCTATAAGCTGTGAGGCCTATAAGCTGTGAGGCCTATAAGCTGTGAGGCCTATAAGCTGTGTGGCCTACAAGCTGTGAGGCCTATAAGCTGTGAGGCCTACAAGCTGTGAGGCCTATAAGCTGTGAGGCCTATAAGCTGTGTGGCCTATAAGCTGTGAGGCCTATAAGCTGTGAGGCCTATAAGCTGTGAGGCCTACAAGCTGTGAGGCCTATAAGCTGTGAGGCCTATAAGCTGCAAGGCCTATAAGCTGTGAGGCCTATAAGCTGTATGGCCTATAAGCTGTGAGGCCTACAAGCTGTGAGGCCTATAAGCTGTGAGGCCTATAAGCTGTGAGGCCTATAAGCTGTGAGGCCTACAAGCTGTGAGGCCTATAAGCTGTGAGGCCTACAAGCTGTGAGGCCTATAAGCTGTGAGGCCTACAAGCTGTGAGGCCTATAAGCTGTGAGGCCTACAAGCTGTGAGGCCTATAAGCTGTGAGGCCTACAAGCTGTGAGGCCTTTAAGCTGTGAGGCCTACAAGCTGTGAGGCCTATAAGCTGTGAGGCCTACAAGCTGTGAGGCCTATAAGCTGTGAGGCCTACAAACTGTGAGGCCTACAAGCTGTGAGGCCTATAAGCTGTTAGGCCTACAAGCTGTGAGGCCTATAAGCTGTGAGGCCTATAAGCTGTGTGGCCTATAAGCTGTGAGGCCTATAAGCTGTGAGGCCTATAAGCTGTGAGGCCTACAAGCTGTGAGGCCTATAAGCTGTGAGGCCTATAAGCTGTGAGGCCTATAAGCTGTGAGGCCTATAAGCTGTGAGGCCTATAAGCTGTGTGGCCTATAAGCTGTGTGGCCTATAAGCTGTGAGGCCTATAAGCTGTGAGGCCTATAAGCTGTGAGGCCTATAAGCTGTGAGGCCTACAAGCTGTGAGGCCTATAAGCTGTGAGGCGCCTACAAGCTGTGAGGCCTATAAGCTGTGAGGCCTATAAGCTGTATGGCCTATAAGCTGTGAGGCCTTTAAGCTGTGAGGCCTATAAGCTGTGAGGCCTATAAGCTGTGTGGCCTATAAGCTGTAAGGCCTATAAGCTGTGAGGCCTATAAGCTGTGTGGCCTATTAGCTGTGTGGCCTATAAGCTGTATGGCTTATAAGCTGTGAGGCCTTTAAGCTGTGAGGCCTATAAGCTGTGAGGCCTATAAGCTGTGTGGCCTATAAGCTGTAAGGCCTATAAGCTGTGAGGCCTATAAGCTGTGTGGCCTATAAGATGTGTGGCCTATAAGCTGTGTGGCCTGTAAGCTGTGAGGCCTATAAGCTGTGAGGCCAATAAGCTGTGAGACCTATAAGCTGTTAGGCCTATAAGCTGTGTGGCCTATAAGCTGTGAGGCCTACAAGCTGTGTGGCCTACAAGCTATGAGGCCTACAAGCTATGTGGCCTTTAAGCTGTGTGGCCAAAAAGCTGTGTGGCCTGTTAGCTGTGAGGCCTATAAGCTGTGAGGCCAATAAGCTGTGAGACCTATAAGCTGTTAGGCCTATAAGCTGTGTGGCCTATAAGCTGTGAGGCCTACAAGCTGTGAGGCCTACAAGCTGTGAGGCCTATAAGCTGTGAGGCCTATAAGCTGTGTGGCCTATAAGCTGTAAGGCCTATAAGCTGTGAGGCCTACAAGCTATGAGGCCTTTAAGCTGTGTGGCCAAAAAGCTGTGTGGCCTATAAGCTGCGTGGCCTATTAGCTGTGAGGCCAATAAGCTGTGAGACTTATACACTGTGATGCCTATAAGCTGTGAGACTTATACACTGTGATGCCTATAAGCTGTGAGACTTATCAACTGTGAGGCCTATAAGCTGTGGGACATAAACTGTGAGGCCTATAAGCTGTGAGACTTATAAACTTTATGATGCCTTTAAGCTGTGAGACTTATCACCTGTGAGGCCTATAAACTGTGAGACATAAACTTTGAGGCCTATATGATGTGAGACGTATAAACTCTGATGCGTATAAGCTGTGAGACTTATCAATTGTGAGGCCTATAAGGTGTAAGACTTATCAACTCTGATGCGTATAAGCTGTGAGACTTATCAATTGTGAGGCCTATAAGCTGTGAGACATAAACTGTGAAGCCTGTAAAGTGTGATGCCTATATAGTCCAAGCAACGAACAGTTTGACCCGGAACTAATTGGTACAGAATTTTTTTTGATCAAAACTTGTTACTTATGTGAACCTACATGCACATAAGAAACTTTACCGCTGTCCGACACCCCTAATTAGCGTTATTAATTAAAACGTTAAAACTAATTAATGCTCATATTATGGTTATTTTTTTAGATTTTTCAGAATCTATATTTTGACGATATCAAACAACCTATTTGGTAATTTAAAAAAATTACTTACATCAATATAAACATCCCAGTAGCCATTAATTAATTACTATTAATTATAATAGCAATTTCAATCAAATGCTTCCCGTGTAAAATTGGTGCGAGTGAATATTTTTTTGTCAGTTTCAAATATAAGAATAACAACATACAAAACTTTTGTAGAAACTTTACTGCAATGAAAATATTATTTGTATGACAAATTAGCATAATTAATAGTTAATTATTACATTCAAAACTTATATAGTGACATATTTGAACATAGGCACAATGGGTATCAAAAGAAAGCTGCTGATACGTTGATTTTATTCCTTTTACTCTCAGGGTCATGCAAGCAAATTTCCAAAGTCTTTTAGGGAGGGGGGGGGGGGTGGGGGGGGGGGGAAAGGGGGAGGGGATGGGTTAAATAATTAATAACGTCAAACGTATCAAACGAAAGCTATTATTACGACGTTAAAAGTAAAAAACTTTTCAAGTGATAAAAGACAATATACCCTAGTGTTTGGCTAAAAGGGGGAGGGGGGGAGGGGTTAAAAAGCGTTACCATAAGTCAATTTTGTGTCTGATTTGACACCCATTAATAAGTTTTACACAATTGTTTTGTGATTGATACATAGCATTTACAGCATCGTATTTATTCGTTAAGACTACTCTAGAGAAATCTTATAAAAACCTATGTGTAATATATAATAATGTAGAGCCCATCAGAATCAAATGTCATAAGACCACTGTAGCATTTGATAGCTACGACAATGAGCCATCTCCTAAATACATCACATATTTGAAATGGAATGGTGGTAACAGATGAACTACAACCCAGAAGGAGTCAAACATATCAATGTCGGTCAATATAAAACATAGAACAACTCTCAACCCAATTAACAAATGAATATTCACTAAACCTTTTACGACGGGACTTGAAGCCAAAACCATCACAGTACTTTAAGCACAAGACGACGCCGAAGTGTTAATTGCAATTACAGCAGTAGAGTCGTTTAACCAGAGAACAGCACCCTCACTGATTATTTTACAGAGTTGCCAGTTATTGTATGCATTTCAATCACGAAAATCCTGTTTATGATTTCATCATTGAATCTTAGTTGAAAGCTGGTGCCAGCAAACAGAAAATATGGAATATGCGTTATACACAAAAACCAAGCTAGGATCAAGAATTGGGTTCTTATTTACCCTTCATTCGCGTAATAAGTGGATGTGACACTACTTCAAGAATGTTTAGAATAGGTTAAGCTTTACCATTCAAGACATTTGTATAAGATTTTTTAAATTAATATATTTCCAACAATCCCACATCTCCTAACACACAGATTGTTGACTGCAGTGGAAAAGCAATCGGCATGTTGTAAAATGATAAAAGAGAAGTTTACACATACATTAATAACTGCTAACGCAGAATATTTAGCATGAGACTTTACAACCTACATTATTAGCATCTCCCCACCACATTTTATTATTAGTATCATCAAGTACAAGTTTAGCTTTGTAACAACTCTTTAAAAAAAAATGTCCTGTACCAACTGACAAGCCACCAGCCTCACAACATATTTTTCAAATTCTATGATGTAATTGTAAAGTACGATGCAACTGCAAGAAGGTGCATCCGTTCTAAATGCCTGTACGTTGTTGTTTGAAAATTAATATGTGATGTGTTTAGTTGATGACCCATTATCGTAGCCATCAAATACTTCAGTAGTTATGATATTTGCTTTTAATGTACTCCACATACTTCATAACTCTTCAAATGTTTTGTCTCTAGACCTTTAAGGTATGTGATGAATCAAAATGCCCTTCATCAATCACAAAGCAAGACTTGCTTGTAACAGTGTTACTTATTTCATATTCTTTCCCTTTCATATTATTTCTATACCAATTTATTCGTGTATTTGCAAACATATTATCCCCAGGAGCAGAATTTTCAGCTTATACCTTGGAATGCCCGAATAGTCAAATACGACGTCTTGTGCTAGTGTGCTCAATTTGAAAGTAAATACAAATGCCTACGTAAAAAAAATAACGTTTACATATTATATCATAATGCAACTCTTGAAAACCTAAATTAGCTATTTCTAAATCATCCTTGTTGATGACTCTCCGACGCTCGAGAGTCGTTGGAAAAGCAGCAAAGGATCAACTTCGATTGTATCTCCATCAACGTTCGCGGTTTTAAATTTTTATGTGGTGACAAGAGGTAACAGAATAAATCTTGTTTACATAAGAATTCAGTTAGGTTTAAAATCCGTTGCAATAATATTTGCGATCACTGTGTTCGACATGTAGTCATAATTATCAAGAACTAAAACTTTGTTTAGTTACAAGGACAAAATCTTTGCATTATACGGTTTATTAATGATTGGGTACTTAGTAAAAGAAACTATGCATGGTAGTGACACAACCCATTTTGTTAAATTCGGATAGTTGAGACTGGAGTTTTGTATCAGAGTAATCGGACCTCATATCTAAGAAGTAAAATCAAATATTGTCAAACATCAGACGCAAAATTGGGTAATGAGAAAACTTTTTACCCCCCCCCCCCCCCCCCCTCCCCCCTCCCACCCCCGCTATTAATGAAGCATCATTCATTATCATTCTAAAAGTATTTCTTACTAATAACAACGTATTAAAAGCTAATTGTTAGATACGTTTGATAATATTCTTTATTAATCCACCCCCACTTCTTTCTACCCCCCTAGAAAAACTTCAAAACATTTGTTTGAATGACTCTGAGAGTACCAGCATTAAAATAAACGTATCAGCAGCTTTCTTTTGATACCCATATTGCCTATGTTCAAATATGTACATATGTAGGTTATAAATGTAATCATTAAATATTAATTAGCTGATTTAGCCTGAAAATAGTTTTTTGATTGCAGTAAAGTTTCTACACAAGTTATATATGTTATTTTTCTTATATTTACAGCTGTCAAAACAATATTCAATTGTACCAATTTTAATCGGGAAGCATTTAATTGAAATTGTTATTATAATTAATAGTAATTAATTAACGACTACCGAAATATTTATATTGATGTAAGTAATTTTTTTTCAATACAAAAAGGGTTGTTTGATGTGGTAAAAATCTTAATTATGACAAATCGTCAAAAAAAAACATAATATGAGCATTAATAAGTTTTAACATTTTAATTAATTACGCTCATTAGGGGTGTCGGACAGCGGTAAAGTTTCTTATGCGCATGTAAGTATACATAAGTAACAATTTCTGATCAAAAAAAATTCTGTACCAATTAGTTCCGGGTCAAGCCTATTTTCACGGTTCGTTTCTTGGTCTAATAAGCTGTGAGGCCTATAAGCTGTGAGGCCTATAAGCTGTGAGGCCTATAAGCTGTGAGGCCTATAAGCTGTGTGGCCTATAAGCTGTGAGGCCTATAAGCTGTGAGGCCTATAAGCTGTTAGGCCTATAAACGGTGTGGCCTATAAGCTGTGTGTCCTATAAACTGTGTGGCCTATAAGCTGTGAGGCCTATAAGCTGTGAGGCCTATAAGCTGTGAGGCCTATAAGCTGTGAGGCCTATAAGCTGTGAGGCCTATAAGCTGTGAGGCCTATAAGCTGTGTGGCCTATAAGCTGTGAGGCCTATAAGCTGTGAGGCCTATAAGCTGTTAGGCCTATAAACGGTGTGGCCTATAAGCTGTGTGTCCTATAAACTGTGTGGCCTATAAGCTGTGTGGCCTATAAACTGTGAGGCCTATAAGCTGTGTGGCCTATAAGCTGTGAGGCCTATAAGCTGTGAGGCCTATAATCTGTGAGGCCTATAAGCTGTTAGGCCTATAAACGGTGTGGCCTATAAACTGTGTGGCCTATAAGCTGTGTGGCCTATAAACTGTGAGGCCAATAAGCTGTGAGGCCTATAAGCTGTGAGGCATGTAAAGCTGTGAGGCCTTTAAGCTGTGAGGCCTACAAGCTGTCAGGCTTACAGGCTGTGAGGCCTATAAGCTGTGAGGCATATAAGCTGTGAGGCCTCTAAGCTGTGAGGCCTACAATCTGTGAGGCCTTTAAGCTGGCTTATAAGCTGTGAGGCCTATAAGCTGTGAGGCAAATCAGCGCTGAGGCCTATAAGCTGTGAGGCCTATAAGCTGTGAGGCCTATAAGCCGTGAGGCCAATAAGCTGTGAGGCCTATAAGCTGTGAGGCATGTAAAGCTGTGAGGCCTTTAAGCTGTGAGGCCTACAAGCTGTCAGGCTTACAGGCTGTGAGGCCTATAAGCTGTGAGGCATATAAGCTGTGAGGCCTATAAGCTGTGAGGCCTACAATCTGTGAGGCCTTTAAGCTGGCTTATAAGCTGTCAGGCTTACAGGCTGTGAGGCCTATAAGCTGTGAGGCCTATAAGCTGTGAGGCCTATAAGCTGTAAGGCCTATAAGCTGTGAGGCATATAAGCTGTGAGGCCTACAAGCTGTAAGGCCTGTAAGCATTTGAGGCCTTATAGGCTGTGGGGCCTATAAGCTGTGAGGCCTATAAGCTGTGAGGCCTACAAGCTGTGAGGCCTATAAGCTGTGAGGCCTATAAGCTGTGAGGCCTATAAGCTGTGAGGCTTACAAGATGTAAGGCCTGTAAGCATTTGAGGCCTTATAGGCTGTGGGGCCGATACGTGTTTTGCGGACAAGGACTTCACAGATGCGAAGACGTGTAGCAAATACCAATCGTTTGCCAACTTGAAGTAGTTTTTAAAATGGCAAAGATATGCCTTACAACGTATGTCAACTATTTGTCAGATTCGCCGCTTGTGTAGCAGATAAGCAGCCGCGTGCAAATTGTTCAATGCACCTGCTATGGGAGGTTTGCTACTGGATACATACATATACTGTGTCACAATAAGAGTGTTGTTTGAATAAAAGAACAGGGCTTTACTTACGCTGAGATTTCCTCCAAAAGGTGGGGGTGGAGGTTGGGGCCTCGATCCTGCCGGAGGTGGGGGCTTCGAGCCTTGTGGGGGTGGAGGTTGGGGTCTCGATCCTGATCCTGCCGGAGGTGGGGGTCTGGAGCCTTGTGGGGGTTCGGGTCGAGGGGGCATACAACTCTTGAGGGAGGCTTCCTTGACTATGGCCGGCAGCGTAGGACAGCATACTGTGAGGTTTTTATGCTGAAACAAGATATGACCGTCCACGCTCAACATTCGGAGTGAAGTTATATGACATGGTACCAATAAACCTAACTCTATTTGCAGCTCTTTCCCTGGGCGTGTTTTTTAAACCACTTGTATGTATAGTGGCCTCCTTCTCTAGGTACACTTTCGATGATCATAAGGCGCCAATCAACATATTTATAGCGTTCTATCTTGCATATCTACACGTGATACCACTTAGCAGAGCGAACAGGCATCATTAGGCTATACCTGTCCCGAAGCAACCTTTACGAGGCTTTTTCGTCAGAGACGAATGAAAAGTGACCAACCAGCGATCGGCATTTGCAATTGGGTATCGCTGGTTTGCCACGAAGCACTCGTTTATGGCTGACTCGAGCATCAGTATGTTTGTTTCGGGACACCTGTATTACTACTGCAACAGTTGTAAGTAGATGTTAGAGGAGTTAGTGGCCTCGTCTACTGCGTCAGCATGAGACTACTAAGTGAGGAACAATTTGGTGTTTGTAGTGGATAGTTTGAGGCCACAATCTATTTGGGCGGTGAACAACATTCAAACTTTTACTACTCTATAATATTCTAACTTGTTTGGTTCAATAATCGATCATTTACTGGTAAATATAATTAATGAGTATACAGCAGCGTAATAAATGTTTACCGACGTACTCGACACATACGTCACATGACGAGACAAATACCTATAACATATTGTCAAATAAAACAAAATGTATGCTTTTCCGTTTGGGCCTAAAACACGAATAATGTTAATGCTATTGATATATGGATACCATCTAGTAATATAAATATAATTCATGTTGTGAAAAATATTAAATAAATATTTTTACATATTTCCCTGTTATATCATGGGCGTGCAGCAAAAAGCCACTAACTTCATGTCGTAGTTATAAGCAAAATGGCTTTTAAGTATCAATTGCTGTTTAGTGACTTTTGGCAGTCTATGTAAATTAAATTTGGGTATTTGGAATAGCATAGACTTTATAGGTTTGGTGTTTAAAACACTAAGCATGTTCTTTACCTAGTAATAAAAGCCTACGTTTAGCATTATCATTAGCTAAGTGATTAAAATTACGTATATAAATAAGTTGTTGCCAGTTTTGAGGTGGCAAAAAATAACTACGTGCATTTAGTTACTTTTGCCTGTCAACAAAACTTTTGAATGGATTTTGTGATAAAATACAAGCCGTTGTTACACAAGTCGAGCAAAGACTGTACTAAGTGAGTTGTGGCACTCAAAAAAGAAAATATTTCTGGATTTAATGATATTGTTAACTCAATTATACCAAGAATTGAGTTAATGAATGTTTGCTGTGCACCCACTACATCATCAAACGCGAAATTCCCGCGTCTCTATAAAGTCAAGAAAATACATATAAGCTGTTTTCAAACTTTCACTACAAAAACACGAACTAAATGTATTCATACTTACACATCCCGGACCTCCGGGGGGAGGAGGAGGGGGGGCTGCACTCTTCACGACTGCAATCTAAAACAAAAAGAATACAATTTCATTTTCATCCGAAAAGGAAGTTTTTATATATATCAGGGGTCACAGGTCCTACAATGCATTTACAAACTTAAATAATCAATAACAATCATATGTTCTTACACACAAATTCAAGCAAAACCTTAAAAAACAAAAATATGTACCGTACTTAAATATGTGCATGAAAACCACATTTTTTCGTTCTAGTTCGTAGACGTGATTCTTTGATCGTCAACAGAGAAAACACACATAGCCACACAATCAGATAATCAGACATAACAATAATGATAATCAGACATAACAATAATAATTATATTAAGAAAAAAATAATATTCCAACAAGAGAGAAATCTTTCTTTCCGTTGATTCCAAACTGCGTCACTTGGTTTGCGTCCGAACTGTCGGTCGTTTGATTTCTTCCCCACTTTGGATCTACAATAAGTATCAAATCTGGTCGAAAGTTTCGTCAAAAAAGATATAATAGAGATATTGCCATAAAACACAAGCTTACAATGAAGTGCGTGATTATTGTGTTGCCATTCCATCAGATACAAACGTTACGAAAAAGAAGCAGAGAAACGAACCGAATATCGCGATATTCAAATTGAAATCCAGCCGGTGTGGAATGTACGTAGCAAGAACATTCCCTCTGTAATGGGGGTTTGTGGGACAAAGGAACGGGTTTTGAAATGAACCTGCGGGAGATTCATGTGACCATTGGATTCCAGAAATTCAGAAAGCTTCACTAGAACTGCGCACATACTACGCGAAGGCGAAGTGCGAGTACAGTGACTCGTTTCCTGTTGTTTATTTAAATTTTTAAACTTGATAACTTAACATGTGCTGGTTTTCACCTCACATGTGTTGTTCACCTTTGGTGAAAAATCATTACTGACCCGTTATGTTATTTCCATATAATATAATGGTGATTAAATGAAATAATAATAGTAGTAATAATAATAGTAATAATAATAATAATAATAATATAAATTTTTATCCTGGGAGATGTGAGACACAGGTATCGTCATAAAAAAAAACTCTTGTTTTCAAACCCATTCATCAGATTTTCGGAAAAAGGTTATACAATTTCTCATTATTTTTAATGGAGAATACAAGTACCAATTTTCACATCTGTAATATCTTCGGTTGTTGATATATAAGTATTCTAGAAAAATGACTTCAACCCCCTTTTTCACCCACTAGGGACAGAATTTACAAAAAACCCTTCCCTAGTGGGTGGTGTTGTCATAAGTGCAACCTACCAAACTTCACGTTCCTAGATTGAGCGGTTTGAGCTGTGCGTTGATGAGCCAGTCAGTCACTCAGTCACTCAGGCAGTCACCCAGTAAGGCATTGCTTTCATTTTTGTAGATGTATTTATTTATTGAGACCCAACTCACCAAGCTGATCCAAGCGATCACGACGAAGGCGACTCTGCTGCTCATGTTGTGTCACTGTTGGAACTGTACCAACTGCCTTGCCGACCCTCGTATATATACCCGCACATCGCGTGTCGCCGCCAGGACGCTCGGGATATACCCGAGTTGGTTACATTCTTATTGTGATCAAGTTTTTTAAGTCTTTTTCCATTAGATACTATTAAAATGTGAATACCACGTAGAAATATTGTGTAATATATTTTGTAAGCGGATGTTCATACTAGTCAGAGGGTATGATTATAGAGATTTCACCAACAATGAAGCCCAACACCCAATCGTCTGTATCGCTATCAGGATCATGAAAATACAGCCCGCCCACAATAATTAGTACTGATCACGTAACTATCACGTGTCACTATTATATTGTGACAATAACGTGTTTATTATTATTTCGTATAGGAAACCTGCCCAGAAATACTTCATGTCAGTCTACAGGTGACAACTAGCAGTGGTAAAATTTGAAGTATTTCTTTTTGGGATGCTTTAAGTACAGTTATATAAATTTCACAGATTGAAGCTCCTCAGTAATGACGTCATGGCCTGTTTTTTGTGAAATTTTCAGCTTACTTCCATGGCTGAAAACGTTTACGAAAATGTAAAAATTATATAATTTTTCTTCTAAATCCCGGTTCCCATGCTTTTAAGTCGAACGCTGCTGGCACCACCCCCTCGACGTTCGTCGAAAACACTCAAGGTCAACTTGATCTCCGCCTAGCGGAGGCTCGTCGAATTTGCGAGTTCGACGAGCCTTCGCTAGTCGGAGATCAAGTGAACCTTGGAGAACACTATGGGATGGGCTGGTTGGCCAAGGTCCGACGTAAAAGCATGGGAACCAGGCATAACGTGAATAATTAAGTGAGCCATGCTAGCACTTCCATTCTACTTGTAGTTGTATTGTACTCGATTTAGTTGTGTTTAGTGGCTTGTATGTTAGATTTTGTCTTGCGATAGCGGTCGAACGGATGCTTGAATTAAGTTAAAATTTAGGACATCCACAAATTTCGATGTGGACTAAACGCCCATTTGTTTTGTGCCAACATCGTTTAAGAAGTTGCTTAGTTACACCACAGTTACTCGATGTATGTTTTCCAAATCAAAATGACAGCAACACGTGAAGTAAATGTATTTGCCGTCAAGAACAAGCTAATTTTAATTACATTTATTTTGTGTCCGTAAGTGAAATATCTTTGATAACAAAAAAGTGTCCTACGCACATTCTTATATTGAGCCAAGGCGGTAGCTTTGAGAACATTTGGCCAGAATATTTGTTTATTCATTATTATTATTAATATTATTATTATTATTATTATTATTATTATTATTATTATTATTATTATTATTATTATTATTATTATTTTATTGTTGCAATACATACAAACTCGGTCAAAACCGGCATAAACATGTTGTACGGACACAAATGTCAAGTATTTCCATGTGTTTACCTTATTAAAATCTACTTAGAACTACTTAATATATCATTGTCCACAATATTTTTTCCAAACCGAACTATGGATGCTATGTACGGTCGTGGCCGATTTGTACTCATCCCAGCATTCGCTCTTTGTACGGTGGAAACCACGAAAACCACCATCGGGATGGATAACGTCTTGAAGTCTTCATTCTTCTTAGTTCAAAAATTTTCGCACTATCCTACACGTGTTCAAAATAATTGCTTTTTGCATCTCGATGTATATGTTCGGTTGGAGACCAATAATTTTGATACTGTCATGGAGTTTACGTGGAATAATGCCATTTGCTGATATAATTAACGGTATAACAGTTACATTATTCTGCTTCCACAACCTTTTTATTTCAATAGATAATTCCTTATATCTGTTTATCTTTTCCCGCCAAGTTGTCTCTACATTGTGGCATAAAGGGACGGCAACATCAATTAAAATCGTTTCTCGTTTCTTCTTGTCAATAAATATAATATCCGGTCTATTGTGATGTATGGTTTGGTCTGTTATAACTGCCCGGTCGTAATATAATTTGTAGTCTTTACTATCTAATACCTTTTCAGGCTTGTATTTGTAATACGCAGTGGTTGTGTTTATAAGTTTATACTTCATGGCTAATTTTTGATGTACAATGTTTGCAACTTGGTTATGCCTATGAAGATAATCTGTTTGACAAAGCATTTTGCACCCAGATACGATATGTTCAATTGTTTCGCCGTTCATATTACATTTTCTACATTTATCTTCCACTGTGACGTCTTTCAGTATGTATTTTTTGTAATTGTTAGTCTTGATTACTTTATCTTGAATAGCGATCATAAATCCCTCTGTTTCGCTGAAAATGTCCCCGGACGTTAACCATTTGTTCGATGCTACCCTATCGACGCTATCCTTAAGAAGTTCCTTATAATGTCTGCTATGTAACGTCTTTTCTGATATTCTGATCTCTTTTGCTGTGTCAGAATTTAGTTTTTGAAGCAAGTTTAAATTTCCGTCATTTAAATTGAGGGGAGAAAGCGACTTGTCTGCCGATACTATAGCTCTATGAAGTTGTGAATGTGGGCATTTTGTATAAAAGTACTTTCTTAGAATTTCAATTTGTTTATAATAATAATAATAATAATAATAATTATTATTATTATTATTATTATTGTTATTTTTATTATAATAATAATAATAATAATAATAATAATAATAATAATAATAATAATAATAATAATAATAATAATAATAATAATAGTAATAATAATAATAATTATTATTATTATTATTATTATTATTGTTTTTAAATTATTATTATTATCATTATTATTATTATTATTATTATTATTATTATTATTATTATTTTTAATTTTATTATTATTATTATTATTATTATTATTATTATTATTATTATTATTATTATTATTATTATTATTATTATTATTATTATTATTATTATGTTTATTATTAAATCGTTTAACGACGTACTCGACAGCGTTATGTCATATGACGTCGGGGGGTGATTGGAGGAAAGGGACAAATAAGACGTAACAGGAAAGAAACAGGAAAGTGGATACCATAAACTGCATTTTGTCTGGCTTCTCCACCTCGAACTGTTCGACTAGTGTGGCCCTACCAGAAGCATACGCTTTTTTTATCGAGATCACCAAAGCACGCAACCTCCCCTCCAGGGTAGGTATAAGTCTTTAGGCAAGCAGTATACTCGTGAACTTGAACGTGGTTGCTTATCAACGCGTCGCGCAGAGCATGTCCCTGGTTAGTAACATAAAAACAAAAAATCGTAAAAATTCCCTATTGTGAGTTTGAGTATATTAGCGTGTCGCGCATGTCAATGGATGGTCCGATATCACCAGGCGATACTAATCTCATGTCCGGGTGATACGATCCACCACAATGGCCTGTTGAAGGACATTGATAAACTGTGAAGGTAATACAGGCTGACATTCAACATTTCCAGAAAAGAATTATTTCAACAGAAGAATATAGCGTGAATGAATCATAAAGTTTCGTTGAATTGTGTGGTTCATGCTTCTATAATCCCATCCGCTCTACCCTTGATGAGTTTTATTTGTTCATCTGTACAGGTAAAACATGATGAGGAAAATATGTGTTATATAAGAGTTGAGGAAATAAAGTTAATGACGTGGGAATATAATTAGATGAGCGTAGCAAAGTGAATCCCTCACTCACTTCAACTCGATTGACGCAAATATGCAAAAATATAAACTAGGAATTTGGTTGACAATAATCTAGTTTCAATTTGGTCAAATTGAAACTTATAAAAAGAGGGGAGATGTTATGTTTTATGAACCCACACAACATGATTCACAGTTGTGAATTTACAAAAGTTATGAAATTGTAACTTGGACCGACATTTTGTGAAATATATTTAATTTCCGTTTACGGCAATGTATATTGCACATTTACAGTGTTCCACTAATATGTTTCTGCGTTTCACATTTGATGACCATTACAGACGGATCCACATAGCATGCTACAATGTATATTGTACATTTACAGTGTTCCACTAATATGTTTCACATTTGATGACCATTACAGACGGATCCACATAGCATGCACCAATGTATATTGTATATTTACAGTGTTCCACTAATATGTTTCACATTTGATGACCATTACAGACGGATCCATATAGCATGCACCAATGTATATTGTATATTTACAGTGTTCCACTGATATGTTTCACATTTGATGACCATTACAGACGGATCCACATAGCATGCTACAATGTATATTGTACATTTACAGTGTTCCACTAATATGTTTCACATTTGATGACCATTACAGACGGATCCACATAGCATGCACCAATGTATATTGTATATTTACAGTGTTCCACTAATATGTTTCACATTTGATGACCATTACAGACGGATCCATATAGCATGCACCAATGTATATTGTATATTTACAGTGTTCCACTGATATGTTTCACATTTGATGACCATTACAGACGGATCCACAAAGCATGCACCAATGTTTATTGTATATTTACAGTGTTCCACTAATATGTTTCGCATTTGATGACCATTACAGACGGATCCACATAGCATGCACCAATGTATATTGTATATTTACAGTGTTCCACTGATATGTTTCACATTTGATGACCATTACAGACGGATCCACAAAGCATGCACCAATGTATATTGTACATTTACAGTGTTCCACTAATATGTTTCACATTTGATGACCATTACAGACGGATCCACATAGCATGCACCAATGTATATTGTATATTTACAGTGTTCCACTGATATGTTTCACATTTGATGACCATTACAGACGGATCCACAAAGCATGCACCAATGTATATTAAATATTTACAGTGTTCCACTAATATGTTTCGCATTTGATGACCATTACAGACTGATCCACATAGCATGCACCAATGTATATTGTATATTTACAGTGTTCCACTGATATGTTTCGCATTTGATGACAATTACAGACGGATCCACAAAGCATGCACCAATGTATATTGTACATTTACAGTGTTCCACTGATATGTTTTACATTTGATGACCATTACAGACGGATCCACAAAGCATGCACCAATGTATATTGTATATTTACAGTGTTCCACTAATATGTTTCGCATTTGATGACCATTACAGACGGATCCACATAGCATGCACCAATGTATATTGTATATTTACAGTGTTCCACTAATATGTTTCGCATTTGATGACCATTACAGACGGATCCACATAGCATGCACCAATGTATACTGTATATTTACAGTGTTCAACTAATATGTTTCGCATTTGACGACCATTAAAGACGGATCCACATAGCATGCACCAATGTATACTGTATATTTACAGTGTTCCACTAATATGTTTCGCATTTGATGACAATTACAGACGGATCCACAAAGCATGCACCAATGTATATTGTACATTTACAGTGTTCCACTGATATGTTTCACATTTGATGGCCATTACAGACGGATCCACAAAGCATTCACCAATGTATATTGTATATTTACTGTGTTCCACTAATATGTTTCGCATTTGATGACCATTACAGATGGATCCACATAGCATGCACCAATGTATATTGTATATTTACAGTGTTCCACTTATATGTTTCACATTTGATGACCATTACAGACGGATCCACAAAGCATGCACCAATGTATATTGTATATTTACAGTGTTCCACTAATATGTTTCGCATTTGATGACCATTACAGGCGGATCCACATAGCATGCACCAATGTATACTGTATATTTACAGTGTTCAACTAATATGTTTCGCATTTGACGACCATTAAAGACGGATCCACATAGCATGCACCAATGTATACTGTATATTTACAGTGTTCAACTAATATGTTTCGCATTTGACGACCATTAAAGACGGATCCACATAGCATGCACCAATTACAGCGTACGAATATAGACATTTCTCACTGTACTATGGAATGTCCATAGTAGTAGTAATAGTATGGCAACAATGAGGTGTTATGTGTAATGACAAGTGCGGCTAAAAAATCGAATTTTGTCGACATTTTACAAGGCTTTATTGTAGCTTGAATTTATAGTCCTTTGCATAACGAGAATGACGTTATAAAATTTGGGTCAAAGGATGACATATATCAAATGAAAGCTTAAGACGAGTACTTTTCAAAAAACCATGATATACCTCTGGCAAATCCAGCTTTTTTTGTCAAAACTAGGGTCAAAGGTCAAATTTGTAATTTTTTAAATAATTTTTAATTAAATAATAAAAAATGTTTGCAAGTTTAATCATACACTTTTAGTAAGGTTAATGTATTATGTTTCTTTAAAAAAAATTAAATTACCCATTTAGCCTTTTTTGTCCTTAATTGAGGTCAATTTCCTCAAAATGGGTTATTTTTTAAATTTTCTTCGATTTATTGGCCAATATTCATTATATCAACGTACTTACTCATAAATACGTTAAAATGAATAGTTCTTATTGTTATTACATTGTTTGTACGGTATTCATTCAAAATGGCGGTCAAAGGTCAATAGGTAAGTATCGTCAAACTAGGTCTAGTAACTAAAATATTACTTGTGGGTACTCTAAAGACGCAGAATGTTAACTGCAATTACAATAACGAATAATAATATCATGTTTTAATCGTAAGAGAATGTAATTATCATATAACTTATAAACAACTTTAGATTGTTACTGAATTTCTAATTAATGTTCTCAGACATCAGGGTATTCTTAAATGGGTGTGCAACTGCAACAAAATACATTTTTAGAAAAGAGCATGACCATGCTGAGATACGTGATATGATAGTATGATATGATATCTGTCCTAGCAGTAACTGTCTAGTCGTCAAATTAATCAAAATTGAAGTCAAAATCACTCAAAATTGAAGTCGTCAGATTAATCACCTTCTGATTCACTGGAGTTCTCATGCTGGGTACCAATATTTGGACAGTCCTTCAGCTTACAAGCGTGGGTACACTTCAGCTGATTGGCCAAACACTCATAGGTCGGCATCTTGCAAACACGGCAACAGTTACAGGCTAGGAGATCCATAACGGTCAAAGGTACTGGAGTTCCAATCATCCACTCGTTGCTCAGATCTCCTTCTGCCGTGGTTTTCCATCCATAGCCACACAGATCAGGAACATCAGGGTTGGCTTCCAAGCAACGTATCAATAGATCGTGTTTGGTTGATAACTCACAGTCGCAGGATATAAAGCAGTAAGCAAACGTTACAAGGTGGTAGCTGATAAGACTTCATATCATCACACTTACTTCTAAAAAGCTCGTAGCGCAGTAGGTTGACGCATGACAGAGTCGTGGTCAAAGAGCAGAGTTTACAGACAAACTCTTCGAGTTTTTTTTATGAAATCGATAAAAACTCTCCAGTCCTGACCCATCTTGCTTAGCTTGACATAGAAATGCGAGTTTTTTCTCATGATATTCCAAGTTCTCTTTTTCCCTTTACCACTGAATGAGCTCACTCAGGTTGGAACTCATAGTCGTCCCCTACACCTATAGATGCGCCCGTTGTTAACAAGGTAACAGTTTCATACATGTCATTTCCCATCTAGAAAACATATCCATAGCAACATTGGGTGCCTCTAGGTGAAGTGGCCGACTATGAATTCCAACCTTTGTCACAACCAGTGCATGGAGGTCAGGGAGGGTATTACATACTTCGAATCCCAACGAACTCGCTAGTTTTTACACATCTTCGAAGTGTGTTTGATTTTTGGTAGTCAAGCGTCAACCAGCTGCCCTACGAGCTTTTTAAAAGTAAATGTGATGATATTAAGTCTAATCAGCTACCACCTTGAAACTACTGTCTACTGCTTCAAATCCTGCGGCTGCGAGCTAACCACCAAACAGCGGTCTGGATACGTTGTTTGGACGCCAACCCTGATGTTCCTGATCCGCGTGGCTATGGATGGGAAACCACGGCAAAAGGAGATCTGAGCAACGAGTGGATGATTGGAACTCCAGTACCTTTGACCGTTATGGATCTCCTAGCCTGTAACTGTTGCCGTGTTTGCAAGATGCTGACATGTGAGTGTTTCGCCAATCAATAAAAGTGTACCCACGCTTGTAAGCTGAAGGATTGTACAAATACCAGTACGTACCAGTTCCAGTAGCCAGCATGAGAATTCCAGTGAGTCAGAAAGTGATTAATCTGACAACTTGGACAGTGACTGCTAAGGTAGATATAACATAATACTAGTATCATATCACGTATCTCAGCATGGTCCTCTTTTCTAAAAATGTATTTTGTTGCAGTTGCACACCCACTTAAGAATACCCTGATGTCTGAGGACATTAATTAGAAATTCAGTAACAATCTTAAGTTGTTTATAAGTTATATGATAATTACATTTTTTTCGATTAAAACATGATATTATTATTCGTTATTGTAATTGCAGTTAAAATTCTGCGTCTTTAGAGTACCCACAAGTAATATTTTAGTTACTAGACCTAGTTTGACGATACTTACCTATTGACCTTTGGCCGCCATTTTGAATGAATACCGTGAAAACAATGTAATAACAATAAGAACTATTCATTTTAACGTATTTATGAGTAAGTACGTTGATATAATGAATATTGGCCAATAAATCGAAGAAAATGTTAGAAATTACCCATTTTGAGGAAACTGACCCCAATCAAGGTCAAAAAAGGTAAGTAGGTAATTTGATTTTTTTATTAATAAACTTTATACATTTATCTTACTTAAAAAGTATTTTTAAACTTGCAAACATTTTTCGTTATTTAATTAAAAATTATTTAAAAAATTACAAATTTGACCTTTGACCCTAGTTTTGATATAGAAAGCTGGATTTGCCAGAGCTATATCATGGTTTTTTGAAAAGTACTCGTCTTAAGCTTTCATTTGATATATGTCATCCTTTGACCCAAATTTATACCGACCAGGCCTTTTTCGAGCGTTATGCAAAGGACTATTAGTTGTATGATTGTAAACAAGAAAAGTTTAGATATAACCTTCTTCTCTATTTTGCTACTTTCCATACACGGACAAGTTCGAAAGTTGATGCACAAGTGCATTTTCAGTGAAGTACTGTTCCATGAAATTATGCGGAAATCGATTGAAAATTAACATCGGGTTTTAATTTATTTAATTAAAACCTTTAAACTTATTTCAATATAAATTTTATAATACTATTATAAACATATTGCGTAATAATTTACCCAAGTTGTAAGGTTGTAACGTAGGCCGCCATCTTGTAAACAAATTATATGTTTATTTTCAAGTTGCCCTTTTCTTTGAGAACTTGATATGCAAATGTTTGTCTGATACATTATTAAAAATCGCTAATCAGGAAACATAGAACGTTTTCCTACTATTTTCCACGTCATTATTCAATACCAAACAAAAATGCGAAAAAATTGCAAAAAAAAAGAGGCCAAGCCCAAAATAGTCCGGTTCAGAATCGCATTTCCGTTCGATTTGTGAGGAGACCATTTTTTATGATTGTTTATTGTAGAGGGGCACTAGAAGATAAAAAATTGCGAGTATATGTTTTTTGAAAATTGGATTGTTGGACCCAAATTTGGATTTTGTTATTTTCATACTTTGGGCCATAACTTCTCCAAACTTGGTCTAATCAAAAAACTTTAAATTACAATTATATTTATAACTTTAAGTGCAATAGGATAACAATAGTTTGATTTTGTTCATTTTTCAAATGTACAGTCAGTGACACAAGTCTAGAGACCATCTGTTTATGTCTCGTTTTACAACCTGTACCGACTAACAACATTTTTTCTGAATTTATCATTTATGATCAATATTATTCAATTAAAGTAACGTATCGATTAAGTGGTCTGCGATTTTTGTATCTTAAAAACTATGGAAAATAGCCTAAGCTGAGGAATCACGTCGATTTTGAGGCCGGGGATTTTTTCGTCGCGACTAGACGTGTTCCAGCCTAAACACGAACTCGTCATTGTTGTTTGATAGTTTGGCATTATTCAATAAGGCGGTGGAACGAGAGCAATTATGCTGTGATCTAAAAACTACACGTAAATGTTTGATTTTTGTGAGAAATATCAATTTGATTTTACTAAACAAAATGTGTGAGGTAAATGAAGAACTCTTGAACATAGCGAACCAACTGTAAAATCGACGAAAATCGTTATCTTCATGAAATCAGCCACTTTAAAAAGTCAAAGCATCTGTTTGTGTTTGATCAAGAATCAAAATTGCCTCAATTGCCAGCCGTTTTACACACAAAACTAACAGGTTGCGTGTCAGACCCAGGTGAAATAATTTCCAAACATGTGATAGTTTTGTAACACTTGGGGAGCTATGGCCTAATTGTTTATTATTATTATTTGTAGACGAAATGGAGCTGGATATCGACTTTGATGCCGATTTGATAGAAAACTGTGGTGACGATTCTTCCGACGAATCGACTGAAGACGAATAAGATTAGATTAAACTCTTAACACCATTTTCTATTTGGTATAATTGGTTGAGAGTGGCAAGTGAAGTCATCTATTTGGCTAGTCGATAAAAACTGAACTGCTTATTTTTTCTAGTTTGTTTGCTGTTTGGTGTGTTCATCAGTGGAGAAGCGTGGCCTTGAAATTAGGGTAGACATAGATAATGTATTGTAATATTTCGCAGTTTAGAAAAAAATATAGTTGGTAATGAGAGGGGGGGGGGGACGCAAAACGTACATTCGTGAATCGCCCAAGGCTAGAATCAATAATATCACTTGCGGCGGAGCACATCGTTAGTCATTAACAGTTTACACAATAAAGTCAATAATATTTTAAAAAATATGGGTAGAAATCACACGCTATTTGAACTTTGTACACTTTTGCACTACACTACTGTACTGTGCTGTACACAATCCACGACGCACGCACCTTGCATTGTCAAAAGCTTGCCTTGAACTGGTTACTGAAGTATCCATCGTTTTACCCTCAAACATAAAAAAATGTGAAGACAAGACACATGGGGTTGAGTTGGGTCATCACATTTTACAAAAGCAGACCGTGAAGGTTTATTCAGGTTCATTACTGAATGCTGTTACGTTCCCTCAAAATTGCAAGTCCCATTGTGTTATGAGCCGAGTGTTTGGCATGTGCCCGCGTTCACAGCTCAGAGTTGGTGTGTGAGACAAGTCTCAAATATTCTTGGAAAACTAACGAAAATAGCGTTCTGATCATGAGCGAAAGAGACCAAAGGACTGATTGTCTCCACACGTTTAAATCATTCAACTTCAAGGGACAACGGTAGAGGGTGCGAGAGTGTTGCTGAATGGGAAGTCGGATAAGGCCAGGATGGGTGACACTGAATCAAAGTGACTTTGCCCAGCTACCTGACATCCCACGAAATTCGGTTAGGTTAGGGGATCAGGTGGGGACATCTCCGATGCCCCACTCTCCGATGCCCCACCAACCTTTTTAGTCTCCGATACCCCACTCTCCGATACCCCACCTACCTGCTCTACCGGTTTTCTAAAGCCCGTGCTACACCACGCATTTTAAGAGCACGTTCGCTGCGCGGTAAATTCAAATAGTTAAAACTACATGGTATATTGAAGTCTTCCTAAACTGATTATTGGCCTGTATAGACGTAAATTTAGTTAAATATTGTGTATAAGTACTAACTTTTCACCAAAGTTATTCCGTATTCAAGCATATTATTCAATCTTTGTTGAGTCTTGTCTATGTTATAATAAATATTATTGGGATTAGTTCGTTTAGCTATTTGACAGGAAAATATAATGTTTTAGCTCCTTATTAACAACTGTAGTAAAACCCAAGTTTGATTATTGATACAACTTGTTTAAATCCCTTTCATTCGTGGCCCAACGTCAATAAAACCCCCACATTTTTTCAAATAGTGAAAGTGTTTTTGAAGATGTTTTTATTTTAGTTTTTATTATAGTATTATTAGTGTATAGCATTTTAGTTAATTGTATTTTGTATAACATCATAACATTAAATAAACTACTTTTTCATTTAAAACCGAGTAATTACAATACATACCAATAACTTCTTGTTCCTAGTTCACCCCACTCAAGGCGTTTTGCCCCACTGACCGCCCCCCCCCCTCGACCCCCTTTTCCTCAACACACAACGTGCGTGCATCATTATTTTGAGTCAGCTGTTGGTATTTGCAGCACAGGTGAGAACAGTTTCCAAACTTGGTAAAAATATTTCATAAGAAATAACATGGGACGATCTATTATGTCCATTTGCCGTGAAAGATTTTGGTCCCCAAAAATATTGGCTGTCATTGGCATACTCGGCTACCTTTTCAGTAAATCATCTACGTTTTGAGTGAAATATTATAACGCAAATTTTTGCAAAGTTCGGGATTGTATTTAATTATTTTAAATTTCTTTATTTAACGTCTATCTTATTCAGTTAAAAAACTGAGTTACAAACGATTACATAATAGTACATTTAAAAAATACATATTAAATATTAATTGTTAAAAGTATCATTTAGGGTAGTATTTTATTGGGGGGGGGGGGGGAATATCCCCTTTAATAATACAGGCTAGTTTGAACACGAAACACGAATGTTCAATAAAGAATGCATTTTATAATATTTGAATTTACCGTATGTGCTTATTTTACGTGGTGTAGCATGGGCTTCTTGAGCAGGTAAGTGCGCAGGTAGATGGGGCTTCAGGTAGTGGGGTATCGAAGACTAAAAAGGTTCAAGTAGTGGTGTATCGGAGACTAAAAAGATTGGTGGGGTATCGGAGAGTGGGGCATCGGAGAGCGCCCCGATCAGGTTGAGGATTGCCCACGAAAGTAAGTACTGTTATTGGCTCTGGTTATAGCTCCAGTCGGCCTCATGAATAAAAAATTGTGCGCAATTCTAGGTTTCATACGTTGGCGTAGTGTCACCAATCCTGGCCTAAGTCGAGACTATGCTGAATGCCGAATCCTTCGCCGTCAACTAAATTCAAACGTTCGCGGGAGCCACGAAAGACAAGACAATGTAGGAAAGAAAGCATACACTTGTGCACAAGTGTATAAATGGTATAAATTAAATTTGTATACAGTGTAGACAACGTCTCTTTGTCTCATATTACGCTCCGCCACTGGTGTTCATATGCACGATATCAGCCAAACAGGTACTCATATCCTGAAGAAATCTCCAGGGTATCTTTTAAATAGCTGCGTTTAGACATTCTCCGTTTTGAATGAAATCGAATACCTACTTTATTGTTGTTTTTTTTTTTTTTACAAAAAGTTAACACAGTAACGATTTTTGTCGATTTTACTGTTGGTTTGCTATGTTCAAGAATTCTTCATTTCCTCACACATTTTGTTTAGTAAAATCAAATTGATATTTCTCACAAAAATCGAACGCTTTCGTGTAGTTTTTGGATCACAGCATAATTTCTCTCGTTCCACCGCCTTATTGAATAATGTCAAACTATCAAACAACAATGACGAGTTCGTGTTTAGGCTGGAACACGTCTAGTCGCGACGAAAAAATCCCCGGCCTCAAAATCGACGTGATTCCTCAGCTTAGGCTATTTTCCATAGTTTTTAAGATACAAAAATCGCAGACCACTTAATCGATACGTGACTTTAATTGAATAATATTGATCATAAATGATAAATTCAGAAAAAATGTTGTTAGTCGGTACAGGTTGTAAAACGTGACATAAACAGATGTTCTCTAGACTTGTGTCACTGACTGTACATTTGAAATATGAACAAAATCAAACTATTGTTATCCTATTGCACTTAAATTTATAAATATAATTGTAATTTAAAGGTTTTTGATTAGACCAAGTTTGGAGAAGTTATGGCCCAAAGTATGAAAATAACAAAATCCAAATTTGGGTCCAACAATCCAATTTTCAAAAAACATATACTCGCAATTTTTTATCTTCTAGTGCCCCTCTACAATAAACAATCATAAAAAAATGGTCTCCTCACAAATCGAACGGAAATGCGATTCTGAACCGGACTAAAACGGAGAAGACAAACCGTTTCAAACCAAAGAGGGCATACGTACAAAAAACGCCAATTTCAAAAAAGGCTCAACAATTAAAGGGGTGATATCTAAAATTGTGGCCAAGACAATTATTTTATTTCCAAAATATAAATATAGTTATTATAATGAAATAAACAAATAATTAAATGTTAACATCACTTAATAATTGATAAATAAACATTTTAACAACAATTACAAAATTTAATTAACTTATTGAAACATTTCGAGGTGGGAAAAATAAAATTAACACACTGTATTTATAATTGAAAGCTTGGCCGATGAATTTGCATTCTGTTTTATTTTCCAAGTCCTGAAATGTTTCTAAATTTACATATTAAATTGATTTTAAAGTTCACTAACTTGATGAGTTATTACAATATTGCTTTATAGTACGTAATATGAATAATATATTACTCAAAGCCAAATTATAAATTTGTCAAAGAAAGCGGTTCAGAATACATCAAAATAATATGACATGAAAAAATATATTTTTTTAAAAACAACGCTTATATTTAAATGCACTAAAAAGTAAAAAATAAATTTTCGCCCAACGAATTTTTGCCTCACTCGGAAAATAAAAGCGTTGGGCGCTTTCGGTATTGACATAGATTGCAGTATTCTGCTGTTTATGCAGGGAAAGCGCCCAACGCTTTTATTTTCCGAGTGAGGCAAAAATTTGTTGGGCGAAAATTTATTTTTTACTTTTTAGTGCATTTAAATATAAGCGTTGTTTTTAAAAAAATATATTTTTTTCATGTCATATTTATTTATACTTTTTAGTCTTAAAGAATCTTGCAATCGAATATATATCGAATATCGATTAATTGATTATGATGGTTACATTGATTATTTAGTAAATATGACAATTGATTCATGTATTGTCATTAAGAATACGTCTGTGTGAAAACTTTCAACTCGATTCGATGTTGGGAAGTGGGTGAAACATCGATTCCCATATAAAACATTAATTAATTCTGATGAATTAATTGACTATTTTTAGTAAATATGACAATTGATACATGTATTGTCATTAAAAATACGTCTGTGTGAAAACTTTAAGCTCAATTCAACGTTGGAAAGTGGGTGAAATATCGATTTCCATATAAAACATCAATTAATTAATTATAATGAATTAATAATTATTTAGTTAATATGACAACTGATTCGTTTATTGTCATTAAGAACACGTCTGTGTGAAATAGTTTGACTCGATTTGACGTTGGGAAGTGGGTTAAACATCGATTCCCATATAAAACATCAATTAATTAATTATGATAAATTAATTGATTATTTAGTTAATATGACAATTGATTCGTGTATTGTCATTAGGAATACGTCTGTGTGAAATCTTTCAACTCGATTTGACGTTGGAAAATGGGTTAAACGTCGATTTCCATATAAAAAATTAATTAAATAATTATGATGAATTTATTGACAATTAAGTAAATATGACAATTGATTCGTGTATTGCTATTAAGAGTTCGTATGTGTGAAAACGTTCAACTCGATTTGACGTTAAGAAGTGGGTTTTACATCGATTTCCATATAAAACATTAATAATTAATTATGATAAATTAATTGACAATGTAGTAACTATGACAGTTGATTCAAGTATTGTCATTAGAAATACGTATGTGTAAAAACTTTCAGCTTGATCGGACATTTAGAAGTAGGTGGAATACCGATTCAAAAATTCATCGATTTCCATGTAAACATTAATTAATTAATAATGATACCTTAATTTACAATTTAGTAAATATGACAGTTGATTCATGTATTTTCATCAAGAATACGTCTGTGTAAAAAATTTCAGCTTGATCGGACATCTAGAAGTAGGTGGAATATCGATTCAAAGATTCCGTCCAGACAAACAAGGCAAGTTAATATAAGCGTTGTAATAAAATGTATCATAGACAAGATTGTTTTGCGCTGTTAGATATTTTCTGTAATTGCTATGAGAAATACACACTTCTCAAGCGAGCAAAGCGAGTGTCTCCATTAGACTTTTATAGCACTCGATCTGTTTTGTTTTTTTTTTGTTTTTTTTCTGTCTGTCGATAGCGGTCGAACGGAAAGTCCGATCAATTTGAAATTTGGACCATCCACAAGCCTTAATGTGGATTTAAGGTGTATAGTTTTGTGACAAAATCGCTAGAAAAGTTAAAACATTACACTGGAGTTACTGAAACATATTTTCCTGAAACAAAATGCTGGCAAAATGTGAGAGTGCCATATTTGTACAAAGATTTTTCCAGTCACAAAATATGTTAATTTTATGGCGATCTGATAAATATTGACAAACTTAAACACAAAAGTTCAATTCAATTTAATTCAATTAAATTCAATTTAATTCAATTTAATTCAATTTAATTTAATTCAATTTAATTCAATTCAATTCAATTCAATTCAATTCAATTCAATTCAATTCAATTCAATTCAATTCAATTTAATTCGATTCAATTCAATTCAATTCAATTCAATTTAGTTCAATTCAATTTAATTCAATTGTAATAGATTGAATTCTATTTTCTATATTTTCGTAATACAATTTTCACAATACAATATATGTGTAATGCCGCACCCAAACGGCTCTGCGGAGGTAGTTAATGTGGTGAAGTAGAAATCGAAGTGTCTTGAAAATAAATCAAGATTAAATCTATATATGTGTTATTTGTAGTGTGAGTAGATGTTCCGATCTCTGAGCGTGGATGAGATGGTTTTCGCGCACACCATTTACATGGAAGTTAAGTCTTAGAATGACCTTTGTTCTTGTTGCCCTTGTTAGATTTTACCTTCGTCTGGGAGTGGGTCGGTTGAGTCACCCTATCCACCATTACCGTCTCCGAAGAATGTAGTCTTTTTGCTGACGTCGAACGTCTTCGGATTGGCGAACGTGAGTTTTGGCCTTCACCAGACTTAGCTGAGAGTCTGACTAGATTCTCACTTAGTTTATAACCTACAACTATATCGTCTCGTATTAGTTCATCATACATTGGACCAAAGTCAGTGTTCAGCCAAATTGTACATTGTACAAGTTGGCTGAGCACTGTGACCAACACGGTGCTCTTCGTGTACACACTTAAAACAATTTTACTCGTTAGAATGATGAATGAGTTGTTGGATGTTTAACGGCGCGTCAACATCTTGGTTATTTGCGCCAAAACGAGATATAATTATGTTCCTTTATTACATAACTATAAAACATCCTCTAAAACAGTACAGAACCTTGGGTTTAACAGATAAAGCTTACAGAGTCGGTATTTTTAAGTTAACAGTTTATAAAAGAGTGCACTTTGCTCTAGGAATTGTAAAAGCTTCTCAGAGTTGTCTATATCTAAAATTTCTTCTAAAAGTAGTGACAGGTCCATCTGTTGTCTTAGGGCTTTGTATTTCATGCATACTGTGAGCAGATGCTCGACAGTAATAGGCACATTGCATAGGTCACAACTAAAAAGGTAAGATTGGGTAAAATACGTATGGCCTATACGCAGTCGCGTCAAAACCACATCCTCACGACGGGTAAGACGTATGTCTGTGGGAGAATAACTTAGGGCGGGATGCAGAGTCGTTTAAGTACGAGCTTAACCGGGTTAAGTACGTGAATCGTACTTGACGCTATGCAGAGACAACAAATTCTCCTACTTTACTTAACCAAGCTGGCTTGGCGTTAAGTAAGAGAGTTGTCTCACTTGACTCGTTAAGTACGACAAACAAACCAGAAAATTTCAACATGGCCGCCGCGCACGATTTGTTGGAATTTGACGCGTATTTAGAATATTTGGAAAGAGCTGAAGAAAACGAAATCGCGGTACCAGAACGGCCGAGGAGATATTTGCGGGATTTGGAGGACCCAACCGTATTCTACACCAATGTCCAGTTCAAGTCCCGTTATCGTTTTGAAAAGGAAACTGTGCTGGCAATGTTGCGTGACCTTCACATCACGGACAGATTGCAACAAGATCGAAGACGGGGATTACCACTACCACCACTGATGCAATTGCTGTGTGCATTGCGATTTTACGCGACTGGCAGCTTTCAGGTAAGCTACAAACCATGTTATTACAATCATTTCAACTGGGCTCATACCCACCCTAACCTCAACATCTGCAGTCAACAAGAATGACGGATGGCGTACCCTAGGCCTAGGGCTATCCGTCATTCCTACGCTAGGCCTAGCCTAACTTACGCTATACACAATATTTGTTTCGAATGCCTAACATTTACTAGGCCTAGGCTAGGGCTAGGCCTACATAGCAAGCAATAATACGCTCCATAACCTTAGGGGTAACCTAGGCCGTACCATCAAGCGACTGGTTCGCCCAGCCACGACCGATTGGCCTAGGTCTAGGCCTATGCCTGACCCAGGCAGTCAAGACCACTCGTATCCCGACTAATTTACATCATTCCGCATTCTGTAAGCATTCCGTAAGTCAGCCAATAATGGAGATTATTGCTGTTCTTTAGGTAGTCCTAGCCCACTGTGGTCAAAACTGCCACGCCCAAAGCTGTGGAACCTGGATCTGTCAATTAATGGAATGGAATGCTAGGCCTATTCCTTAAGAGCAAACAATTTCACTCGGTTACACCACCAGCCCAAAGCTAAAGACCAGGCTTTGTACAGTGGCGAGCGATATCTGTCGAGAAATAATAATAATTTTTTGTACGGAAGCTTATCTGTTACACGTTAGGCCTGTCATCACGCGGCAAGCCTAGACATATTTTTCTACGTCTTAACTATCTGTTTCTTGTTTTTCAGACAGTCCTTGGAGACCTCGGCAGAGTTCACCAATCCACGGTAAGCCGGTGCTTGCACCGGATAACCAACATCATTGCCGAGCAGTTGGGAGAGTACGTCAAGTTTCCCAACGAACAAGGACTGTTGGCCAATCAAGCAGCATTTTTTAATGACAGGCACTTTCCTGGTGTGGCTGGCATTATAGATGGAACACATATTCCATTACAAAATCCGGGGGGAGACAATGTTGAAATGTATCGTAACAGGAAGCGTTACTTTTCACTCAATGTACAACTCGTTTGTGGCCCCCGGCTGGAAATATTGGATGTTGTGGCTCGATGGCCAGGAAGTGTACATGACGCCCGGATATTTGACAACAGCAACGCCAAGATGCTATTCGAGACAGGCAGGGTGCAGGGGTGTCTTATTGGAGACAGTGCGTACCCCTGCACTCAATATATGTTAACTCCGCTGTTAGTCACACGGAACGCTGCCGAGGACCGATACAATGTTGCGCAGAAACATGTCCGTAACAAGATAGAATGTTGTATCGGTGTCTTGAAACGGCGACTACTGTGTTTGAAGAAAGGTCTGGCCTATTCTCCACAGAAGGTCAGTGCCTTTGTCTGTTTTTGTGCTGTGCTTCACAACATTGCTGTAGCGATGAATGACCCCGTCCCAGATGATGGGGACATTCGTGAACAGATTGTTCCGATGCAACGTGTTGTGCAGCCACAGCACGGCCAGGGAGCAGCGTTTCGCCGGGCGTTCATCGCACGCCACTTCGCGTAAAATATCAGTGCACAACAATTGACTCAGTGGTGGTTGTGGTTTTACTTGTTTGTGGGTTTGTTGCAATCTGTCATGTTGGCACAGTTGCTGGACATTGGTGTAGAAATATCTCCTTGGTTGTTGTTGGTACTGCGATTTGTGTTAACTTTAGCTCTTTCCAAATACTTTTTTCTTCTTATGCCAAGGTGGCTTTTTCATACATTTTGTTTTCGTCATTCTCATACAAGTTAGTGAAGAACTTGGCATGCATTGTTAATAACGAATAGAGAACCCATCAGCTTACCTAGATAGTCAGTTTTGATATTTCTTTTTTCTATGTGGTAAAACTGAATAGTCATCATCCAAGTAAGCTGCAGGATATTATCAGCATTTCTAAGGCCCGAATGCATAGTTCACACTCAAGCCCTCCTCAACTCAGCCTCTCCTCAGCCTCACCTAGCCACCAATCACAAAGCCGTCTACACGGCAATGCCGCTCCGTGATTGGTGGTTGGGCGAGGCTGAGGAGAGGCTGAGTTGAGGAAGGCTTGAGTCTAAACTATGCATTTGGGCCTAAATATTTAATTTTCTGAACCTTAAGAAATAAGAGGACTCAAAACTAACATAGATAGCGCTGCTAAGCAACCTCCTTTCAGCGCCATTGATGAATAATAACAATAAAACAACAATGAAAATTGACAGGTAAACCACTCCTAATAGAAGTTTATTTTCTTGCCACCAGAATGCATCTCGTGTATTTTGAGTGCTCTATTGTTGGAGCATAGGGTCCAGTGCAATGCTTATTTTAATTACTTTTAACTCAGCCAATGTACTTGTATAACTCATTAGCACTGTGTGCAAAATATCATGTAAGCAAACTGTTATGGATCATGAATGGTAGCATTTTGGACAATGCTGTTTGATTGAATGAAAGCTTATCAATAAAAACAAAAGTTTACAAAATAATGTCTTTATTATAAATATAAATTAAATACTTTTTATTTTTAGGCCTAAACATTTTTTACACAGGAGGAAAGAGAGGCCTTACAGAAAACAAGAAAACCGATGGAAAAAAGAAGCGTGGGTAAATAACTTAAAAAGGCATGGGAGAACAATAATAGAAGCAAGCATCAGCATTGATAGACTACAGGGGTGATCTTTCCCTTCCTGGTCTGGCGCGACTCCGATGCACTTGGTCAAACTTCAGCTGTTCCTCTTCCCTGGTAGCTCGGGCCTCCTCGAACCGGGCTCGGGCCTCCTCGATCCGGACTCGAGCATTTTGAATCCGGAGTTCGACCGACGGGAACTCGGCCCGAGCTACCTCTGCTCGCTCCCGAGCAGCATCGGCACGTTCACGTGATAGGGCCGCATTCATGTCGGCTCTGGCTTCACGCATTCGAATGTCGTGCAGCTCGTCTTTTTGCTCTTGTGTCGACTTGAGCTGCGACATTCGAAGCTGGTGTTCCTCACGGACAACACCCAACCTGTTTCTAGCAGTGCCATGGCTAGTTCCATCCCCAGAAACGTTGGCACTGCGAGTGGGAGTATCTCCACTAGTGGCAGAAGAATGTCCCAATGATGGAACAGTGCTTACAGTAGCACTTCCTCTAGTATGGTCAGTTGGGGAGACACTCGCCACTGTAGCAGTGGGCGTGGCAGGGATCGCTCCCTGTCACGTCCTCTACTAACAGTGGGAGTGTTTCCTGTTCTTTCCATACTAGAGGAACGTACTACTGTAGCACTTTGGGTGTGGCGAGATTGCTCTCTACCACACCCGGTTCCATCATTGTAGTTTCTTCGACCACTAATGGGGAAACTCTCCATTCTGGCACTATTGTGGGGAATGGAATAATCCATGGCACTACTAGTGGACGGTAATGGTTCAACACCAACACCGAAGATGGTAGGGAATCTACCTTGAGAAGAGGAAGACCTTCTCAAAGTGGGTTCACTTTCATCATCGGAGGTGGGGAAGGACCATTCCGCACATAGGTTGGAATTGGATTGGGATGAATGAGATCGACTCTTGTCGAAATCTGAAAAATAAAATAATTTTAGTTAGTAGACCTAGGAGATGCAAGTTCTGATAATATTAGACTGTGGTCAACTAATTGATTATTATTATTATTGGAATTCCAATTATCTGTGAATGAAGTAGGACAATCTATTAAATGTTATTTTTAATAATTATAATTAATATGAGCATAATAATTCTATAAAAAAAGTTGGTAGGTTATTTTTTATTGGTTGCAGATGAAAATTATCATGCAAGTTGGTGTGTGGTTTTTTATTTGAAGGGTAGCAGTCATGCATAGGTTGTAGTCACTAGTAAGGTGCATGTTTGTCAGGTAGGCCTACTAGTTAGTGTTGTCATACTGGGAAAAGTGAATTTGGGAATAAAATTGTGTAGAATTTTTTATAATGATGCCAAAACATTTTAAAAAGTGCACAAACTTAAATAATATTGGAAGCCTCGACGTTTAATTGCCAGCACTTGTTTAAGATAATAAGTCAGAATATGTATCAAGCGGACATGGTCCCGGACTAACATATGTCAGTCGAGTGAGTGTACATGTACATTGTACACAGTGTATGCTAGTTTTTTTTAGTTTAGTATCCAAGAGACCCCCAGCACAGAAGATAGTTAGATACAGTAGATACACACAGTAGTACAGTAGTTTACCTGTTGAAGTTTATGAAAATAATTTAAAAAATATTGAAACCCATAACCATACGAAAACTTATTGTTTTAAATACATTTTCCAATTAGTATTCAAATGTCTAGGTATTGCTAGGCTAATACCGTATGTTGCTCTGCACACACTTTAGTAAGAAACCAAACAATACTATTTTTGTATTGAGAAGTATAAGATGAATCATAGTGCAGGGGAGTAAACCCATCCATGTGGGAGTCATGGAATTGTCATGTTTGTTGCCATTTCTTAGCCTTAGGTAGGATTATGTAAGAAAGGTTGTAAGGTCACACTGACGTGTAGGACTGTGGCTGCAACCTACCAGTACTATTATATTTATCTAAAATAAAATGTGTGTTAAATATAAATCTTGTTCAGACATGCATAAACACATCCACACATTTTTAACCCCCCCCCCCCCCCCAAAAAAAAACAACAACACGGGGTAAGATTGCATCGAAAAAACAACGTTTTGTAACATTAGCTCAGAAGTCGGACCCAGTGTCTGGATATTACGAAGCTAGAGAATTGCAATCTTTGATTTCTTACTGTAACTTTCTATCTATGGCCAAAAGAAAATTTGTGTGCACAACTGAAGTATGTTTAGTTTTTCTCATGTAAGAAAACAACTTGCACTGTATGGGAAATATAGTAGGCCTATTTATGCATGTCATTTGGGGGCTGTATTTACCCACCTTACCAATAGATGCCTGTTTTATCATGTGCACATTACTACTGTCATAAAATGCTTCACTTCGAAGTATGTAATTTCAAACTTATGGTTATAAGAAGGTGCCAAAAGACTGGGGCAATGTAATAGTGTGGAAAAAATAGGATGCCAATAGCTTATCTGAGTAGCGTGATGGTAAGCTGCAATAGAGAAACATAGATACACAACCAAAACGAAACAAAAGTATTAAATTAACATAACATAAATTTAATAGTTTTGTTTTGTTATGTAGGCCTACCTATGTGTCTGTTTGCGGCTTACCATCACTCTCCTCGATTAAGCTGTTGGTATCCCATCTCTTTCATGCAATTACATAAATTCAAAGTAACTGTATCCATCAAAGCACTTGTAAGTTTACTTGCATCATTTTTTTTTATGGAAAGTACCCAAATTAATGAAAAACCAACAAGCCTGCAAATCATGGAAACATTATGCTACTATGTACTTTCATACAAATAGAGCTACATTCCCACAGAATCCCAGAACATGCCTTATTGCCTTAGTTTGGGTTTCTAAGAAACTACATTTATTTTATAGGAAAGTGCATTGTGAACAAATTAAGAGCTTTAACAACATTCTGCCATAATTCCTGACTCTGAGGCTGTATGGACAAAGTGTAAAACCGGAAAAAACCTAATTATTCTCATTTACAGCCATGGTCAGAAGGGTGGGCATAGGTTCGTAGTGCACACTGCTTTACAAGAATATAAAATTAGCCAATACTAGTAGGCTTATGCAATGTAGCTAAATGAGATGTAGGCCTTACTGTATTGAATTATGCATGCCTATATTACAATAAAGTGTTGAATGCATCAAATTAGGAGAGTCAACTAGCTAGGTCTTCTTGTTATATATGTAGCCCTAATAGAAACATACCATCCATCGCCTCATCCAGTATGGGTGTGCCCGTGAGGTGACCAAAGGAAGCCAGAGGCGACACAGACCGATGAACGTGCCCGATGATGGAAGAGGAACCCTGAAGTGCGCGTGCATCGGAGTCGTATCTCAACGCCACTGTATGGAGCAGATATGGTGTTGCCAGCTCCATCAGTGGATCGTCGGCCAGATCAGGAACAGACGGACCACCACCTGTAGCCATCCTGTGTTGGTTCAGTGCTGATGCCTGCTTCTTCCTCAAATTCTTTAGGTTCTCGCATGCCTTCTTAAGTTGTTCTGGAGTTCGCTAGAAACGTGATAAAAATAGATTAATTTTGTTTTGAAAAATAATATTCTGGCCTTTGTCTAAGTGATAGGCTAGCTAGCCTACATAATCATGTATTCTGAAGTGGCAAAAAAGTATTCTGGTCCTATGTTTATCATCACTCACTAGTTAATTCAATGCACACTAGGCCTAGGGCCTAGGCCTATTCAAGCTGGGGCCTAGGGGGTTTACACACAGCTAGGCCTAGGGGCCAACAGATTTCACCTAGGGTCCAGGCTTAGCTGCCAAAGTCAGTTTAATAATCGGGTACAATGGTAAGGCCCTACATGGTAAGCCACTCCGATTATACCTTAAAGCCACGGCCATTCTTTAGGCAATTTACTAAATTGATAGGCCAAAAACAGTAGGGCTATGGTCAATCGAGTGCATAACATTCAGGGGGCGTGGAATGTACGTCTCCCTAGGCCTAGGCCTAGCCTAGCCTAGGACGGCGTAGGCCTACATCCCCTAGGCCTACATCGGGACTAGCAATTACTGTACATGTAGTAGGGTTCAAACCAATTGGAGCCCTTGTACTTAATACTGACATCATTAGAGTCGGTAGGCCCCTAGGCCTAGGTAGACTAGATAGTAGGCGTAGGTGGGCGTAGGCCTACATCGGGGCTAGCAATTACTGTACGTGTAGTAGGGTTCAAACCATTTGGAGCCCTTGTACTACATACTGACATCATAAGAGGTGGTAGGCCCCTAGGCCTAGGTAGACTAGATAGTAGGCGTAGGCCTACCTGTCTAAAAAGGTAGGCGTAGCCCTAGCCTAGGTAACGTCAACGATTACTTACCCGTGTAACAACTGATAATGAGTTGAAAACTCCAGCCACCTTCTCCCACGCTTCTTTCTTGGCCTTTTTTGTGGTTCCATCGGTCTTCTTGTTTTCTATGATGTTCCTAAATCGGCCTACAACCTCTTTTAATACATGTAAACACAGTGCTTCGAATACGGGACGCCATGTTCGAATATCTTTCTTTCAAATAGTCACGGCCTTCTACTGGGTCTACTCGCGAAATGATTCCTTCCGCGGCACTTTTAGAAAGCGGTTGTCTAGCGCGTCGTACTTAACCAAGTTTTTCGTTAAGTACGAGACGAAATGTAAAAGCATACCGTTAAGTTAAGTACGACAAAAAATCTTCAAGACGTACTTGATTAAGTACGAGAATCTTGTTGGACTCTGCATGCCACCCTTAGTGTAGATTTTATTTTTCGTAGTTTATTGTTAACTACACGACTCCAGGCAGACTGTCGTAGCCGACACATGTGTTCCCAAAATTTGCTTTTGACGTCTGTAGTAGGAACCATCTCGTTGTCTATAGATACCTTTATAGAGGCAGATGTTGCTCCTTGTCTGCCTTTTCATTACCTTCTATATCCATGTGACCGGGTACCCAACAAAATAAAATAGTAAAACCCATATTTGCTAACTCGGATATCTAAAATTGTATTTCTATTACTAA
This sequence comes from Isoperla grammatica, assembly GCA_945910005.1. Lineage (NCBI taxonomy): Eukaryota > Metazoa > Arthropoda > Insecta > Plecoptera > Perlodidae > Isoperla > Isoperla grammatica. The sequence continues at coordinate 26,225,227 of OX246740.1, forward strand.
AGGATGACTATAGAATATAGTACTAAAAGTGCTTGAAGGGCACTTAGACTATCCGATCACACAAACATCTTGCCTGGTGGGTGACGTACCAGTGCCTTTAAAGTCTCTCTAATAGCAAACAATTCTGCAGTAAAAATACTACACACACCTCTCAATTTAAAACCTGTCACTGTGTTAAAACAATAAAAAGCGGAACCTACGTCATCACCGGTCTTTGAACCATCCGTGAACACCAGTGTCGAGGGTTGGTGTTCAGCGCATAGAGCATTTAAAATAGTTTTAAAAACAGTAGAAGACGTAGTTCTCTTATCAAATTCACACAGGTCAAAGGACTGTAGTGTCTGGAACCTGCCAAGGAACGTGGAGGCTAAAAACGATAGGATAAACCCTGGGAATTTTAAAATCAGTGAGGTTAAAAACGTTTTTAAAACGTTAACCACAAGGTAAAGTAGACAAAGGTCTTTTGTTAAAATTCCTCTCGAAACGAGGGTTATGTAAAGCTGAATGACTAGGGAGTTCAGGTAAAGCTTGCAGTTTAATGGCATATGTCCCCAATCCAATAAGTAGTGTCTACGGTCTGCTTAAGACGGCTCTCCTGCCTCGGCATAAAGACTAAGTACAGGAATTGTACGAAATGCACCCAGTGCAAGACGGATGCCACAGTGATGTACCGTGTCAAGAGTCCTGAGGGTACTATCCCGTGCAGATGCATAAACAAAGCAAGCGTAATCCATCTTGGAACGGATTAATGCCCTGTATATTTGAAGCAGGCTGCATCTATCAGCTCCCCACGACGTGTTGCTTTCGTCTTTTTACGAAGTGTGTATACGGTGTGAAATCACTTTAGTCCAGCCTACCTTTAAGAATGTTCATTGTCGATATACAGCGCTTCCGTAAGTTAAGGATATGGGTCTTCCTGTAGTGTAGTGGATTAGATCAAAATACGGGACCAATTCGGGGTTTTGTGATAGAAGTTTGAATTTTTGATCAAAAACTCAGAAAAATATTCTAATCGAACTGCCAAGAGGAGGCCTAAAAATGTCTACTGGTTTAGGGGTTGTGAGGGTTCAAAAAATGGGGATGTGTGGGAAGTAAAAATTATAGCATGCCCCCACCAATGATCATTATATACTTATATTCATACATATAGTAGCTGATAGTATATTATATCAATAAACAATAAAAAAATAAAAAGATGATCTAACTGAACAATGTTGTCAGATAACGTGACCTTTGACCTTAAGTCTCTAATTTTTCAAATATTTGATAAAATGTATCGTGTGACCACTCGTTGTGTCACAAATTATGTCTAGAAACAAATTGTGTGTTAATACACGCTTTTTAATGTATTGGGTCAAATTATATGTGACCTTTGACCTACTAACTAAGATTGAATGTCCGCGTCGTAGTGTTGAAGTTTCTACTTGCTTAAAAATACATATATCTCGTTTAAAATTCGAGTAAAGAATGCATAGTTATACACGTTAATAGAAAAATTACCCCCAGTTATTGATAGGGTGGTTTTAGTTCGACCTTGACTTCGATAAGGTTACATTGAATTGAGACCTATCTAACAGTTGAAAAGGTATGGTAATTCACATATATTTTCGGTCAGGTCAAATGGTAAAAGCTCTAGGTAAAGCAAGGCAATCCTTCCGAAGAGACAAGTGTGGATATTGTCCGTATTCTCAACAAGGAAACAATCCTAGAAGAAAATGTTTAAATCGTTAGATATATTATTGAGAAACATGGTCAAGAAATTATTGCATTCGTTATAATAGGCAACACGCGTACGATTTTTTTTGTTAAACCAAACACTTAGTTTAATAGTATCAGATACAGAAAGTATATTAATGCAAGTCAAAAGTAAAAAATACATTTTTAAATAGGTTTAATGTGGTCGCATTTATTGAAGTTTAAATGATTGATTGATTAATGATTGATTAATGGGGCTTAACGTCTCATATTTATGCAACGATGGCTAATCGAGACGATGAGCGGGTGATAATGAAGATGAGAAAGATGATAATGAAGAATAAAGCCACATCCGAATCAGATCCATTGTACGTCGCGTGAGTCGTCATACGGGAGTCCAGCAAGGGAGGGCAGGGCCAAGTGGGAGGAGAAATATTCAATGGGACAGTGGGGGGGAAAGGGGATTGGGGTGTAGACTGCACTTCGTCTGACTTCTCCTCCTCGACCAGTCCGGCTTGGGTGGCCCTACCAGAAGCATACGCTTCCGCCGGCATAGCTCTCGGGATCAACAAAGCACGCAAACCTGCCCACCACGATAAGGTGGCAGTCCCTGGGCAGGATTGAAGTATAAACTCGGGGATCTGAAACGCGTACAGGTGGCTGTGACGCAATGATTCTGTAGAAGTGGCGTAACAGACCAATCGCTGGGGCGGTGAGCGTACACAGTACAAAACCATGACGTCAAATCCACTCTACATGGCGGCGGCTCGTTTTTCGCGCCCTTTTATTTATCGTTACTAAACCAATTATTTTGAGGCATAGACTGATCCGTTTTTCAAAATTCAAAGACACAACATTATTAAATGAGGGACAAGGTATTTAAAAATCGATTAAAATTTTCATACGCGTGTTCCCTATTGTCGTCAGTATTCCCTAACTTCGCTCGTGTCACTGGGGAACGGCTCCTGTCAAAAGGCAACCAAACCAAACAAAACCTTCAGATAGTATCTCTGGGGAATTATTGCGCATTATTTTCTCGTTTTTATATAGGGTGCAACACTCGTAACTTTGCTCAAATCTGGGCCGGGGTAGAAGTGGCTTAGGGTGACTCTGCCAGAGACGACCAAATAAGGTCCTCCACTGTCCTTTTGCCCCTCTTAACCACTTTGAATGTTTTCCTCCACACTTGTCCTTCTCCTCGAATCGTTCCCCAACGTCATATGACCTGCTTGTCAAGTACGTCGTCAAACACCAAATAATTAAAAGTTACTTCTGCATGACAATAATCCCTTCCGTCGTCTTTTTCCCAGGTGGACAACTAAGGTTGGAATTCATAGTCGGCCCCTACACCTAGGGGCACCCATTGTTGCTATGGATTTGTTTTGTTTATGGGAAATAACATGCAAACAATTGTTACCTTGGTAACAATGGGCGCCCCTAGGTGTAGGGGCCGACTATGAATTCCAACCTAAGATTGGAAAATAAATCCGACATACTTGCGTGTCTTGATTGTTCAAAGATTTACTCTTTTATAGACTCGCAACAGATTGATGCTGTTATTTTAGACGGTAACGGTTCATAACATGCTGAATTGTTACCGGTCATAAGGGGCCAGCAGCAAGAGTAATGAAACCACAACAACAACGACAACAACACACACCCTTTGCCTTTAAAAATATTTTGAGGTAATGCAATGCTTGTTCGTGCCACATTATATTGTCAGTTTAAGATTGCTCGCGAAGGCTCACACTGTATGCGATGTTTATCGTGAAGTAGAAGGAAAAGAGAGTTGGAGATGAGAAGATCAGAAGGCGCGTTATGTGTCTAACATATGACCAAAGAACTGGCAAGGTTTCCTTTGAACAAACGAAAAGAAAGCACATATATCTAATATGTTGTGAATTAATACTACAATTGAATTAATAATTGTAACTAAGGCAGAAGGCACTCTGTGCATTGAAGATAGTGTGTGTTTGGAAGTTATTGGGCCCTGCAACCACGAGGCCGCAGACAAGTCTCATATTAGATTTATTGTGCCTGTACTCAAAGTGCAGAATGAAGTTCTTACGCTCATGTAGACTTAGATTATGATTTGCACTGCCGCTGCCAATAACATTACGGGGAAAAGGTGTGGGCACACACTATTTCCCAACCACTTGGACTAGAAAAGTCTGCAGCGCTCCAATTCTTCCACGCTTTTACTGGCTGTGATACATGTTCCTCTCTCTCTCAAGTAAATGGGAGAAATAGCCTGGAAAACGTGGACTGTATTGCAGAAGTCACTGCGATATTCAGAATTCTTTGAAGACCTGTAGAGCAACTGGATGATTACAACGTAGGGTTGTTGGAGACAAATATTGTTCTTCTCTATGATTGAACCAGTGACTGAGCAACCTGAATTAATGTCGTAAGGGGATGTTCACGCAGGTTCACGCAGGTTCACCAATGGGGAGAGAGCTTGCCTCCAACACAAGATGCATTGCGTAAACATTCAACGTGCTGTGTTCTAGGCTGGGTTCGTTTGGAAATCATCAGCCATCTATTTCTCAAAACATCCTAGTTCTGCTAGCTGAAGATGGTATAAAGACGCGTCTGGTGTGTTGTGGATTACCCTTCTTGACGTAATGCACTCATGTAACGAAGTGGTTGTATGGTGTAAATGTAAAAACGATTGCCTTAAGATCAATGCATATATCCTATCAGCGGACAATCATGCTGCGCTTCGTGCAAGTGTAGGGGGCGAATATAACGAGTAAATAGAGCAAATGGACGCTTTTATTAAGCGAGCGAAGCGAGCGTTTCCACTTGACTCTTATGGCATTTCATTCTGTTTTTTTTTTTTTTTTTTGTTTGTTTGTTTTTTTTTTTTTTTTTTTTATGTCTGTCGATAGCGGTCGAACGGAAAGTCCGATCAACTTGAAATTTGGACCATCCACAAGCTTCGATGTGGATTGAAGGTGTATAGTTTTGAGGCAAAATCGTTCGAAAAGTTACAAAGTTACACCATAGTTACTGCAAAATATTTTTCTGAAACAAAATGGCGGCAAAATGTGAGATAGCCAGATTTTTCTACAGATTTTTCCGGTCACGAATATGTTAATGTTATGGCGATCCGATAAATATTGGCAAAGTTACACGAAAGTTACTCGAAAATATTTTTCTAAAACGCAGTAACGGCAAAATGTGAGGTGGCTATCTTATAGTAAATTTTTGTCCGGTCACGAATATACTAATGTAAACGTGATCCAATACGTATTAGAGGCAGAAATTACATTTCTATTGCTGTCAATAAGTGTTAGTAACGGTGGCGGACCGCGGCGAAAACATGACAGCAAAAATTCTTAGCAACGCACATTGCACTGCATCCAACAATGTCGGGAAGTATAATAGCTATGGAAATTAGAAAAAATTTTGCAATGCGCATTCTTGAATTGTTGTTAATTGTTGTTTGTATCAGCATTGAAGTCTTTTCGCCAGAAAGTTCGTAGATATTGACGCGCTCGCTTATCAACGCGTCAAACAGAGCGTTTTCCTAGTCTTAAAATAATTGTTCCATGTAATATGTTTCGTTTCGACATAATTTTCAATATTGTTGCAAAAATACTCATTATCAATCTACGCTTTGAAATTGTCCAATTAGCATGCAAACAGTTTCATTCGTAAATTACAAGCTTGGAAATACCCGTATTTTTGGTTTAAATCTTGTTTATAACGACAAACTCGACAACTAAGTTTGGTCATATGACGTGGGGGGTGATTTCAAGAAAGGGACAACGTAGGACATAGAGGGGAAGAAAAGGAAAATGGGAGGAAGAGGATTGTCTTCCGTCTGGTTTCTCCACCTCGACCTGTCCGGCTAGGTTAGCCTTCATCATCAAAGCACGCACACTTGCCCTCCACGATAAGGTAGCAGTCCTTAGGCACGTGGGATTAACTGACGTACATTTTCAGGATTGCATGTAATTATTAAAGGAAAATAAATGACGGAAATGTATGCAAATTATCATTACCTTTTCAATGAGTGGTCACCAGCTACATAGAAGGCCGCAATTAAATGTAACATTATTGAGGTCAAGGTCGAACTAAAAACCACCCCTTCAACAACTAAGGGTACTTTTCTTTGTAAATGTTTACAACCATGCTTTCCACACAAGACTTGTACGTGAGAGTTCTTTATTTCGAAGCATGTAAAACTTTAACACCAAAAAGCGGGCATTTATTCTCAATAAATAGGTCAAAGGTCACGATGTTATTTGATTCAACCCATCATTAAATCTATATTGACCTTTAATTTGAGTCCTTTAGATAATTTTTGACAAAAAGAGTGGTCACACGATACATTTTCATACAGTTTAGAAAAATTAGTGACTTAAGGTCAAGGTCACATTATGTGATAAAGATGTGATTTAAGATCATATTTTGATTTTTATCTTAATAGAATAGACTTGAGTCTACTACTTTAAAAATTTGGGTGTAGAATAATCATATTTGGTGCCTCGTTAGTTTTTTCACTTCCACTCCACCCCTTATTATTTGACCCCTCGTAGCCCCTAAACCAGTATACCTTTTTTAAGCCTCCTCTTGGCAGTTTGATTAGAATATGTTTCTGAGTATTTGATAAAAAATTCACGCTTCTATCACAAAACCCCGAATGATTGTTAAAATACTTATCTCTTTCAGTTGTTATTTTTTAAAGTAGAGCCATAATGCATAATATTATTTAAAATTAACAAGTAGGCCTACTGTTATATCCAGAAATAAATTGTCAGTGGTTATTTCCAAGCTATTGCTGAGTCAAATATCGACAGCTTGCTGTCAAACCCCGAGAGATGGGGGGCAATTATTTTGAGGTGATTGTTAAATTTAGGCCTAGCTATTAAGGCACTTCATTACGTTTCATATGTGATTAATTTCATATGAAATTTATCAAATGAATTTCATATGAAATGTATTTAATTGTAATTTCTTAAGAAAAGATGGCTTTTTCTCTATTAACTTACACAAGTCTATTCAAAGATTCCCACTAAAAATAAGAGATAATGACAATGTTATGTTTTTTTGTTTTTTTTTAATATTATAAAGTGAAAGAATTGTTGTCCGGCTGGTAACTTAAATATTGCTGGGTGGCAAGCTTGGCTCATGGCCTATCATATAATGTAAATGATGAGTGATGGTGAAGAATTTTAAAATACCCACTATTTGAATGGAAACAACATTTATTTACAATTATTGGATAATATGTTTATTTTCATTCATAACATACAACACTTGTTACAAAATATTAAAATGTGCTTTTGTCGCTGCAATCCTATACGATAGAAAACACATAACAATTCAATTATTTTGCAATAATTAGCATATATGATAAGAAATGTCCGGTGATTATCTGGGTAATGCGGTGTAGGCCTAGTATCCGACTCGTTTGTGGAGTGGCGGATTGTTCGCAGGTCTCGAAGGACAGTCGGTCAAAGAAGAAAATTTGCTCATATAGGCCTGCTAGACATTTTTTACTATCTAATGGATAGCCTGCCTACCAAGACATGGACTACGTTTACCACGCAAGCCCATCTTGAGCTCAATAGCTCGGTATTCGTTTACCACAGATTTGAGATCGTACTAAATACTACAGGTCTGGTTCGTGCTGAAATAGAAGGCGTGGTTAACCGTTTGCTAAACGTACGTATGTACACAGTTCGTTCTGCATGTGTTTATCACTCAATTTGAGATCGCATGGACAGTGTGCTGGCTCGGCTTCTCACCGAGCTGAGTTGGGTTCGAGCTAAGGTGTTTATATCAGGCAAATTAAGTTCGCATAATATCCAGTTCGAGCTTACGAGCTCAGCTCGCGTGGTAAACGTAGGCCTAGTCATGGGTTGTCCCTATTGACTAAACCAACATGACTAAACAAACATGACATTTCTTAGTAAACGGCAGGGCCTGATATATTTAGCTTTTTGCTTTAGGAATCAATGTAGGACAAGAACTGAGCCTGTTGGGTAGTTCAAATTTGCAACTGCTAGAGCTAAGGGCCTACTTTTAAATAATATATTGTTTAAATCAGCATTGTAAGGCCAATGAAGATGGAAATAACATCATATTAAATGAATACCCTGCAAATGATAATGGGAACGGAAAGTTTAAACTTGCATGACAAGGCTTCCAGTTGGTAGGCTGTGAATCGCAGCTTATCGCAAGACATATGGTTAATGTGGCCGGGTGTTGCAGATCGAGTTTATAATACTAGGCCGTACTCAAAACCCTGGGCCTGCAGGTATTTCCTAGGCTAGGGCTTATGCCTAGAACCAATTGAAAACTGCAGGATAGGGTAGGTACATAGGCACAGGCCTATTTGTGAGGGAAGTAGGGCCTATACTAGCCCGAATAAGTAGGCCTACCTACATTAAATTACAGACATGCCACATCTTTTACGTAAAATCAAGTAACATTTGGCATTAGGCCCCGCTTAATGGGTATAAATTAGGCCCTAGCATTAGGCTGACGGCCTAGTAGGCCCTAGGCCTAGGCATACACAGATAAGGTATGTCTAGCCTAGATCCTACGCGAGTACGCGCCCTGAGCCTAGGCTGAACTAGCCTATAGCTACACGAATTGTATAAGTGGACGCAACGGTTGTTTTTGCCGATGAAATTGTTCAATCTTTCGGCGCTTTGGTGGTCAACCATCATTATAATCACCATATCGTTCTCAAAACGATACTGCTACTTCAAATGTGTACTTGTGGAGAACTCTGCAGGTTTTCTACATTCCATAAATACCGTCTTGGTTGCTCAAGAACCTTGAAAAACCTCAAACTCGTAATTTCTTTCCAAATACACGGCAAATGCAAGTCATTATGGTCCGCCATGATGAAAAACGTGGCTAGGGAGCTGTTAGGGGAGACCTAGGGGTGCCCTAGAGCTCACCCAGCCTGGGGGACCCTTAGGTATCCCCTAGGGGTTCCCTAGACGGCTGTGCATTGCATCGAGCCAGCTAGGGAACCCCTAGGGGATACCCAGCCTGGGGGACCCCCAGCAAACGACTGTGCATCCCGCCCTTAAGTAGTTTAACCGGTATACCATCAGGGCCTGAAGAAGTACCAGCAGATTTAAGATTGGAAAGCGAGACCTCTACATCAGTGGGAGTGATATGGTTCTGGCTCAAAATATCAACGTGATATAATGAATTGTCATCATCAGTAACCTGCACACTAAATTGGTTAGCCGGTAAAAAGACTGACTTAAAAAACTCCGAAAAAAGGGAACAACATGACTTCACATCAGTAGCACGCTCGCCAACAAGTTGAACCTCCACTGGAATTCTAAGCTGTCGTTTTTTAGCACCGAGATACCTCCAAAAACATTTAGGTTCCACTGTCAGTTTATTTTCGATGTCACTTGTGAATTTCTTACGGTCGGTATCACGTAAGTTATGGAAGAGAGACCTCTTAACCTCATATTCAACGCGCTTATTTGGTTCATTCGTAATTAACCATTGTCTTGTTTTTGCTATACATAAATGATCTGTGTGATATTAAAATTATCGGGAAGATTTAAACTTATGCTGATGATACGGTCCTGATTTTTACAGGTGAAAACTGGCACCAAGTGTTTATGCTTGCAAATCTGGATTTAAAAATTATTTATGAGTGGTAACAAGATAATCTGCTAACTTTAAATGAAAGTAAAACTATTAATATACCTTTTACTATTGATTCGAAAACGCTCTCTGATTGTAAATTTTCTTTAAATTTACATGTATCATTTAGGTGAAAGTACATGCCAGTGTTATGAAATTAAAGCAAAAGAAAATGCAAAATATTTGGGAATTATTAAGCGAGCGAAGCGAGTGTCTCCACTTGACTCTTATGGCAATTCATTCTGTTTTTTTCTTTGTTTGTTTGTTTGTTTGTTTGTTTGTTTGTTTTTTTTTTTTTTTTATGTCTGTCGATAGCGGTCGAACGGGAAGTCCGATCAACTTGAAATTTGGACCATCCACAAGCCTCGATGTGGATTGAAGGTGTATAGTTTTGAGGCAAAATCGTTTGAAAAGTTACAAAGTTACAGCAAAATATTTTTCAGAAACAAAATGGCGGCAAAATGTGAGATAGCCATATTTTTTTAAACTTTTTTCCGGTCACAAATATGTTCATTTTATGGCGATACAATAAATATTGGCAAAGTTACACAAAAGTTACTCGAAAATATATTTCTGAAACACAGTTACGGCAAAATGTGAGGTAGCTATCTTATAGTAAATTTTTGTCCGGTTACGAATACACTAATGTAAACGCTATCCGATACGTATAAGAGGCAGAAATTACATTTCTATTGCTGTCAATAACTGTTAGTAACGGTGGCGGACCACGGCGAAAACATGACAGCGAAAATTCTTAGCAACGCACATTGCACTGCATCCAACAATGTCGGGAAGTATAATAGCTATGGAAATTAGAAACATTTTTGCAATGCTCATTCTTGAATTGTTGTTAATTGTTGTTTGTATTGGCATTGAAATCTTTTCGCCAGAAAGTTCGTAGATATTGACGCGCTCGCTTATCAACGCGTCAAACAGAGCGTTTTCCTAGTTAAGCGAGCGAAGCGAGCGTTTCCACTTGACTCTTATGGCACTTCATTCTGTTTTTGTTTGTTTGTTTGTTTGTTTGTTTTGTTTTTTTTTTGTTTTTATGTCTGTCGATAGCGGTCGAACGGAAAGTCCAATCAACTTGAAATTTGGACCATCCACACGCCTCGATGTGGATTGAAGGTTTATAGTTTTGACGCAAAATCGTTAGAAAAGTTACAAAGTTACACCATAGTTACTGCAAAATATTTTTCTGAAACAAAATGGCGGCAAAATGTGAGATAGCCAGATTTTTTTACAAATTTTTCCGGTCACGAATATGTTAATGTAATGGCGATCTGATAAGTATTGGCAAAGTTACACGAAAGTTACTCGAAAATATTTTTCTAAAACGCAGTAAAGGCAAAATGTGAGGTGGCTATCTTATAGTAAATTTCGAATATACTAATGTAAACGCAATCCAATACGTATTAAAGGCAGAAATTACATTTCTATGCTGTCAATAAGTGTTAGTAACGGTGGCGGACCGTGTTGAAAACATGACCACGAAAATTCTTAGCAACGCACATTGCACTGCATACAACAATGTCGGAAAGTATAAAAGCCATGGAAATAAGAACAATTTTTGCAATGCGCATTCTTGAATTGTTGTTAATTGTTGTTCGTATTAGCATTGAAAACTTTTCGCCAGAAAGTTCGTAGATATTGACGCGCTCGCTTATCAACGCGTCAAACAGAGCGTTTTCCTAGTGTTAGATAAGCACCTAAGATGGAATGTGCAAGTTGCTGCCTTAGTAAAAAGAATTCGAAATTTCCTGTTTGTTATTTATAGATTGAGGGAGTGTGTAAATAGGAAGGTAATGAATGATCACTGTTTATAGAGCTTTGGGGCAAAATTTCTTACAATATGGTATCATTGGCTGGGGCGGAGTTAGCATATTATACCTTAAACCATTGATATCCATGCAAAAATTATTACTAAAAATAATTTTAAACAAACATATACACTTTTCTTCCGACTTGACATTCCAATTAATGACAAACGTGTTAGATATTAGGCAAATATATGTAAAATCCGCTTTAATACATACCTTCAAAAAATTTTAATTTTATGAATCTTCAACTTATTTAGATATATCTCCGCCTCATAAAACTAGGAGTGCGTTATTGGACGCAATATATAAGTTAACTGTACCCCATAAATATAAGTTAATGGGGCAGCGGCATGTCGACTACCTAGGACCAAAAATATTTCATAAAATTCCATTTGAAATCAAGAGTGCCACTAGTTTATTTGTATTTTTAAAAAAGGTCAATGATTGGTTACTTGAGCGTGATTTTAATAAGTTAAATTTAAATTTTTGAATCAATTTTATAATGCTATCGAACCTATATAATGATGCTGGAATCGAGTTTTGTTTTGCTTTGCTTATAATATGTTTTTGTCTATTTTTCATTAATTATCGTTCCTATTTGTAACTACAATTATAATTTATTATAGTATTACTTTTGTTTTGCTTTTATTATGATATTTGTTTTATTATTATATTATTGTGATGTATTATGATATTATGAGTTTTGTTTTGCATCTTAATTTATTTGTATTAATTTTCTTTGCTAATAATATGTTTTTTGTGTGCTATAGGCCTACTTACGTTCCTACTTGAAACTTTCCAATTTGTAACTACAATTATAATGTATCTTTAGTATTAGTTTTTTTTTTTATTTTATTATGATGATTTTCTTTCCACTGACTGTACGTTATAATATATACATATTTAATTTACATTGCCAGCTCGACCACAAGGATTCCGTTCCTTACGCGAGCTTCCCATAAAAAGGTTTTCAGTTTTTTGTATGCATATATTATATTTTGTTTTCTTATGTTTCATTAATGTATCTTGTGTGTATGTACTGGTGGAAGTATGTTTGATTTAAGAATAAAATGATCTAAATTGAATTGAATTGAAAACTGTGTATTGTAATATTTTGTGTACGTTTTATTTATGATGTTGATAGCGGACATTGACGTGCCCCGGGCCAGCGCCTAGGCACCTAAGCTAGGCACTCGCGCTGCGCTTTGTTTACATTGAAAGATTTCGGAGAGTTTCGTCGTCAACAATGTCGTGTTTATTATCTAATATTAGGCCTACTTTGTATAGAATCCTAGGACAACAGCCTAGGTCTACCCTTAGTACCATGAATGTATATGTGGAATAAAGTCATTGTTCGCAATCGGTAGCCAGGGGGTATGGATAGAGATTGGGGTGGGCCAAGAATGTACTAAATTTAACAGTAGAGCCCTAGAGGCAAACTGCACAGGGGCCTACCCCTAGGCCTGTATCGACTCAATTTTGTGTAGGCCTGGTCTAGGCTAGGCTAGAGAGAGCCTAGATAAGGTAGGCCTAGCCTATGTCAGCATTCTCTTCCGTATTCATGGCTATTTGTCAAGGCTAGCCTAGAGTCAATAGGTGTTACAGAACTAGGTCAGTGTATGACAGCTGTCAGGGGCAGTCTGTTACCTGTTGTATTTGCGCATAAGTTGGTACTACCTGATCGGCCATGTGCCTTCTTTATATGTATTAAGTAAGCACAGTGATCACAGAGGCTGTGAGTCTGTGGCCTATATATTCTGCTGTCACATTTCCCCAAGCTCTCGTATTAAAGCTGCTCTTCACCAAGTACGTTTGTTTTGTGTCTGTTAGAAATACATATTTAAGATTGCCGCCAACAAGCGGAAGTAGAATGTTTTAGACCTATTTAAAGATTTAAAATCGCACAGGCGCTGAGCGGCGACAACAACAGTAACGACGCAGAGAGAGGGGGACGGTTGTCTATGGCCTAGCGGGTCGGTATGATTGTGAGTTTTTAAGTAAATAAAGAAATATCGTAACCATCGTGTAATTGAGAGTTAAATTGTACCTGAAACGTAATTCCTGACTCAGCGTATTTATATTTTAAGTGAATCAAGTTTCTTTTTTTAACATCAGAAGTGGGATATGGACTAATAATCCGCCGAAAAACGAAGTCGTCGGTCAAGATGCAAAACGTTGCAAAATACCACGTGTGAGATCTTCTCCTCTTCCGTGCGCGTGAGGATACAAAAATGTTTGAATAACGGAAGATAATACGAACAATTACGCAAAGTTTTAAAAAAGTTTTTTGCAAGTTTTACCTGACTGATCTAAACTTTCACTTATTTCTTCTCCGTGACATAGTAAAATATTTAATAGTTATCATTGTTTTTAATCTTTTTGCATTGAAGGTAGCATTACACGGAGGCCTACATAACATATATCTTAATAATAATGATGTAGATTTTTGCAAAGCGGGTGTGGTGTTGCTAGTGAACAAACAACTGTTTCGCCGGTTTCAATTTCAATTTTTAATTTCAGTCCACTTGAAGGAAGAGGTTCGTCACCCTTTGTCCCTTTGTTGTTGCAACCGTGCACATACCAACACGGCATTATATAATTTACAGTAAAGAAAATAATTGTCAATAAATAATATAGCTATGATAACAGACACAGTACAAGACACTCAGTTACACACCATACACGAGAATGCACGCACATGGGAAAACTAAGCTTCACCCGTACACCCACGAGAGAGAGAGAGAGAGAGAGAGAGATATTTGATATTTGATATTTATTGGCTTAAAGGCGTGCTACATAGGGCTATAAAGCCCCTTTGGGTGTAGCCGACCTCTTACATATACATATACATATACATATAAGACACATATACATATAAGAATACAGACATGAAATTCACAATATATGAGTCTGGTATACATGAGTTAATATTTGAATATTGAAATAATGTAAGTGAGGTGTATGACATAATGAGATAGTAATATACAGTGGATACATATTATATAGTATATAACATTTTAAGCAGAAGGCTTTACTAATTCCAATAGAAAAACTTTAGTATACCAAAGCTCCTTCCAGTTATTATATCACTTAATTCTAATACATGGCACTTAAATCTAGTACGAATAGCAACTAATTCAAATACATATGGCACTTAATTCTAATACAAATAGCTCTACTGAAGCTACGATTGTTCTAATACTAGGGTCTAATGTTAGCTCTCTGTTGAAACATGGACTGCCTCATTTCTTGGGTGTGTATGTAATTAAATGCAATACTAATGTAAATACTTCTTCTACTAAGACTATGAATTAAATAATACTAATACCAATGCATTATAATACTAAAACCAATGCCACGTGTGTGCTTGTGCAGTTCCTGATATATGACGAGTTATACAAATCGATACAGTATTTGGAGAGAACTCATACAAGGACAACCATTAATTGTTAATTAGAAGTGGAAAGAAGACTTTTGTGGATGTTACTTTTAAGCATAGACAGTGAATTCTTAGAATATGTTTGCAAGCGATATTTGTTCCAGAGACGGCTAGCTGTGATTATAAATGATTTGTTACATTTTACCGTACGATGTTTTGGTATTTGAAGTGTATTTGCTGTGTGTCTATTTTTACGGTTGTGGATACTCCCCATGCGAATAAAAGACTGAAAGAGGTAAGGAGGGCATTGAGACTTCATCATTTTTGATGTTAGTACAGCAATGGCTAGAGTGCGCCTATCAACGAGTTTATGCCATTTAAGCTTAACGTAATGTGGTGTAATATGTTCGTCACGTCTGACGTCAGCAATAAATCTGATACATGCGTTTTGTACCCGCTGCAGCTTAATGTTGAGTGTTTCTGTTAAGTCGTTGTAGACTACCGATGCGTAGTCGATGATGGGAAATATGAGAGCCTGAATTACTACTTTGCGAACTGAGAGAGGAAGGAATGGGTAATTTCGTTTGAGTTGGTGCATACTTGATATTACTTTCTTTGTTAGTTTATTGATATGAGGAGTCCATGAGAGTGTTTCATCAACTACAAGACCTAGGTTATTTACTGCTTGCTGGTAGTGTATGACAGTATTGTTTATTGTGATTGGTGGGAGAAGCGATGTGTCTATGTTGCTTAGTAGCTTTTTATATCCTATTAATACAAGTTGGGTTTTTGATATATTAAGCGTCAGGTTATGGTCATTTGCATAAGTGAGTAAGCTAGATATGTCGCTGTTAGTGCAGTTAATAGCATGTGCTACGTCCTTAGATAGAAAATGAATGTACATTTGCAAATCATCAGCATACATATGGTGGTCAGAATGTTTAAAGCAGGCAGATATGTCGTTAATATATACTGAACACATCAAAGGCCCTAGGACTGATCCTTGAGGAACTCCGGTTGATACTGTAACCCAAGAAGAAGCACTGCTATCGTAGACTACTTGTTGACAACGATTAGTTAGATATGAAGAGAACCAGTTAATTGCCATCTCGGATACGCCAATTTTAGACAGCTTGGCGAGGAGCAACTCGTGTTCCACGCAATCAAAGGCTTTGCTAAAATCGAACAAGGTTAATAGCGTAATTTCTTTTCTATCCATAGCAAAGCGAATATCATCAGTTACTTTGATGAGTGCTGTGGTTGTGTTGTGTTCCTTCCGGAAACCAGATTGAAAAGGGCTAATAATATTGTGTGTTGCGAGGTAAGCTTGAAGCTGACCATGTACAATTTTTTTCGAGAATTTTGCCTAGCACACACAGGAGGCTGATGGGTCTAAAGTCGCTGCAGGAGGCAGGTTTTGATATTTTTGGAATTGGTTTAACATGTGCCATCTTCCACTGTGTTGGAAAAACACCGGTCTGAAGTGAGAAATTAAAGATGTGCAAGAGTGATGGTAAAATAATAGATATGCATTTTATAATAAGAGTGATTGAGATATTGTCTGGACCCTTTGCTTTAGACTTAATACTGTGGGAAGCTTTAATTACATCTTTCGGGTAAACGTGTGAGAAGTGAAAGGCTTCGCGGTCAGGTTGAGGTAGTGCCTTGTATCGATCAGTTACGTTACGAAGTCTATCTGGATCGATAATTCTAGCAACAGACGTAAAGTGGGTGTTTAGCGATTCAGCAGATACAGACACGTCGGGTAGTAATCTACTTTGCTTGCCAATGCCTAGCGATCTGATTGTGCTCCATAGGGTAGAGGGGGATTTTGAAGTATTGAACAGGTTGTGAGTAAATTTAATTTTTGAGTTTCGGATAGTTTGCTTAGTTTTGTTACGAAGTATTCGATAAGTTTCATAGTCATCGTTATTTTTAGTTTTGACATGACGTCTCCTAGCAGAGTCACGGTCGTTTATTAGTCGTTTAATGTCCGGTGTCATCCAAGGGGCTGGCGGGTGCTTGATCCGTACTGTCTTGAGGGGAGCGTGTCTGTCATATAGTCCAGTAAGTAGTGCAGAGAAGGTATCAACTTTTTCATCGATGTTGTTAGTTTCCGTGATTATATGCCAAGTAATGTTAGATGCGTCAGCGGAAAATTCGTCATAATCAAATTTAGAAAAGTCTCTATATGTTATTAGCTTAGAGGTGAATTTGGGTATAGTCAGAGAAAAAACTGCGTAGATTAGGTCATGGTTTGAAAATCCGGCTGCGGGACACTGTCCAAACGTCTGAACAAGATTGTGGCAGTTTGAGGCTATGACGTCGAGGTTACTGTATGTTGTGGAAGTGTGAAATGTATTGTTGTATGGAATGCGAGTCAGGTTACACATATTAAGGACATCAATGATGTTGTCACTTTCAAACGTGTTAGAACCAAAACGTGCGTTCATATCGCCTGCCACGATTACGTTTTTGTAATGAAATAGGTAACCATACATATCATTCACGAAAAGATCCATGAAGCCGATTTTGGGAGCTCTATATATACAAGAGAAAAGCAATTGAGTACTTAAGAAAGATATTTCCAATAATATATATTCGGGAGTAAAGTCGTACGTGTGATCTGCTTTCCGGGGGGCACATGGTAGTACTTTACTCTTAAGACATTCCCGTACATACACGGCTACACCACCCCCTCGTTTTACTTTACGGTCATTTCTGTATAAAGAATACCCGGGCAATTCAATCGCGGAATCAGGTATGGTAGATTTTAGAAAAGTCTCACTGATTGCAATGACGTCAAATTGTGTGTCTCCAAACATGTTATAAAACTCTGAAAAGTGGTCAGCATCAACTAAAGATTGAGCATTAATATGAGCGATTTTTAAACTCGAGGGATATTGCTTGGAAATGTCACTTAACACACCGTGAGTAGAGGCATCAGTGTCCATTATAAATAGACAAATATAATAATGTTAAAAATAATACTAGAACTAAAGACCTAAACTAATAACTAATAATCCAGATGGGATGGGTACAGGTATGGATAACAAGAATAATAGGCTATACACACAGATATAAGCTAATAAAAGCAGACACTTTACGTAAGTCTGCGTCCTAAGAACTAACAAGTTTATACGAAGGGGGAAGAAAACTGAAACTAAAGGAGACTAGTGTTCAATTTGGCGCAGGCTGGCCATTCGTGTGACGCGGTGGCGCACATCACCGTCGACTACCATTACGACGCCGTCCTGAGACCACACGCTACGGACGCCGTATCTGGAGAGAGAGAGAGAGAGAGAGAGAGAGAGAGAGAGAGGAGAGAGAGAGAGAGAGAGAGAGAGAGAGAGAGAGAGAGAGAGAGGAGAGAGAGAGAGAGAGAGAGAGAGAGAGAGAGAGAGAGAGAGAGAGAGAGAGAGAGAGAGAGAGGAGAGAGAGAGAGAGAGAGAGGAGAGAAGAGAGAGAGAGAGAGAGGAGAGAGAGAGAGAGAGGAGAGAGAGAGAGAGAGAGAGAGAGAGGACCGAGCGAGTGAGAGGTAAGTATTGGGAGGGGGAAAAAGTCAACGCATGCGCAATGAGCGCGGTCTGCTAGTGCTGTGTCGAGCGTAGTACAGCCGCACCAAAAGCCGGCTAACACCACGATCGTGCAACAGTCGCCGCGGCAGTTAACCAGAAATTTCATTAATTTATAACAATTCACAGGTTTCAACTCACGATGTGTAATGGTTCATTATCGATTGGTGTGGTGCAGTAGACCGTATGGTAAAAAATAAATCTAGCGGGTGAGAACCCCTTTAAGTAAAAACCCTAGGCGTACTTTGCACAATAACACGTTTAGGCGGATCCTTGCTCTCCCGCCAGTTTGTTACCCTCGAATAGTCAGCCATGTTGTTAATCTGGTAGCAGCAGTGGTGCATCTCTTGAAACACGTGTCGATTTGACAAGGTTTACTTTAAATAACAGAACTTCATAAAGTTGTAAATTTTTAATGTTGAGACGTAGGACATTGGAGGTAAAACGGTAAACTTTGTAAAAAGGGTTTCTACCTTGACAAAATAATTTTATATGCATCTTTGAGCATCACAATAACTTAAGTAATATATAAATAAGCACAGCAAATCTTTCACGAGGATGCGGCAAAAGTTCGTTGGATTCGCTTTTCTGGTTTGGAACTTTGTGCCCGGGCCCAGTGGTTTTTTCACGCCCACTGAAATCATAAAGATTTTATCTTGATTAATGTCACATAAATTAGTTTGACCCATGGCAAAGCTCCAACCAGAATTCTACTCCCTCACTCTAGATGATTGGTTGTAAATTAAAAAAATTAGGCAAATAGGAGGAAAGGATCAAATCAAATAAAACACGTAACATTTTCCCAGATTGAAATTTCTGATTATTTGCAATCCTCTTTTTCGTTTGAGCTGGGACCCTAAACAAATCAGTTTCTTCTTTTTTTCTTTTTGTCGATTTTTTCTTTCTTCTTTTTTTTTCATTTTCTTCTTTTTTCAATTATACATATTTTTTCCCCTCATTTTTCGTCACGTTCTTTAATATTTATATACTTTTATTTTTATTATTTAATATAATGTATTTCACTTGATTTTACTTTAGTTAATTTCTCAATTATTTTGTCTTGTTCTTATTATTATAAATTGTTTGCATTGCCTAGTTTTATTTAAGGTCCTCCTTTGTAAATCAGTTTTTACAACTGAATAGGATATACATTAAATAAATAAATAAATACATTTATTCAAGTTGTAATGATAAATTGAAACCCGAGTAAAAATAAAAATGTAGGTTGATAATAAAATATAAAGTTGTTAAGCGAGAGTCTATCTTTTGTGACACTCATCTGATTTTTGTTTGTTTGTTTGATTTTATGTCTGTCGATAGCGGTCGAACGGAGAATCAGATCAAGTTGAAATTTATAAATTCCACAAGCTTCAATGTTGATTGAGCGTCGTTTAATATCAAGGACATTTTGAAATTGGACATTAATTTGGTTTAAGGGTGATACAATCAGATTGGTCATTTTGCGCCACCAAGAAGGTTTTTTGAAAGTTAAATAATTAAGTAACCAGGAAATTTGTCATCAATGTTTGAATTTTATGTTCTTTAAATTTGTTTGATATTATATAAAGACGGCTTTCTTTATTGTATGTTGGCGTATGATAGAATTTGTTCATACGACTGGGAAATCTTTGTGATCTCTACATGAGATCGTGTTTGGTACATTCTATGGGAGCGCGGAACAGGGCACAACGGAATAGGGCACAACGGAACAGAGCACAAACCGAACACTTCCGAAGCGTGCGGTGTTGCCAAATGTGATGATTGTGTTCTGTTCCGTTGCAGAGCGGATTACCGCACACACGTTAATTTGTGTGCGGTAATCCGGTACAGAACGGATCACAGCACAATGTTTACACATAAGCGTGTGTGCGCTGTTCCGGTTCCAAACGGATCACAGCACACATTTTGTGCGCTGTTCCATGTGGTAGTTTGTGCGCTGTTCCAGACCATAACGGATTACAGCACACACTTCGCGTGTGTGCGCTGTTCCGGTTCCAAACGGATCACAGCACACATTTTGTGCGGTGTTCCTGTCCACAACGGATTACCGCACACACATTGGGTGTGTGTGCGTTGTTCCGGTTTCAAACGGATCACAGCACACATTTTGTGCGGTGTTCCTGTCCACAACGGATTACCGCACACACATTGGGTGTGTGGGTGTAACATAGAGTGTTACAACATCCACAATCCCGCTGAATAAGAAGACGGCATTTAGGATTATGTGCGTACGGATTCCATAAGTAACACAAACACAATACACATTAAAGTTGATACTAATGTTACACCATAAGTCTTTTTTTAATAATTTGACCTTCGACTATGTTTTTATTGTTTTTAGTTTATGACCTGGGGCCCAATTCTCGAGCGGATACGAGTAAACTCGCATGCGGAAATACGGTCTTAATTACTTGTGTTCGATACTTTTTTTTACAATTTTGTAATGTAATTTTGTATAGTTCGTTATATATGTTAACAATATGGGATACGATTTAGTATAGTTATGAATATAAAGTATAGGCTTATCGAAATCAAGTAATTAAAACCGTCATTCCGCATGCGAGTTGACTCTCATTCGAGAGTTGGGCCCATCTGTACTCAATGTACTCAATATGTAATAGGCGGCCGCAGGTATGTTTTAATTAGAAGATTCCCATGCGACGACTGTAGCCGCGCGGCCTTATTTCGATTATATAGTCATTATCAGTTGCTCATTGCGCAATTGAAAACCACTTTTAAGATAAATTAAGATGATGAAAATCTAGAACTTGTCCTAATGATATATAACATTATTATGCATTTTGCCTTAGATTCAGAGCCTTTCAAACCTATTTTCATCCCAAACCAACCAGTCCCCCATCCACAACGGGACAACGCAATTAGCGCCCAAACGGAATAGAAGGCAACTATTTGCCAAACGAACTTTACCCGAAGTGTTCAACGCTGCCAAACCAAAAGTATTACGGATGGGTTTACAATTTGGGGGCGCAACAAAAATAGCTAAAATTTAAACATACGCGAACCTAACCGTTGACGGAAAGAGAGCTGTGATTGGTCACTGCGTGCGCCGGAAGTTTTATTGGTTGTTTTCTGACACATAGACAATTTTTTGGTTTGGCCACGTTACAAGGTTCTGTAAAGGAGACTGAGGCGATAGTTGTTACAGGGAAAACTTGTTACAATTGTGTTAACTTGTTGCGCATGACTTGTGCTTTAATGTTTGTACTTTTTTGTTTGTGAACAAAAAATGTGTATGAAATTCGCTTTAGGTACCTAATATGTTAAAGTATAAGATTGCAGGTTGCACGTTTGAAAATAGAACAGTGCCAAAGCTAAAAAACCATCCTAAGTTAAAAAAAAACTAAGAATGATCTACCATGCTTTCATTCATTCCAGACTACAATAATACGGCATGATTGGTTTGGGGGGGGGGGGGGGGGCGGTGTCGAGACTCACACTTAGAACCATTGAATATAATACAAAAACACATTATTAAACTTAATATGACATTTAAACCACGAAGATTTTGTTCAGAAACGCTATACTCAGAGGCCGATATTCTTGACATTAGACAAATTTACATGCAGGCACTTATAACGCACTACAAAGTACAAACATCAATGTACAAATACGAAATCCTCAAACGTAAACTCTGACGAATATGTCGATATACCTGTATCAACTAGGGGGACAATGAAACGCAAACTAAGTACACTCAGATGTGATTTCCTAGGTCGAAAGATGTTTAATTTAGTTCCAGCTCAAATTAATAGCACTTCATGTAAAACAACATTCAATATTAAACTAAGAAAATGGATTAAAGACATAGGTCGTGAATTCTGCTCAGATACTATAAACAATAAATTAAACTTTAAACTAAGGTATATTCATACGTATTAGTTTATTCATTACTGTTTCTTTTCCAAACAATTCGAGTAAGAATTAACTTACTACCTATACTTCCTCTTCCGTTCTTCTTTATTTCACACCAAAAATTACAAAACAAAAAGTTCTTCCATATGTTGGAAATGTTGCTAGTTGCTGTGTTGCTAGTTGCTATATGTTGCTAGTTACTAGTTCATATTATATTTAGCAGCCTAATTTAGGGTGGAAATAAAAAATAATAGAAATATTGTAACCTCCACTCACTTTCAGTTATTTGTCTTTTCATGTTTTTTTATTTATTTTTGTATTCTGTATTTTGTATTTGCGTGCTATATCAAGTCAGAATAATATGTCATCTTGTCATATTGATTTAAATGTGTTATGTTAATGTAAATGTGCAAGCTCCCATGCACAGGATGCTACGTCCTAGGTGGGTATTCTTCTACCTTACCTTTATTATCTTATCTGAAGTTATCTTATCATCTTATTATCTTATCTTTGAAAAATACATTCATGTGTAATATTCGTGTAAGACAAACAAAAAACAAAACAGAAACTAACTAGTGTTTCTATTAATAATAAAGCAAAATTGAATTGAAATTGAATTGAAATTGAAAAATGTTACAACAAGCCCCAATCTCCCCTGGAGTTCGTTTGGCGAAAAAATGGCTTCTATTCCGTTTGGTTTCTAATCCGTGTGGGGGCTATTCCGCGCCCACCCCACTCCCTCAAACTCTCATTGAACCCCGGTAAATATGTTGTTGTCATGTCTGCCCCCCCTGGAGAAATATCCTTGAGGCGCCCTCGTATGTTATGTTATGTATTTTATATTTGCAACAGGACCGAGATCCCACTAGTGCAAATTTAATAGACTGCACGATGATTGACGAATGATAATGAGGAAGGGAGGAGGGGAAGCCTGGTACCGGATTGTAGCCTTCTCCTGTCGAAAAGTACCAACATGACCATTGGCTTTACGTCCCATCCGAAAGGACGGTGTAGCTTTGACCAGTCATATGAGTTCCTCCACTAACCTGGACTGCCGAACAGTTGGCGAGAAGAACGAAGCTGTTACACAAGCTTTCGAACCCTCTACATGCTCTAACCAACGGTAACTTGTGTTTCGGAGGAGAATGGTCACCCATCCACCTCAGTCCTGACCCAGTCCGAGGTTGCTTAACTACGGTGTTCATATGGGAACCGGCTAAACGACCGCGGCTAAACCGTTGGATTATTACATGTCTTACAACATCACATTTTATGTTTGAAACGCAACATTCAAACGCTCCGGTCGAGATGTCCTGCCAGATACGCGGGCACGGACCAACTACCGCCGGGTAGCGATAGCCATTAGCCATATTCAAACGCCCCGGTCGAGATGTCCTGCCAGATACGAGGGCACGGACCAACTACCACCGGGTAGCGATAGCCATTAGCCATATTCAAACGCCCCGGTCGAGATGTCCTGCCAGATACGAGACACGGACCAACTACCACCGGGTAGCGATAGCCATTAGCCATATTCAAACGTCCCGGTCGAGATGTCCTGCCAGATACGAGGGCACGGACCAACTACCGCCGGGTAGCGATAGCCATTAGCCATATTCAAACGTCCCGGTCGAGATGTCCTGCCAGATACGAGGGCACGGACCAACTACCGCCGGGTAGCGATAGCCATTAGCCATATTCAAACGTCCCGGTCGAGATGTCCTGCCAGATACGCGGGCACGGACCAACTACCGCCGGGTAGCGATAGCCATTAGCCATATTCAAACGTCCCGGTCGAGATGTCCTGCCAGATACGCGGGCACGGACCAACTACCGCCGGGTAGCGATAGCCATTAGCCATATTCAAAATTGATCAGTGGAATGTGAGGCGACTTGATTGGTTGGTAGTTAAGAAAAGTTGAGTCGAGAATGCAGTATTTGTGTACCAATTTTAATCACACCCAACTGAAATTAATGTAAACATTAAAAAATAATGCTCAACCTTATGGGGGATGGAGGGAGGGGTGACACCCAAAAGTCACCTTCCCCCCCCTCCCTTACTGTGTGGTACACGTGTTAAGGACCTGTGAAAATGACAAATAAGAATGGAAGAAGAAAATAGGGGTCTATTAACTTGGCTCCCCCACTTTCAAATTTCAAATTGATCGGACTTTCCGTTCGACCGCTATCGCGAGACAAAAAAACAAACAAAAAAACAAACAGAATGAGAGCCATAAGAGTAGAATGGAAACGCTCGCTTCGCTCGCTTAATAATCATAATAGGCATTATAACTAGGAAAACACTCTGTTTGACGCGTTGATAAGCGAGCGCGTCCACGAACATTCTGGCGAAAAGTTATCAAAGCTATCGTCATTGTTCAATGTAAGAGACAATAATGTGCAATGATTAGAGTTTTTAATGTCATAGTTATTATACCTCCTACCATTGTTCAATAAAAGATTGATTGTCCATATAAATTATAGCTTGGATGTTTCGTTGTCATAGTTACTTCAGCAATACAAATGTAATTTGTACCTACAATTCTCATCGGATCGCGTTAAAATTAGTATATTCGTGACCGGCCGGAAATTTATTATAAAATGGCCATCTCACATTTTGCCGCTATTTTGATTGAGAAAAAACTTTGTACTAATTAAATTGTAACTTTGTAACTTTTCGACGGATTTGTCCACAAAACTAA
This sequence comes from Isoperla grammatica, assembly GCA_945910005.1. NCBI lineage: Eukaryota > Metazoa > Arthropoda > Insecta > Plecoptera > Perlodidae > Isoperla > Isoperla grammatica. Next base: position 26,249,906 of record OX246740.1, read on the forward strand.
TGGCGTTCAATCCACATCGAGGCTTGTGGATGGTCCAAATTTCAAATTGATCGGACTTTCCGTTCGACCGCTATCGCGAGACAAAAAAACAAAAAAAAAAACAAAAACAAACAGAATGAGAGCCATAAGAGTAGAATGGAAACGCTCGCTTCGCTCGCTTAATAATAATGAATGTGTAATAACTAGGAAAACGCTCTTGTGTGACGCGTTGATAAGCGAGCGGCGCGTCCATATCCACGAACTTTCTGGCGAAAAGTTCTCAAAACTATATCATCATTGTTCAATGTAAGAGACAAAAATGTGCAAAGATTAGAGTTTTTATTGTCATAGTTATTATACTTCCTGCCATTGTTCAATAAAAGATCAATTGTCCATATAAATTATAGCTTGGATTTTTCGTTGTCATAGTTACTTCAGCAATACAAATGTAATTTGTACCTACAATTCTCATCGGATCGCGTTGAAATTAGTATATTCGTGACCGGCCGGAAATTTACTATAAAATGAAATATAAAATATTTTATATTTATATAAAATAATATAAATATACCATCTCACATTTTGCCGCCATTTTGTTTAAGAAAAAATCTTTGTACTAATTAAATTGTAACTTTGTAACTTTTCGACGGATTTGTCCACAAAACTAATGACGTTCAATCCACATCGAGGCTTGTGGATGGTCCAAATTTCAAATTGATAGGACTTTTCGTTCGACCGCTATCGCGAGACAAAAAAACAAACAAAGAAACAAACAAACAAACAGAATGAGAGCCATAAGAGTAGAATGGAAACGCTCGCTTCGCTCGCTTAATAACGCTCTAAACAAAACAACACAAAAACACAAAAAAAAAAAAAAAAAAACAGAATGAGAGCCTTAAGAGTAGAATGGAAACGCTCGCTTCGCTCGCTTAATTACACCAATAGCATTGTTAATTTACATACTAATTCACTTATTTAGTGACAACCGCCATGCAAAAATCAGTAATATGAGTTGCAATCTTCAACCTTAAATAAATTCATTTATCTTGCGAAGCTCAAAATGCGGGCCAAAACTTGACCCGTTTGGTCACCCCTTGATAATAATTTTACATAATATTTATTTTTTTCTATAACACACGCGTGTATTTTTCGTAACAATGGTTAAACATTACTTTAGATTGGCCATAAAGGCTAGAACCAACAACAAACTTTAAAATTGCATGAATTTTCTGTCACACGTAGCGTCTAAAATACAAATGCCAGAAATGTAAAAGTAACGCCATTCTAAAGTCACAGGATTACTTTAGTGCCGTTTGAGTTTCATAATGATAACGCAAAATTGATACCAGGCATTTACTAAAAAACCATTGCGATGTGCAAGGTAACAAATTTTTTTGTCTTACAAAACTTGCACTTAGTAGTACTTACGCCTCACTCAAAATATTGAGATTTACAATAAACATGCGTCATTCTACTGAGAACATTAATGCCAAGTTTCATTCCTATCCGTTAATATCGTCTACCTCAAACAAATACATATATCTTGTCGCGCGTGGAATGCGAACGGATACGTACATAAATCTGAGGCAAACTTATAAGGGCAGCTATCGCGCCCTATCAATCATATTGGAGATGCATGAAAAGAAATACAAAAAAATAAATTGTGTCGAATAGCAGCATAATATAGACAACTAAAAGCAACAATCCCTTATCTGTGCTAAAAGGGTTATGGACATGTCCATACCCTCTCTAGCCTTCTTGCGCGACATATTTGAACGAAGCGCCTGTCGTCTCGTAACAGCCCCTGATGGCCGCAACCCGCCGCACGTGGAAGTAACGCTATTTGCGTACGGTTTACAAAAACTGTTTTCTTCCCGCTCGTGACGGCGGGCCGTAAGACCCAAACTTTGTGTGTTGTGGCCCAACCTGTAGGGGCCGTAAGACCCAAACTTTGTGTGTTGTGGCCCAACCTGTAGGGGCCGTAAGACCCAAACTTTGTGTGTTGTGGCCCAACCTGTAGGGGCCGTAAACCCAAACTTTGTGTGTTGTGGCCCGACTTGTAGGGGCCATAAGACCCAAACTTTTCCTGAAACAATTTAAAATTTGCTTTACCCGAAGTAGAACAATTGTGCGTTCCAACCCCTACGGTAGGTGCCACAAGACCGAAAATTTGGGTGTCCCGTCACTTTGTGCGTTGTGGGTACCTCTGTTGATAAAATTCGGACTTGTAAAATCTTCAATTTTGTGTCTTGTGGGCATTGTGTGTTACGGGGTTTGTGTGCTATGGCACCTCTTTTGTGTCTCCCGGCCCGTCTGGAGGGGCCGTTCTACACGAAGTTAAACGATTGTGTGTTCCGACCCCTACGGTTGGTGCCACAAGACCGACAATTTGGGCGTCCCGTCACTTTGGGCGTTGTGGGTACCTCTGTCGGGAAAAGTAGGACTTATAATAAATTGCACTTTACTGTCTTGTGGGTATTGTGTGTTACGGGGTTTGGGCGTTGTGGCCCGTACTGTCTATGGACTCTAAATAAATATCGGACTTACATAAATTCAACAGTTTGGGTCTTGTGACGATTGGGTGCTATGGGGTTTGGGCGTAGTGGCCCGAACTGTCAATGGACTTTAAAAAAATGAATTTTGGTTCTTACGACCCGTCCGGAAATACTTTAAAAATTTACGAAAAATTTTGTGTCTTGTGGGGTTTGTGTGTTATGGCCCCGACCCCGTTTGGAACCGGAAGAGTGCACACACACCCAATGTGTGTGCGGTAATCCGTTGTGGACAGGAACACCGCACAAAATGTGTGCTGTGATCCGTAATGTGTGCTGTGATCCGTTTGGAACCGGAACAGCGCACACACGCGAAGTGTGTGCTGTAATCCGTTATGGTCTGGAACAGCGCACAAACTACCACATGGAACAGCGCACAAAATGTGTGCTGTGATCCGTTTGGAACCGGAACAGCGCACACACGCGAAGTGTGTGCTGTAATCCGTTATGGTCTGGAACAGCGCACAAACTACCACAAGGAATAGCGCACAAAATGTGTGCTGTGATCCGTTTGGAACCGGAACAGCGCACACACGCTTATGTGTAAACATTGTGCTGTGATCCGTTCTGTACCGGATTACCGCACACAAATTAACGTGTGTGCGGTAATCCGCTCTGCAACGGAACAGAACACAATCATCACATTTGGCAACACCGCACGCTTCGGAAGTGTTCGGTTTGTGCTCTGTTCCGTTGTGCCCTATTCCGTTGTGCTCTGTTCTGTGTACCCCATTCTATACCAATATGTTAGGTACAGTCAGAGTTATTGTCACGAGAAATAAAGGGGTATACATCTTGATATGGAAGTAAACATCGGTACTATACACACATAATTAAGACTTACGGTTTCATTTTCCTAATGGTGAATTCACGACCTTGCGTTGCGCCATTGGGTTTAAAACCCAATGGTTGCGCTACGCAACTTTGAACTTCGAAGTCCTAGTAGCCAATCATGAGCATCATCTGTGCGCGACTGTGCGATGCTGCAAACATTGTTTTAGTTCAACTTTCCAAAGCAATAACGCAAAGCAAAGCCTTCTTGATCCTCGCGGCATGTATGATCCGGGATACTCGGTTTAAGGCACAGCCTCCTCGAACGTCGATTCAATCCGCGAAGGTCCACTTGATCGGAGATCAAGTAGACCTTGAATCCGCGGTTTGACCCATGGAGACGGCTGTGGTTTAAAGCAAGGTCGTGAACAGATGATGAAGTCAACGCCCTGTTTTATTTCTCTATGGTCAACGCAACGCAACAAAGTCCAACGCTCAGCTCAGCGCAACGCAAGGTCGTGAATTCACCATAACTGTTTTACCTAGAATCGCTACCATTGGCCGAATTTATAAAACGTCGCGTATAAACGTCGGTTTTCATTGGCTGGGCTAGGAATTTTTTGTATAACACCTAACGTTGCTGGGGGCGAGATGCACTGTTGCACAATCGAGTAAAGTATGGAGTTAAGTTTATGATTGCTGTGAAGTTTGTTTTTCTTATAGAAATTAGCATCTAGGGAAACATTTCCATAGCTACCATCCTATACTTGACGTAACACTGTTGACTGTGCATACGGCCCTTGGTTTCCAGTGGCGGCTCGCGAGGTTTGAAATAGGTAGGGCACAAATCAGTTAACATTTAAAAAGGGTAGCATAGTCGCATTTTAGAGTTACATTTAGACACTGACACAGATACAGACGATAGGCCTCATAAAATAACAGCACATGCAAACTTACCTAATATTTTAACGTCTGTGTGATTGCGTTTACGAACAGAAATTGTATAGCCGACTTCTATAGTTGTTGTCTGATATTATTCCTACCTATCAACGGTACACTCATTTCACTGTCCAAATGACTTTGGATAGTCCATGTTTTTTAGTTCTAAGTGTTTCAAATCTTTGACACCAATCCTGTTATGTCTTATCTAAAATAAGTACACAATACTTCAGGATGAATATAGATTTATTGAAAACCTTTAATAACACGTAAAGAAACCTACCATGTTTGAAATTGGACACCTAACTCCCGCGTCGAGTCATGGCTAGATTTAAACAGTATGACCAACGTAAGAACTAAACTACCTACTTATGACAACTGGGCTAGTTGATAAATACAACAACCACAACAGCAACAGCTGTGTTAATGTGAGGTTATGTAGGCTATATATGACAAATCCCTACGCATGTATAATCACCGGCAAACAAAAGGCATGTAAAACAGAAGAATGCATTATATGCTCCTGTAGCTAACAGAAAAGTCTGACTTATGCCCAAGTCTGGTCTTGGTGGACCTAAATGTCTTCGCTAACTGTCGATCTTCGTTGCTCAAGCATTTCGTTTTTAAGTATTTAACCTCATTCATTTTGTTCTGGTGTAACACGGAATATTATCACTGTCCATAATTATTTGACGAGTCTACACTACTATCACTCACACACTACAAAGTCAACTCCACATAAATCACGCACTGCACTAATGTAGGCCTACACAAAGACAACCACCTGTAAGCACACAATCGGCACACAATCACACACACTCGGATCGCGTGGTAACACCATTGAGTTTGTTAACTAACACTACCTGCTGGTGTGCTTGTTACTGTCACACTACATGCTGGAGTGCTTGTTACCGTCACATTACCTGCTGGAGTGCTTGTTACTGTCACACTACCTGATGGAGTGCTTGTTTCTGTCACACTACCTGCTGGAGTGCTTGTTAATGTCAGACTACCTGCTGGAGTGCTTGATACTGTCAGACTACCTGCTGGAGTGCTTGTTACTGTCAGACTACCTGCTGGAGTGCTTGTTACTGTCAGACTACCTGCTGGAGTGCTTGTTACTGTCACACTACCTGCTGGAGTGCTTGTTACTGTCAGACTACCTGCTGGAGTGCTTGTTACTGTCACACTACCTGCTGGAGTGCTTGTTACTGTCACACTACCTGCTGGAGTGCTTGTTACTGTCAGACTACCTGCTGGAGTGCTTGTTACTGTCACACTACCTGCTGGAGTGCTTGTTACTGTCAGACTACCTGCTAGAGGGCTTGTTACTGTCAGACTACCTGATGGAGTGCTTGTTTCTGTCACCTTACCTGCTGGAGTGCTTGTAACTGTCCCACTACCTGCTGGTGTGCTTGTTACTGTCACACTTCCTGCTGGAGAGCTTGTTACTGTCACATTACCTGCTGGAGTGCTTGTTACTGTCACACTACCTGATGGAGTGCTTGTTACTGTCACTCTACCTGCTGATGTGCTTGATACTGTCAGACTACCTGCTGGAGTGCTTGTTACTGTCAGACTACCTGCTAGAGGGCTTGTTACTGTCAGACTACCTGATGGAGTGCTTGTTTCTGTCACCTTACCTGCTGGAGTGCTTGTAACTGTCCCACTACCTGCTGGTGTGCTTGTTACTGTCACACTTCCTGCTGGAGAGCTTGTTACTGTCACATTACCTGCTGGAGTGCTTGTTACTGTCACATTACCTGCTGGAGTGCTTGTTACTGTCACACTACCTTCTGGAATGCTTGTTACTGTCACATCACCTGCTCGAGTGCTTGTTTCTGTCACCCTACCTGCTGGAGTGCTTGTTACTGTCACACTACCTGCTGGAGTGCTTGTTACTGTCACCCTACCTCCTGGTGTGCTTGTTACTGTCACACTACCTGCTGGAGTGCTTGTTACTGTCACACTACCTGCTGGAGTGCTTGTTACTGTCACACTACCTGCTGGAGTGCTTGTTACTGTCACACTACCTGCTGGAGTGCTTGTTACTGTCACACTACCTGCTGGAGTGCTTGTTACTGTCACACTACCTGCTGGAGTGCTTGTTGCTGTCACACTACCTGCTGGAGTGCTTGTTACTATCACAATACCTGCTGGAGTGCTTGTTACTGTCACACTACTTGCTGGAGTGCTTGTTACTGTCACATTACCTGCTGGAGTGCTTGATACTGTCACACTACCTGCTGGAGTGCTTGTTACTGTCACATTACCTGCTGGAGTGCTTGATATGTCACACTACCTGCTGGAGTGCTTGTTACTGTCACATTACCTGCTGGAGTGCTTGTTACTGTCACACTACCTGCTGGAGTGCTTGTTACTGTCACACTACCTGCTGGAGTGCTTGTTACTGTCACATTACCTGCTGGAGTGCTTGTTACTGTCACACTACCTGCAAGAGTGCTTGTTACTGTCACATTACCTGCTGGAGTGCTTATTACTGTCACACTACCTGCTGGAGTGCTTGTTACTGTCACACTACCTGCTGGAGTGCTTGTTACTGTCACACTACCTGCTGGTGTGCTTGTTACTGTCACACTACCTGCTGGAGTGCTTGTTGCTGTCACACTACCTGCTGGAGTGCTTGTTACTATCACACTACCTGCTGGAGTGCTTGTTACTGTCACACTACCTGCTGGAGTACTTGTTACTGTCACATTACCTGCTGGAGTGCTTGTTACTGTCACACTTCCTGCTGGAGTGCTTGTTACTGTCACATTACCTGCTGGAGTGCTTGATACTGTCACACTACCTGCTGGAGTGCTTGTTACTGTCACATTACCTGCTGGAGTGCTTGTTACTGTCACACTACCTGCTGGAGTGCTTGTTACTGTCACACTACATGCTGGAGTGCTTGTTACTGTCACATTACCTGCTGGAGTGCTTGTTACTGTCACACTACCTGCTGGAGTGCTTGTTACTGTCACATTACCTGCTGGAGTGCTTGTTACTGTCACACTACCTGCTGAAGTGCTTGTTACTGTCACACTACCTGCTGGAGTGCTTGTTACTGTCACATTACCTGCTGGAGTGCTTGTTACTGTCAGACTACCTGCTGGAGTGCTTGTTACTGTCACACTACCTGCTGGAGTGCTTGTTACTGTCACATTACCTGCTGGAGTGCTTGTTACTGTCACACTACCTGCAAGAGTGCTTGTTACTGTCACATTACCTGCTGGAGTGCTTATTACTGTCACACTACCTGCTGGAGTGCTTGTTACTGTCACACTACCTGCTGGAGTGCTTGTTACTGTCACACTACCTGCTGGTGTGCTTGTTACTGTCACACTACCTGCTGGAGTGCTTGTTGCTGTCACACTACCTGCTGGAGTGCTTGTTACTATCACACTACCTGCTGGAGTGCTTGTTACTGTCACACTACCTGCTGGAGTACTTGTTACTGTCACATTACCTGCTGGAGTGCTTGTTACTGTCACACTTCCTGCTGGAGTGCTTGTTACTGTCACATTACCTGCTGGAGTGCTTGATACTGTCACACTACCTGCTGGAGTGCTTGTTACTGTCACATTACCTGCTGGAGTGCTTGTTACTGTCACACTACCTGCTGGAGTGCTTGTTACTGTCACACTACATGCTGGAGTGCTTGTTACTGTCACATTACCTGCTGGAGTGCTTGTTACTGTCACACTACCTGCTGGAGTGCTTGTTACTGTCACATTACCTGCTGGAGTGCTTGTTACTGTCACACTACCTGCTGAAGTGCTTGTTACTGTCACACTACCTGCTGGAGTGCTTGTTACTGTCACATTACCTGCTGGAGTGCTTGTTACTGTCAGACTACCTGCTGGAGTGCTTGTTACTGTCACACTACCTGCTGGAGTGCTTGTTACTGTCAGACTACCTGCTAGAGGGCTTGTTACTGTCAGACTACCTGATGGAGTGCTTGTTTCTGTCACCTTACCTGCTGGAGTGCTTGTTACTGTCCCACTACCTGCTGGTGTGCTTGTTACTGTCACACTACCTGCTGGAGTGCTTGTTCATGTCAAATTACCTGCTGGAGTGCTTGTTACTGTCACACTACCTGATGGAGTGCTTGTTACTGTCACTCTACCTGCTGATGTGCTTGTTACTGTCAGACTACCTACTGGAGTGCTTGTTACTGTCACACTACCTTCTGGAATGCTTGTTACTGTCACATTACCTGCTGGAGTGCTTGTTTTTGTCACCCTACCTGCTGGAGTGCTTGTTACTGTCACATTACCTGCTGGAGTGCTTGTTACTGTCACACTACCTGCTGGAGTGCTTGTTACTGTCACATTACCTGCTGGAGTGCTTGTTACTGTCACACTACCTGCAAGAGTGCTTGTTACTGTCACATTACCTGCTGGAGTGCTTATTTCTGTCACACTACCTGCTGGAGTGCTTGTTACTGTCACACTACCTGCTGGAGTGCTTGTTACTGTCACACTACCTGCTGGTGTGCTTGTTACTGTCACACTACCTGCTGGAGTGCTTGTTGCTGTCACACTACCTGCTGGAGTGCTTGTTACTATCACACTACCTGCTGGAGTGCTTGTTACTGTCACACTACCTGCTGGAGTGCTTGTTACTGTCACATTACCTGCTGGAGTGCTTGTTACTGTCACACTTCCTGCTGGAGTGCTTGTTACTGTCACATTACCTGCTGGAGTGCTTGATACTGTCACACTACCTGCTGGAGTGCTTGTTACTGTCACATTACCTGCTGGAGTGCTTGTTACTGTCACACTACCTGCTGGAGTGCTTGTTACTGTCACACTATATGCTGGAGTGCTTGTTACTGTCACATTACCTGCTGGAGTGCTTGTTACTGTCACACTACCTGCTGGAGTGCTTGTTACTGTCACATTACCTGCTGGAGTGCTTGTTACTGTCACACTACCTGCTGGAGTGCTTACTGCTTGTTACTGTCACACTACCTGCTGGAGTGCTTGTTACTGTCACATTACCTGCTGGAGTGCTTGTTACTGTCACACTCCC